>KK119798.1:458400-501322 GCA_000611955.2 Stegodyphus mimosarum
TTGTCTCATGTCATACTTTTCAGGGTTCTTATTTTCTCACCACATGGAATTGAAATAGCTAAAGTAAAAATTGATGATGGTAGCTGGAGTGAGTTGAAATCCATTGATCCTCCTCTGTTTGTTGCAAAATGGGAACCTTTGAAATACATGGAAGGATTACATAAAATGACACTCTATGCCAAAGTTTGTAACTTTTGTTATGCATTTTCTGATATCAAAATACTGTTATGCTACTTTAAAATTGCTAACCTCGCAGAAAGAAAATCTGATCTTGAATTTGCCCTTTACTTTGAAATATTTCTTGTGCCTATGCCAAACAGGATGCTTATGTAAAATTTTTATTTATTTGTACTGATATGATAGGATTTTATTTTATTTATTTATTTATTTTGTTGCAAAATAAAGAATGCTTACACTAGTAATGCTATTTTTTTTTGGAAGTTGGAGTATTTAGTTGTAGCATTATAATGTTTATTAACTTCTGGAAGTGGTGACGCAAGAGAATCATGCCTATGTGCAAAATAGAACAGGCAAATCGACAACCTTGTATTCGGCATAAATTATGTAAAATTCCAATCGATTTAGAGGGCAAAACGGGTCTCCCTTTATCAGGAGCAAAAAATTCTGCAAATCAAGAAAACGAATGGCGATCATATTTATACCCTACAGGCAACCAATGTAAGGAGCCGATAGCGCCATCTGTCGGTAGGAATAGTAACAAAAGGGAAGGGTTAAGTTAGTAGAATTTTAAAGGCATTAGGCAAGATTGAATTGGAATTAAAGTCATTGGCTAAACAGGATAAATTGTTGTGAATGTGAAAAGCTTCAAGAAAATCCAGGTTTTTGGATATTTTAGCAGAACCAAAATCAAACTTGTGATTGAATTTCCAACTATGATTAACTATTGAAGATTTGTTAATTTCGTCTTTTTGGGTGTAAGATTCATGTTCCTTTGTGCGAAACTTTATGCATGTTCCTTTATGCGAAATGTTCTTTTTGTATGGCCAATATAACTTAAGCCACACTGACATGATGTGCTTAAAATTCCCCAAGAATTAAAGTCAGAAGTAGAATCTTTAAGAATCGAGCCTTGGATTTTATTTATAGGCGAGAAAACAACATGAAAATTAAACTTGTTTAAAATCTGTGCAATTTTGTAACTAATAGAAGGATGAAATGGAAGCACAATAAGGTTATTATTGTTATTTCTAGCATCAGAATGTGTTCTTAGATGGCACGATGAGAACTTGCGAACAGCTTTATCAATGGCTACGGGAGAAAATCCTTGGTCAAGGACAACAGATCTTAAATAATTGAGTTCAAATACTTAATAGTAAAATGAGCTTGAAATACTTAATAGTAAAAAGAAGCCATTTTTTGCTTAACCGGGTGACATGACTTAGCATGGGGAGATAAACAAACAGAAAAGAAGTTTATGGTAAACAGTTGTGCTGAAATTAGATCCATTGCGGATTATAAGAATATCAAGGAAGGAAAATGTATTATCAGATTCAGTCTCAAAAGTGAGCTGGATCAATTGAATTTATAACAGATAAAATCTGGGGTAAGTCTTCTTTATCACCATCAAAAAGAGCGAAAGTGTCATCAACATAGCAAATCCATAGACAAAAAGATAGTTCTTTAAATAATTTGACCTCAAAATAGTGTATGTAAATGTCAGCAAATACAGGACTGAGGAGATTACCCATAGTTAGTCCTTCAATTTGGCGAAAATATTTATTTTGGGAAACAAAGTTAGTTTGACTCAGAGACTTTAGTGAGGGAAATTAACTCTTCAATTTCAATATGTGAGAAATGGAATTCTCAAAGTTTGGTTTCAATGCATTTTAGCGCACCTTCAACTGGAACATTAGTAAACAGCGATTTAACATCAAACGAAACCATAGTGAAGTGCAAGCGAGAAATATCTTTAAGTTTATAGATAACTTCAAAAGAATTTTTTACGGTGTGAATATTGTTGGAAAGTAAAGGAGAAAATACGGAAACTAAATATTTGGCCAAAGGGTACGATGCCATTCCTAAATTGGAAACTATTGGTAGAAAAGAATTCAAATTCTGTGAACTTTGGGAGAGCATAAAATCTAGCACAGTTAGCAATAGGTGGAATGAGTGATTTCTTAAAATTCTTTCTTTAAAATTCTACCAACTTAACCCTTAATTTTTTGTTACTATTTCTGCCGAAAGATGGCGCTATTGGCTTCTTACATTGGTTGCCTGTAGGGTATAAATATGATCAACATTCGCTTTCTTGATTTGCAGAATTTTTTGTTCCTGATGAAGGGGGGGCCCGTTTTGCCCTCGAAATTGATTGGGATTTTACAAAATTTACGCTGAATATAAGATTGTCAATTTGCCTGTCTGTTCTGGAAATGGCTTTGTTAGGAAATTTTATTGTTGCAGAAGAATTTTAAAATGTGTAGCAGAAGAATTTTAAAATGTGTAGCAATAATAATTTTTTCCTCCTCTTTTAAAGTTCAGACACTTAAAGCATAATTATGTATGGTGGATTTTCACAGTGTAATTTCACTTAGTCTATATGCATGCTAGCTTTTGAAAAGAGCCATAGTAAAATTAATTTATATTCTTTTAACATAGTAAATTGATATTTGTAATATCTGCAGTAAATGACTTCCCAGCATCTATTTTGCATTTCCAAGTCATTTATCATCTATGTGGTCTAGAGCAGCAGTTCTCAACCTTTTGACTAACACGTACTATCTAAACAAAAATTGAAAAATTTTAGTACCACCAAATACATTTTACAATCATTATTTTTGAATTTCTCAGTAGAAGTATTAAGAATATATATATATTTTGCATTTGCACAACCTATTTGCTATTTGTATGAAATATGCGCACATAAAAAATATTAGATTAAAAATTGGTTACCATTTTTTAATTATTAAAATTTAAGTTATAATAATACTGTAATTAGTAAATTTAGCACAAAATTTGGGCCTGTTTAAGAGAGATAAATTTCTTTATGTCTGGTCTTATTTCACGTAGTTTTAACCTAAATTAGGATCAGCTTTTAATTTTCTTCTGTATTTATTTTTCAAATATAATATGGAAGAAAAGCCTTGTTCATACAAATAGTCTGATTATTAGCTCGAGATTTTTAGCATTGCATTTATTTGATCTCTAACTATAAACAAATTAACACTTTGTCCTTTTAATCCTAAATTTAATTCATTTAACTTTCTAAAATATCAGCTAAATGTGCTAAACAGGCTAACCATAATTCACTAAATAAAAATTTTGCAATTCAAATTTTGAATCACAGAGGAAAATTTGAATTTCTGATTGAAGTTCAAAAATGATTTAAAACTTTGCTTCTGGATAACCACCTCACTTTGGAATGTAACAAAAATATTTCATGTTCACTGCCCATCTTTTGGTATAAAATCATAAATATTCTCGAATTTAAAGCTCAGCTTTTAATAAAATTAACAGTTTTCAGAGTTTGATTCAAAGCAATTTTTCTGGTTTTCAGGGATTGTTTTGACTGCTGAAGTTTAACGATGAATGGAGCAGTGAGTAAATTTAGCTTCAGGTGCAACTTTCTTTATTTGACAAATAACACCTAAATGTTTTCCTGTTAAAGTCCGAGCTCTGTCATTGCATATGGCAAGAAGTTCATCAGCCGCTTTTTCGTTGAATAATGTTAAAACCATAATAGTTAGCTACTGGTAATATAAGGTTTTCTTCAGTAGTGTGAGCCTGCCCAGTCTTGGTAATTCTTAGGCTTTCTATGTAAGTGCTTCTAAAGCTTTTTCACTTGAAGGAACAAAACCTTTCATTACGTGTTTACTATTTTCGAACTCCGATAACTTCCTCTTAAAATATTGTTCAGATTTATCCTTTAAATTGGCATGCTTAGATTCAAGATGCCTTTTAAGAACTGATGGTTTCATACTTCAATTGGGTAATAGTTCACCGCAAACAACACATTGAGGATGAGGATCCATTTCATCTCCATTCTAAGTAAACCCAAATGATAAATAACTCATTATATTTTTTATAAACAATTTTTCTTTTCTTTTCAATATTCTTAGTGCTAGTAGATTGTCCTGGATCCATCACATGTGAATCATCACTTTTACGGCTAGTCAGTCGTAGCCATTTTTCCATTTTCAAAATCTAGGTTCGTTTTATTATTTTTTCACAAATATTTAAATGCACAATATGTTATGTTTTGTTCAAAAACAAACAATGATATTCTCAAATCTCGCAGAAAAGTAAGGAATACAAAGCAACAAAAAGACAAAATACCTGCTGTTAGAGACAGCAAACCCATGTAAAAAAAGGATTCTAATTGAAAATGAGACCAGAAATGGTAGTGAAAAAGTGTAAACATGCTAATTAGTTGATCAACTCTAAAAGAATTACTGAGATAACTATTATATTTTTATAGGAACTTATTTTTAATTTCTGTTAAATAAAAAATTCATTTCTATTACTCCTTTTAAAACATTATTTATGACAAATTTTGTAATGCCTATGACTAAAAGAATATTTGTGAAAATTAAAATGGATTATTTGACTAAAATCAGTGAGCGGCTATTGGCCTTGAACAAAGCTCAGATTGCATAAATTTATGAGTGTCAAAGAAAAACTTAAAACAGGATGTTGGGGTATTTAATTTTTTAATTTAATAGTTAAAAATACTTTATTTCTTTTGCATACCACTGGTTTGAGAATTGCTGGTGTAGAGTGTATTGCCATTCAAGGAGACGTAACATCTGTAATTTAATTTATACTTTCTGCCATGTATCCTGTTCTGTTATTTGTTGCAGGATAAGATATGTAATTCACCTTTCAAGTTATAACTATAACTGTTTATTTATAATAATTTTTAGGAGCATTTTCACTATTATTTGTAATTGATAGATGTAGTAATGCCTACTTCAATGCCGGATAATTGTTTGATTTCACTTTTTATGCCATATTCGTATAATTTTTGTATTATAATGATAATATTAAATTTCATTATTTTCAACAAGTATTTCATTTTTATTTTTTGTGAATTTGAATTAATTAAAGTATTTATTTTAAGGATAAAAATGGTAATGAAAAAACTATTAGCCATTATTTTTCACTGGATGGAACCAGATCCAAATTTCCTCTTGGTGCTAGGCTGGCACTTATGGGTCACATATCAGTGGTAAAGCAAATGTTTTTGTAAATTATTTACTCTTGCTCAAAAAGTTTGATTTATAATTTGATAAATTTTAATTGTATTTTCTCTCCTGCAGGGACAGGCCATATTTGGTGGCACCTTATTATTGACACTTTTACCCTTATGTGTTCTTAGGATCTGCTTGTGTTTTGGAAAAGGTACAATTCAAAGTACTTATAAAAAGTGCAGTTTTCACCTAAAATGCTTAATTAGTGAAAAATGTTTGTGAATATTGGAGTAATTTTAATAGTAAATTTTCTTTCGATATTATTATTATTATTATTTAATTTTACAATATTTGGAATATACCCAGTGCTTAGCATTTTTTGTTAGCACATTACCAGAGATGAGAGGGAGAAATTAAAGTTTCATAGAACTGAGATCAGAGCTTGAAGATTGTTGCTGAAATGGTTAAAAACTTATTATCTGCTAAAAAACAGGGCAGCAGAAGCTAGTTTCTATCATCTAATGAACTAATATGTAAAGAGGCAGTAGCTGGCAAAAACTCATGAAATAATGAAAAATTGGTCAGAGTGCTGCAAGAAGGAAATGTATTTTAAAATAAAACAAGTTTAGCTGCAATGTTGTCAATTATTTAATGAAAGGTTACATAGTAGTTAAATGTATTCAAAGATTTCATAGTAATTATATATCACCATTCAAGTTCAACCTTACCTCTTCAGTGACATTGACTAATTTAGTTGCTGTTTCAAAACCCAAAGAATTTCTCAATTTACTGTAAATAAAGAAAAACTATCATGTAGAAATTTAAATAAATATTTTTTGTAAGACCTTTATTGGAGAAATATGTATTAGGAAAAGGTATTAGGAAAAGGAATTAAAAAATCTTAAAAGAATTTTATTATTGCCACATGAAAGATCTTCTTGTGTTTTGGAGTTATTTTAATGGCAAAGACTTTTGTGCTGGTCTGTTATGTTGAGTGTGTGTGTTCTTCAGATCCTTTTTCTCTCCCTTGTTTTAATTTCTTTGAAAGAAGAGCTGAATTATCCTGCAAATAATTTTGTATTTCTGTACCTTCTTTATTAGAGGTAGAAGTAACTGCTGCTTGTTCCTGTTATTATCACCACTGTACTTTTTCAGGTGTTTTTTAATTCTGTAGATTTTAACTTTACAAGCTTCCCAAAGTTCTCATATTCTGCTATGATTTTCTTTAGTAACTTCTTTTTGCACATAGAAACCATAATGAAATTGATTGGCCTATCACTTCTTGAATTGGATATGATAGCATTAACAAATTCAACAAATTACATTTAAAGTTACAAAAAATGACTTAATAAATGGGAAACTATACCTTTGAAGAGTATAAGATGAGCTGCGATTGATGGTCAGAGTAGCTCATTAGCTTTAATTAAGCAGTTTATCTGATTAATGCACACCATAAAAACTAATAAGGATTAATTTTTTATTTTTGGTTCACTTATTTTATTTTAATATTGAAAATTAATTTTAATCATATATTTTTGTAGGAATATAATGATGTAAGTGAAAGAAATTGAATTAATTCTTTTTTTCATTAGAATTGCATGCTGATTAAAACCATGCATTTTTAAAAATTTTCAATATATATAAAATAAGGTATACATAATTTTTTGTGTATTAAAATAATTCAATAAAATATTAAATTTAATTTGTGTAAGATATTGTATTACATACTATTAATAATTAATAAACTATTTTAAATGTGTTTATTAATTTCTGCCAGTTGTTGTCATTTTTTGGCTGTTTTAAAGGTTATGTTTAGCTTCTGTCACCAGTGGTAAAAATTATTTTCTGATGGCAAGAAACCAGTTGTAATTGAGATATGGATTATATGAGGTAGTAGGAAAAGTTCAAGTCTTGTTAAAATAAGGTTTTTTATATTGTTGTCTTCTAGTCAGTGTCATAAGTACTTAAAACACCCCAGATACGTTTTGTTATGCATGTGGCAGATTTACCATTCCTAGTCAAAGTCATTAGTACATTTGTCGAGCAAGTATATTTTACCTATTTTAAAGTGGAAATTGGTGATCAAGATAAATCATGGGCCCATCACAAAGTAACAGTAAGCAGTGTGGCAAGAGTTAACAGATGTGAATGAAGGGAACACATTCACCAATGGATCATCTGTGTAGACTTGAAATGGTCTCCTTCCTCCTTGGCTAGCAGCACAGATATAGCAAACATCCTTGTTTTTTGTGTATGTGGGACAGCAGAGCTTGTGAGAACATTGGGAGCAGTCGAATTAGCCACCAAGATCTGACCTGAAACTTGGTGTTCAAAACATTCTATATTAGCCACTTGTTGACAGAAAGAACATTGTATTTCTACCTCTTTATGTAAAATTGGGTCTCATGAAGCAATTAGTTAAAAGCTTTGTGGGTTGAAGGAGACTGTTTCAAGTATGTTTCAAGACTGTTTCAGCATTTCCTAGTCTCTGATTTGAAAAGATAAAGGCCGGTGTATTTCATGGTCCACAGATTTAGCAGTTCCTTAAAAATGAACATTTCATTGGAGCAATGACAGAACCTCAAAACAATGTTTTTTTTTTCATTCAAAAACATTGTCAAAGACTTTCTTGGAATTACGTGAGCACAGAATTACAGCGAAATTGTCCAGCAACTTTTGGAGTGCTTCAAAATTGCTTGGTTGCAACTTGAGCATCAAACTGCATTTTTTTTTGCATAGCCATCTTCATAACTCTGCAAAATCTCGGTGCAGTCACTGATGAGCAAGGTTAATGATTCCATTAAGATTTGGTCACAGTGCATGATACCAATGTAGATGTGATGTATGTATCATGACTGACTGTTGTTTGAACAAGAATGTCCACAGATTAAACACTCTAGAGAAAGCCATAAGTGAGAATTTTTCTTTAATTTGTATGTTTACTGTTTGGTAAAAAAATTTTGTATGAAGTATGTATATGAATAAAATTTAACTTGCAGTAACTATATATAAAACTGTTCTTTTTGAAAAGTGTAAATTTTCCTTTTATTTTCCTTTATATGCATATTTTATATGACTTTTGACACAAAGAAAGGGTTTCCTGTAGCATAAAAAGTTGATCTGATGGACAAAAACTGAGGTTATTTTTGGATTCAGAGGCCAGAAGTTATTTAGAGTGATCAAGTGACAAATCTTTTACAGGAAACTGCTGTTCTCCAGTGTTTTGAGTCTAAATAAATAAATTCTGTGATGTGTTTAAGTCTTATCCAGTGGCATTTTGCAGCTAGGTGCAGTCTGTGCGAATCCTATTCAGCTACTGAGCTAGTCCCTAAATTCTAAAAATTTTGTTGCTCCTAAATTTTGTGACCCATTGCCTTTTCTAAATCAAAAGATTTTCCCATCCCATAGTTTTATTGCTCAGTGCTTTTCTGAATTATAAAAATTTTGCCTCCTCTAAATTCTGCCACCCATTGTGGCTGCATCAACTTCTGTGCCGGTTCTACTCTTATCTGAGTAGCAAATCAGTTATTCTCAATTCAAACAGCACTAAATATAATCGTTTGGCCTATGAATTTCATTTATGAAATCTTATTTTGCATAAGGAAAGAAATTTCTATTAAATTTCTCCTCATCAATACTTTCTACACTTTGCTGAAGTCGTGTAATCATCTCCAAGCATAATGTCAAAGTAAGAGCTTGCCATGCTGTTTGTTATTTAGTAATATTTAAAAAAAGAGTTTGGATATTGCTGCATGAACCATTTCTCTAGCTGGGGTGTGTTGATAATCATGCGGTGATGAAAGTAAAAAATAATAAATAATTCCAATTTGGCATCAGGTATAAATTATTCAGTAAGTGAAAAATCAATAATGTTTCAATATAGAAATCCTATTGGATATAATATAGAAATCCTATTGGATATAATATAGAAATCCTATTGGATATAATATAGAAATCCTATTCAATATAGAAATCCTATTCAATATAGAAATCCTATCAGTAATCTTTCATTTGAGATGTATTCCAAACGAAAAGGCAGCTACAGAGCCAACTTATTGATCCTACAGATTTATGCTACTAAATGATTGTTTCATCAACATTGGAAATATTTAGTGGCAAAGTGAAATTAAGAATCGGGACTGTTCACATGCTTTATTATAAAAAAAAAATATCAGATGCATATGTGTAAAGTATAAAAACAATTAGGTGAAAAAAAAGGGTTGCTGGTGTCCCAGATTTTAGATCATTCTGGATATTGGACATATTGTTGCATTGTATTAATGGTCAGAATTATCTTCATATGCACAAAAATATTGATTTTTCAAAAGAAATATTGAAGAAAATAAATTTATTTGAGGTGATATATAACATAAAAATACAAAGTAAAAATGGAATATATATATATATACCGAAGAGCTATTACATTATGACCACCTTGTTAATAACATGTAGGACCACCTTTAGACCTCAAAACTGCCAGCATGCAGCGTGGCATTGACTCCACAAGGTGCTGATACATAATTTGAGGTATTTGGTACCAAGCCCTCACCAACTGGTCCTGCAATTCCCACACATTGCGAGAGGGTAGTGTTGCAGCATGAATTTGGTTTTCCAGGTGCGACCTAGGATTTCCAGGAACTCTATTGGATTAATGTCAAGTGAATTTGGAGGCCAAGGCATAACTTAAAAGTCTCTGAAATGTTCCCTTGAACCACTCCCTGACAATTCCACCCTTATGAACATGGTGCATTATCCTATTGGTAAACACCATCCCCCGCCAGAAATACTGTTGTCATGAATGGGTGAACATGGTCTGCAACGATGTTCACATAGCACCCAGATGTCAGGGATTGTTCTATGAGGATTATGGGTCCTAATGTGCTTCATAAAAACATTGCCCACACCATAATACCCCTGCTATCAGCTTATCTCCGTCCAACTATGCATTCGGGAGCCAGGGTTTCATTTGAAAATCGGCATATTAGCACATGCCTTTTGATGTGATGGACCAGAAAACATGATTCTCCAGACCATGCAACTTTCTTCCATTCTTCTAATGTCAATTCCGATGTTTCTTGGAAGATGCAGCTGGCAATGACATGCCATAAGTGGAGGGACATGCTTCAGCCTCTGGCTGTGTGGGCCCATACACATCAATATATGCTGCACAATGTGCTGAGAAACATTGTTTGGGTCGCCACTGCTATAGCTGGTGGTGATTTCAGCTGTTGTAGATTTCCAATTATGGTGAGCAATGAGTACAAGCTCCACTCTCCTCTGGAATCAAGTCACCGTTGACGACACACTGCTGGCCGGCGACTTGTCGTTTCACCATCCATACACCACTTTCGATATGTGCTCACAACAACTGCACGTGAACAGCCTACTAAATGCACCATTTCTGATGTTGATTTTCCCAGTTGTGCCTAGCCATAATGATTTTACCTTTATCAAAGGCTGATAAATCAGCTGGTTTTCCGATTATGTCACTAACTGCACTCACTATATTTGGAAAGACAATGCATAGCTGCTTTATGTACTCCAACATCAGCCGCACATACACAGTGGTTTTGTTCCTGGGTTAGCCCATTGTTATAGATGGAGGGTGGTCATAATGTTATGGCTGTTCCGTGTATATACATATGGCATGATATTATATGATGAAATATATAAACCTAAAATAATATGTAACAATAAAATTTTAGTTGGGAAGTGAGTGCTTAAAAAAACTAATGCAAGACTTTTGACACTAATACGGTAACTGATTTTCTCTAATTTGTACACACATATCACAATGTGATTTCATGTTTAGAAACATTATTAGTTATTAGAATTTGAAGGAGTAAACTCCACTTCTTTATTCATATGATGAAGAAATGATAGCTTTAGGAGGAAAATTTTGCCATGTTTATATTTCTCTTAAGTTCTCTGTGGGACTGAAATCAAAAGGTTTGGTTGGTGATTTTTATTTGCTTAGCACCTTTAGTTTAAGAAATTTATTAAGTTGATTTACGTGATGTGAATGCATGTTGCCTTCCATTAAAGAAAAAGAGAGATTCATGTGCGCCTCTAAAATGCCTAATAGTGCTATAAGAATCTTGATATTCCTGGGCAAATATAAACCCTTTGTCAGACATGCGCAGGGAAGTAATAATTGTAACGTAATGCAGTTTGAATATTTTAGTTTGAAAAGCATAAAATAATGCATTTGAAAATTAATTTTGTATTTTGTTAATGCTTTTGAAAATAAAAAATAGATACTTGTTTTTAAACAAAATAGAAGTTTTTTTTTAACATGCAGATAAATTTATGTAAGTTTATATTTCATTCAATAATAATTAAAATTTTTATGTATGCTTATTTGTAGGAGACATAATCAAAGCAAAATCTGAGCATAATGTTTTCCGAAGATTAGTTTTCAAGTTAAGTCTTTTGGCTAGTGTAGAGTATGTGTTTTGGCCTGTGGTTATTGGGGCTTTATATATGGCTATAGGTAAGAACTTTCATAATAATCTGTGCATTGTTTATTAATTCAAAATGTAATTCATTTTATCTTTATGAATCAATTATTTATATGTGGATTTTAATTTGGTATAGAGTGTAAAATATGACTATGAAAATGCAAATTATCACCAGCACAGATATCAGCTGTATTGCATTTCTAGGATTTTGTTGCTAGACTGTATTCTAAATAAGCCAACACAATTGCTAAGCTTTCTTAGGATCCTAGAATTTTGTTGATTCCTCTAATATTCTGTATACCTGAAGAAGGAATTTAGGTAGAAATGCTAACAACTGAATATTTTATAATTAATTTTTTAGTGTTCCCTTAGTCTGTATTGAATTTTTAAAGTCCTTTTCTCTTGTTAGGAATATTAACTTTGTTTTTTATGCCCATGGGGTACCTTTTGCTTCTTTTGAGTTCATTTTACTAATATTTTCTGAAAATATTCAAAATATTATGCTGCTTTGATGTAATAAATCCAAGCGTAATAATAATGATTTTGATTTTTTTTAAAATTTAAATTCTGGAAAAATTTTTTTAATCATTAAAATATAAAAGTGTTAGAATTTCACATCAAGCAACACAAGTTTTATGTTGAAAAGGAAAATATAAACAAATATTCCATAGCTAAACATAGTTGGACACTAAATCTTAATTGTAATTATACTGCAAAAATTATCATAAAGCTTCTTTTGTTGATGTGAATTGGATTTCCTTACACTTTTCACATTTACAAAGATATACCTTCTTAGTTAATGGTATTTATTCCAATTCAACCTTACTGAACACTTTCAGGATTCTAATATCTTAGATTTTCAGGTTTTGTTATTATTTTCTTTTATAGATGGTGCTATGTTCATACTAAATTTACTCTGCCCATTACTTTGTATAAAAATGGCCATCAGTCCTTTTATTTTGCAAAAATTTTTCTTGCTCTTGAAGAAAAGGGATTTATGTGTGATCTGTTCTTGAAATCAATAAAATTTTATTCAAAATCTAGCCAAACAAAGGTTTTTTTTTTGAGGGGGGGACATAATTTTATATCTTGAATTTTAGTTTCTGTTTTTAAAAGCATGTATGAAAGTAATTTTTTTAGATGAATCATTTTGCTGTAAGTTTATTAAATAGCTAAAATATAGAATTCATATTTTCTTCAGATAATTGAATTTTTATTGTTTGATTACTTGAACTAGACTTTTTTTTTTCACTGATATAATAAGAGTTTTTACTGTGCGATGAAATCTGTTTTTTGAAATGGTTAGAGAAAAACTACTTCAGGAAACTGCATATGTTTGCCAAACATGCACTTGGAGAACACGATTTTGATTATACACATTATACCTTAATTGTTTTTATTTAATTTGTCCAGTGCAAAAATTTCAATTACACGTAGTGCGTTGCAGAGCATTGGCCACGATGTGATAATCCTCTGTAATGACTGATTTGAGAAGTCATTCATTAAAGAAGTTAACCATTAATTAAGGTAAAATAACATGCCTAACAAATATTAATTTAGAAGTCAAATAACAAAAATCAGCGTTATATTTGCAAGTTTTCACAGGACTAGTTTCGATGGTTTTACCAAACCATCATCCTCAGCTGTCAAATTGCAAATGATCGAGATAAGATACAGTGATAAGATAAAAATTTCTGAACAAGAGTTAAGCTACTGATGCCATCTATTGATGAAACAAGAAAACTAAAACATAATTTCCTTAAAGACTGAATGTAAAGATGGATTGGAATTAGGGTCATTAACTAAAACAGAAAGATTTTTTTTTTAATGTGAAACTCCTCTAGAAAATCTAATTCACCTATGGATGATGTTTTTGGAATAATTTTTGTGCAACCAAAATTATTCCCATGCAGATAGAAAAAAATTGTTTGCTCTTTCACACTGTGGAACTCTTTCATGTTGTCTGCTCTTTCACATTGGGAAAGGAAGAGGTTTTTCTCTTTGATCTTATAAAATCATCCAATCGTATCCACATCGCAGACCTTTTTTTTTTCTCTTCATCTTTTCTAATGTAAGATCATATTATTTTTTAGAGCATTCAGTTTTTTAAAAGATCTTTTAGTATTTTATGTAACGTATTGGAAAGGGGATACTTTCAAAGCATTATAACTTCATTTTTAAAAATTAAACCTAATTAGCTTTTAATTAAATTTTCATCTTAACAGCATGAGATTAGAAATGTAATGATCCATTTAAATTTCTTATAGTTAATTTAGGATTGTATTATAGTTAAGTTGTTTGATTATTGCTTTTTCATTCTGAAAAAGGTGCTGTTTTACATTATGTAATGAAAGACATACTTAATTCTAATTTTAATGCATTAAATACAAATTTAATAAATGTTTTAATTTTTCAGGCCCATGGTTTTTTGGCTACATCATTGATGGGCATATTGGAATATGTTTTGTTTGGGGTATTTTTCTTGCAGGAACATTTCTTCCAGGTGGATTAACATTCTTTGCAGGAACTGCATATGTAAGTTTATACATACATATATATATATATATATATATATATAAATGCAATAAAGTTTATAATGCAAATTAATTCTTTTAACTGTAAATCCTTCTCTTAATTTTTTTTTTTTTAAAGTCGGAAATTCTTCATGTTTTTTTCCCAAAGATATATTTATTCTTTTACTATTTGAAGTTTCATCCTTAATTTCTTGTACCACTTCAGTCTTTGAAGTAGTGTTGATATGAAGCTAAATTTCCATTAGCATGGTTATACAGTGGGGGAGAGAGTGGCAGCCAACAGAAAATGAGTTCAAGTGTTTAGTTTCTGGATGACCAGACACTGTGAGTTGATCCAGTTTCAACTTTCTATTATATTTGGCTAGGTGTGGCATGCTTATAAGAACTATACCTCATGACAATCGTAACTTGAGAACACAATCAACATTAGAACAACCTTTTCACCCTGTCCTTCAAATTATCCATAAGTATCAAATTGCCACGGTTATTCGATTCATCCAGCCTGCTGCACATTTTGTGACTTCTTGCTATATGTCAATTGGTTTTACTGTTAAAAAAGTAAAAATAAGAATTTAAGTTATTAAGAAGTTCATTTATTGTTTTTAAATCATTCAGCTTAACAGCTGCTTTATTCTTCCAGTCAGTGAATGAATAAGCACTTATTGGCTTTTCTCAGTGAGAGTGGGGTAAGGTCGGGGTTGCTAGAACTTTCAGTTTTGCCAAAAATGCCAAAAAAAAGGGATAGCTTCCTATTGATTATTAAATGATTGACGTGATATTAATACATTTTAAAATAAAGGGCTAGATACAGCATAATCTATCGTTTCATATATATATATATATATATATATATATATATTCTCTTTGCTGAACAATATTTACATGTCATATTGTAATTTTGTATTGTAATTTTTACAATACAACTTCTCAGAATGGTAAAACTATATTCTAAGGGAGGCGCATACATTTTCTATGACATCCAGTATTCTCAGCTTAGGGTGACCATTGGCATAGTGAGATTTCTTTGCTTAATAACTAATTGCTATTTTATTTAATCATTATGGTGTTCATTTCCTTTTTTGGGAGGAAGGGAATTCTTGATCAGCACTTCTGGACTTTTCATATTATGCATTTTATGTTTGGAATCACAATCTGTATTTGAATAATATTGAATTAACGGTACTTACATATTATCCCATTAAAAGCTGACTATCATCGAACCATGAAAATTGGTAGAAATCCTGACAAAAGATCTTAATACCCATCACTCTTTATTTACTTATATAATTGACAGATACAAATTTACCTTATAAAAAAACCTACAATAGTGTAAAATCTGAGATCCAGAATAATCAGAGCATTGGTCATTCCGGATTTTGGAAATTACTCTAAATCATCAGTTTAAATTTGGTAAGATGACATATAGACATGGCAATGTTGAGGCTTTACTTATTGTTTAGCACAGATAGAGAATGTTTAACCACTCAAGGCCGAAAGTGTGATCCTGACTAGCATTAATACAGCAGCAATCAATATGCTGTCATTGGCCATAGTGCTACTCTCTAGACAGCAGGTATTTGAAAGTGACATGCATTAATCTCAGTTAGTTGGGAAAACAATTGCATTTACGTCACACCTGCTTCCTTTTGTTGAGCATTATATTCTCCATTACTAAAATTCAGTATTTTTTATTATTATTTTATTTATTTATTTGCATAATTATTATTATTCCGGTTTGGATAGGCACTTTTCTCTGCCACTGAGTAGTAATGCAACGTAGTAGATGTGCACTGATTTAGAGAACACTGAGCGGCAACAGTGTGAATTTTGGAACTTTGCTTTTAATTTTTTCGACGCAGCATAAACGCTGCTGATGAGATGTTAAACAGATTCTAGAGCAAATAAATTTGTTTTGCCATTTTAATAAATTTTCATTTAAACTAGATTGAATGTTGATTTAAATAGAAATGCCGCTGAAATACACATATAGAAATTTAAATACAGTATTTAGATTATTGTTTGTTGTATATTTTGGTGCATTCTATGAGCCAGAAATGAGGATTAAAAAGAAAACTTAATGATTATTTGATGAGTATTTTGAAGGAATCGTAAGTGTCAAAGTTTGAATTTTATTCAGTAGTTGGATATACATCTGAAAAGGAAGGACCATTTATTTTCTTTATTTACAGTAGAACTGGAAAAGCTGAAAGAGTAAGAGCTAGTCAAAAAGGCTCAGTTACCGAACTTATCAGTAAAATAGATTAAGAATATTGAACAAAATAATATAGTGAGTAATTTAAAGGCATTATTAAATCAATTGAACACTAAAATTGAAAATATCAAATTAACTAATAATTCTATACTGAAAGAAACAGATTTAAAGGATTTTGATGCAGAAAGTAATTCTGTAGAGGAGTATCATAATCTATTATAATACAAGAGTAATCTAATCATTAAAATAGACAAATTATCAAAAAGTACCAGAGACAATAATTTTAATAAAGTAGTAAATGTGTCCAAATCTAATTGTCTTCCAAATCAAAGTACGGAAACTTCATCTATAAAATTACCTAAATTGAATATAAATAAGTTTTTTGGTGATTCAATTAATTGGCAGGAATTTTGAGTTATTGTGAAGCAGCTATCTATACCAATGATGCATTACTAAAAGTAAATAAATTTAATAATTTAAAGCTGCTATTAGGTGGAGTAACCTATAATGCCAATTTTGGAGTTTTACTTACAAATGAAAATTGCAGTTCAGTAATAGAATTGTTGACTAAAGATTTGGGAGAAACAAATTGGTAATAAATGCTTACATGAATAAACTGTTAAATCTTTCCCATATTAGAAATGTAAGGGATATAGAGAATCTTAGGAAACTGTATGATTAGTTTGAAACTCATGCTCACGTGAAGAAACTATTAAATCATTCCTATATCAGAAATCTGAGGGCTATAGAAAATCTTAGGAAACTATGTGATCTGAATATAACTCAAATTAGATGCTTGAAGTCAATGAATGTGATATCAGAAACTTATGATTGCTTGTTTTGTCCAATATTGTTAAAATTAATTTCATCAGAGATTCCATTAGAATAAAGTTGCAGTAGAAACAATGACAGAATGAGGACTGCTAAAGAATGGTAGAAGTTTTTTCATAAAGAAATCAAAAGCCGGGAAAGAGCTATGCAGTTGAATGACAGTGAAAAAACAAACAAAAAAATCGAGCATAAATTATTCATAACTGGAAGTATAAATCAAACGATCCTCTCCACTCTTCACGTGATAATGTAAACAACGAGCGCAGTAAACAGTTTGATAAAAGTTTACCTAAAACTTCTGAATATATTGCTCTAGTTACTATAAATAACTGTATATATTGTCACATACTACACAATTCTGTGTGTTGTGAAATTAAAGCCATTGGTGAGAAAAGAAGTATTTTAGAAAATCAAACGTGTTGTTTTTTATGCCTTAAGCCACAGCATAGAATAAAAGAATGTAAAGAAAGGAAAATATATAATAAAAAACACAATAGGTTATTGGTTTCTAATTGGAAACAAAATAAATCGTATAAATCGAAGTTGTGTCAGCAATTTTGCTCTGTAAAGAAAATGTTAAGATTAGTCAAATGAAAAACAAAACTTTCTGAGTTTCTACATTGCTTAGTGAATTGCTACAAACAATCACTGTAATGGTATGTCTATTTCTTGATAAGGATAATTTAGACCCAGTTCATATCCTATTAGACTATAGTTTGAAGAGAAGTTTTATAATTCAGAACATATCAGAAGAGTATAAATTACCTGTTATTAGCAAAGATACTTTATTGGTATTTGGCTTTGGGGTTAACCAGGCAACAGAACAAACTTGTAATGTTGGGAAAGTCAAATTCGAAAACAGAAATGAACCGTCCTTAAATATAGAAATTGAAGCTTTAGAAGTTAACCAAATATTCACAACTAATTTACTTTTTCCTGATATCTCAGTTTCAAAAATAAATAAAGAATTAAGAGGATTACATTTGCCAATAATAAATATTGCTAAAAAAAATATTGCTATTCTCATCATTTTGGACTACTATAACTTGAAACTATATGAATGTTTTTTTTTTAATTTTTTATATAATTAAGTAATGACATTAATCTCAATTTCATCAAATTGATTAAAATTGTTTTCATTTTTTTTCCAGCTGCTTACATTTTATATACCATTTATTCTGTGCCTTTCACATTGCCTGTACCACCACTACAAAAGCACGGTAGATGGAAGACCTAAGCCTTGTAGTTTTTTCTTTTATCTGTGCCGTCACTTTTTTATGTTGTTATTTATCTCATGGCAAACACTTTGTGCCATAGTTTATTATTATTCGTATGGCACACTGGCTTTATTTTTTGGATTTACACACTCTTGGTCGATTGTGATGGCAATAGTTATGTGGCGAATTGTGGTCACTCTGCCCGAGTCTAAATTATATTGTATAAGTCATTCTAATCCGAGGCAAATTGTTGGCACACCGTTACTTACAAGTGAACGTGGCAGCAATAAAACAGATTTGCCACTTGAAGACCCTACAAGTCCTAGCTGATTTATAATTTGTTAATATTTATTATTTATAAATGTTAACCACATTCCCTTAGCATCTTTGTAAATTCTGTGTTATAAATTTTTTTAACATTAAATTATTGATTTTATTGTGATTTTTAATTTAATAAACCTACATATCTAAAATTTTTGTTTATATTCTGGTAAAATAAAGACTGATGGGAATGTGTGTAAGTAATTGCTTGATAACATTTTCAGTATTGTTTGTTATTGTTATTTATCAATTAAGCTCAAATATTCAGTTTCTTTTTTTAAAATCCAATTGGTGAAATCAGTTAAAAATTTTGGAGAGCATATTTAATTAACTTATTTTTCATTTTAATAAAATTTTATTTGTTTGTGAAAGTTTTTAAATATTAATTATTGTTTATGTTTTTACACCACCACATATCTTTGTAGAATTTTATTGTTGATTTTGTACTTTGCAATTGCTTTACTTGTTTTTTAGCAACTGTGTTTTTGTTAGTTATTTTATGCTTTATTTAAATTATTCTCTCTCTATTTATATATGTATACTTGAAGATACTTAATTAGAACTGATGTATGTTTGTATATAATTGGCACTGGAAGCAGATGCACAATTATGTAATAGCATATTTTATATCTTATACAGGTATAATTCTCTTTGTAATTTATCTATACAATTTGATTTCACAATGATATTCACTGGTACCTGTTCCAAACTTAAGTCTGGCAGAATTTGTAAATAACTTTTCCCTGTTACTCATGTCATCATTCATCTGAATAACTCTGGAAGCTAGCAAATCATTTACTAATATATATAATTGCTTTTCATATATATATATATATATAAATAAGTAAATATCTATGGTAACAGAAAGGTATATAAATTCTGAATTGATCAGCAAGAAAATTATTGAAAATATGTGTAGATTTGTATAGTGTATGGAGGAACAATTATTCTGTGAAATTATTTCATGATAAAATGCGTAATGAAATTGTTGAATTACAGTAAAATTCTGGTCATTTAGAAATGCTGATGAAGTGATAAATTGCATTAAAGGCATGATTATAAAGGGCACTAAAATATTCAGAAACCTCAATTTTTAAGGTGGTATTCAAAAACTTTATAAGCTAGTTTATAGTTTTCATTTCACAGTATAGAAATTAACTGTTATATGAATTGTCTGTATTAAATGTCTATGTCCTATAAATGTCTCTTGGAACTTCAAGATTAATACTTCATTACACTACATCTTTGCATAACAATCAAAAATAAATTTTATTAATTACATCTTAATTCAATGTTTGTATTGTAATGTTAGGAGTGACACAAGGAATTTTCCTGTTTATTATAATAATATAATATGCATACTTTTATATACAAAATGTTCTAATTATTCTTTGTGTCACAAATTACTAGTTATCAGGTAATATACGCCAATTTATATAATTTATTGAAATTAATATAGCTTCTCATCTTTTCCCTTGAAAACTCGTGAATTTTAAAAGTACATAAAGGGAACACTTTCTTAAACAATTGATTATTCTCAGAATCTTAGAAAAATATGTAACAATGGATTGTGTAATTAATGTATGTTACACAGGCTAAATATAAGATGTTTCTCTGAGGGTTATCATTAAAATAACCTACAGAAACATGCTCAAGATATACCATCCAATAAATGCCGCACAGTATTTAAAGGTTTTTTTTATTTGCCATTTTGAAACTTATCAAATTTATTTCTTTTCCGTTAATTTTTATATTTCTTATTCCTAATGAAAATGGAACATTTTGATTAAATTTTATATGCCTGAAATTTATTTCATCAGAATGGGAAAAATGCAACTGTGTTTTTTGAAAAAAAAATTGCTATATTGTCTCTTAACAGTAGGGAATTTTTTTTTTAAATGAAGGTTTTTCCAATTATTTACGTTTTCTTTTTCCTAAATTAACAATAATAGATACATTAAAACTTCAATCATCTGGATCACTTTATCTTTTTTTTTTTTTTAAAGAAAAGACAAAATGAAATTAAAAGGGAAAATGGTTATTAATTTATGTGTATTTAATTTTTTCATTGATTTAGGTGATATAAAAATATAATATATATGTTTTAAGATTCTGTTAAATTATTTTAAATAAATTTATGTGTTAGTTTGAACACATTAATTAGCCCATTGCCATTGATAGGCTATATATTCGCTAAATATATATAATCTTTGAATCCTAAAACAGTTAACCTATTTTATACAGATATATTATTCTTTATTTACTTCACAGTCATTGTTACATGCGTAATTTTATTATTTTATGGCAATGGAAGATAATGACTATATCTAATTTTAATTGAATAGAAGTAGCTTATGTGTTTTTTTTTTACAACTGAAAATATATTTTTATTTAACTTTAATGCACTAAAAATAAGTACAAGATTGCATGCCAAATTTTAGATCCTGTACAAATAAAAATTGAATTTATTATTATTTTTTTTTAAACACTATAGGCATTTTTTCAGATGAAATATGATTAGCAAAAAGCAGTCTTCATTCATATCGGTTACAGTAAATACATAGTATTTGGCCTGCAGAAAAGATAAATTATTAATATATCTAGATTTCTTAAATATTTTGGTGAGCTGTGGCCCTGTTTAGTCTGGACATTCAAAGTTTAGCTGTGTGTGATTTATTTAGCAAAATATTAATAATGAGATATTTTTTTATATTCTTAACATAAGATGGCATCATTAAAATTAAATTGAAAAAAGTTCTATATTTTGAGACTCTGCATATGTGCGAATCATGTAAAATTACATATGTTTTTTATGTCTTTTATACATTTTATCTTTTTGATATATTGGCAATTATTTAAATTTATAATTCTGTATGTTAATATTACTTCTGTAATTAAAATAAGTATATCTATAGTTTTCTAGTGCCATGTTAGAATATCAATATATGTAATACTATATAGAGAGAAATGAAGCCTGCTAAGATAAACTTTAAAATCAGGTAAAATGCAACTGTAGTTTGACGTTTATTTATTTTCAAGTTTTGCATGTGTCAAAGTATAATGAATCGAGTTTGTTTACTATGCTCTCAATAAAATTGTTCATTTGACACTACTTCTTCTACAAAATTGAAAGGTAAAGGAAAGAAAGATGCACATTGAGGAAAAAAAGGGGGGAGTGAGACACTTATATATCTCATTTTCTACTGGGCCGATTGACAAAATTCAACTTGCGTTTTTCATGTCTCGAAAGTACGACTTAGGATATTTATTAGATTTTTATATAGCATTGTTCTAATATAAGTATTTTGACACAAAATAGGGCATTTTCTGAAATGACATGATGATTTTTTCCGTGTTTTGATTCTGTGACTCAAATTATGCCAAACTGCCGAGTTTTATAAAAATCCCAGTAGTTTTTAAAAAATTAGCTCTCAAAATTTTATCTCTCCATGTTAATTCAATTTGGTGGTACATTTACTAATCCCCCTTTTTTTATTAAACGTATTTGATTCGTCCTTTCACATTTCAGAATTTAGGTTCACTCCAAATAAAATTCGTCCATTTTTAATGATTTATTTTTAAAATTTGTATTTTTTAAATAATTTTTATAATTTTTTCAAAAAACAATTTCGAATTATAATCTGTAAAATTTTTACTATCATCTTAAAGTAGATGCATTTCTAAGCATACTTGCAAAAAAAATAGAGTTTTCAAAATTTCTGAAGATATATGTGAATTTATATATTGGCACATTTTGAAATTTGGCATATTTGTTAAAAGCAATAATAACACCAAGTGTAGTTTAGGCACTTTTGTTAAAATTATTTGAAAGTAGGAACAATGCAACTTTTTTTCCGCTCATACATAATGCAAAAAGAGAAAGAAAAATATGTTGCCGTATATTAAGAAGTTTGCCAAGTGAATTATTCTTGGCCCAAAGTGAAAAAATGTGCCAAGATAAATTTTTGGATATCTCCATAAAGTTTGCACTAAATTTTACAAAATTTAATATTTTGGCATAATTTGAGGTGTAGAATCAAAATAAGGAAAAAGCTGGCATGTCATTTCAGAAAAAGTTCTATTTTGTGTCAAAATACCTATATTAGAACAATGCTACATATAAATCTAGCATATATCCTAAGTTGCTGTTTCAAGACATGAAAAACGCAATTTGAATTTCGTCAATCGGTCCAGTAGAACAGGAGGTACAGAACTGTCTGTCCTGCCCTCCCTTTTTGTTTTGCGCAGTGTACATATAAAATAAGTCCTGAAATCCTTCTTGGAATTTAGGCTTAAAGACATTGTGATGAATCTCGAAGGCTTCAAAGAACATAAGTTACAGTTTGAAGTATTTTCTGAAGTAATTTTAAAGAAGATAAAGTAAGGTTTTGAAATATATTAGAGATTTTTGTTTTAAATATCAGTATCAATATAATATTTAGTTACTTTAATCTGTAATAAGTCCACAATTTGTTATATTTTTTTTTACCTTATTTTAATATAATTGCATTTTATACTATATCGAGGTAATACTAATGCCATCTTATATACAGAATTCTGTTAATTTTGTAAAATTGCAGTTCAGTTTGAATTTTAAGAACAGAGTATTGAAGGATGATCATGTTATTCTGTATTATATTTATTGCATTCAAGCAACCATAAGTTTCAAACATTTCAATGCATAGTTTCATGGATTCTTACTATCATCATCATCATTATTGCAACAGGTCACATGTAAAAAAATATTCATTTTAAGGTTAGGTGAAGTTATTTAAATATGAGAAAGCATATGAGGCCTATCTGTCTAGGGAGAGGGATGGTTTTGAGCAGGAATTTGAGAGAAACTTGCTTATATTTATATTTGCACATGAGATAGACAGACCACAGAACTAACCTTACAACAAGCCTATTTGTCTGGGATCAAAATTTCAGCATTTAGCAGTCTTAACAATTCAACCACTGGCAGAAAAAAAATGTGAGGAAATTTGAACATATGCAAGTATTATATACCCTGTGATAAAAGTTCTTATTCACTTCATCTGTTATTTTTTTTTTCAAGTATTCAGACTTATTTATACAGTGAAAATCGTTTAACACAAAACTGAAGGGAGTGAAATATTTTTTTTGTGTTAAAGGATATCGCTAAAAAACATATTCAACAAAATTAAGTTTATTAGAATACATTTTATTTACATAGGTATGTAAATATGTATGTATTTAATAAAAATCAATGAAAGAAAAACATCCACAAGAACTTAATACAAAAATTTCAAGTTTTTTGAAAAACAAAGCATTTATTGAGTTTTTGGAAAATAATCTGATATTTTTGTTTGCATTTTCTTTTTTAGCATCAAATTGTGAACAAATTGTTCGATGTCATCCATTTTGTTATTCATTTCACCGTTGAAATTGCATCGAAATAACTGCGCATATTTTTCATGATATTCTCATTTCGGATGATGTGGGAACAGGAGCTGCATTATTCATTTCATTTTCGTCATCGGAATCTGCATCAATGATATTTTTTTATTTTTGAACAAACTCCAAACTGTCTTTGTCTGCCATAATAAGGGCTAACACATTATCATCATCATCTACTGCAATGAATTCTACAATCCACTAATGCAGAAACTTTTCTCAAACCTTTCATTAAGTTGTTGGCTCAGTTTCGATATCCTCTTTCTCCATTTCTTTTGGTGTGAACCAAACTCACTGATTTTTACACTGTGATGTACATGTTACCAAATTCTAAAGCCAACTGATCAGAGGTGAGATGTTTGTAGGGATGGAAGGTAAAAGTAGCTTACATAAACAAAACTAACTCATGTCACAGGCTATTTAGAGGGTATTTCAAAGCCAAGTTAGCTTCCTTTCTACGAAACATGTGAAACCACCTCTCTTTCATTTCACACTTTTCTTAAATATCGCTTGCACAGTTGGTAATTCTCGTATTTGGTTCATTTCCAGTTTTGTGTTAAGCGATTTTCATTTCATGATAAAAGGGGAAAAAATGCATGAAAATACATAGTAGTTTCTCGGGACCATTGTATTATTTCGTGTTAACTGATATTTCGTCTTGAGTGTTTTCGCGTTAAACGTATTTCACTGTATATGTATGACAAATGACCGGATGCAATAACCACAATGCTATGATTTTCATGAAATTTGATAACTTTTAACTATTTATTGAGCTATTTATAACAGTATATTTAAAAAATTTTTAAATGTACCGTTTTTTGTGAAAAAATTGAACAAAATTCAGCTTTGTAAAGATTGGCGAAAAATGATTTCTTTGAAATGTTTATTTCAAACTGTAAAAAAGAACTACTAGAACTTGTAGATCAACACCTATGCATGCCTGAGAGAGAGTTTCATTGCTACTTTAAGTTAATGATGATAAATAAATTTAATTGCATCTTTATTAAATCATATGCCATTTATGTTAGAACGAAATTTCTCTTTATGCTCACTGTCTAGAATTTAAAAATCATCATTGAAAAGTCTTGATCCTGAATTGACTGTAGCTCTTTCAACCATAGACCTGCATTTAAAAAAGTTGTGTTCATGGAAAGAACCCCAAGTATCTCATCAAAGTTTTATTATTTGTATTAATTGTGACAAAAGATGATCATAGATATTTATATTAAGGCTTAAAATATTTTATTTCATCATTAAATTATTAACATTAGTATATTTATACATAGTCAGTAATTTTTCTATGTATAATTAATTTTACTTAAAAATTTTCACATTGTAATTTCGTGAAGTAAGTGTTGTAAAATTGAATCCCAGTTTCACTTCAAACAATCTGTCAATTTATTTTGTAGGTGTAATATGCAAACTGTGTCAAATATCAATCACTGAGGGCATATGGATTAGGTATTTTCATTACATTTGTTTTATTATTTCATGTTAATAACTGTATAAGAAGATTTATCTGAAATGAATGTCTAGATGGAATACTTATATATTATAAATGCATAAACATTCCATGCAAAAATATTTGAAAGAAAGATTTATTAATTGAATCCTTAGCATAATATAAGGAATTTATCATGTTAATAGAAAAATGTTACTTCGTAGCGTATAATGAAAATATTTATGCTTGTGAGGTATGTCCTGAAATTGTTTAGCTTGTGAGATGTGCCATGACACGAACTGGTTATTAATTGTCAGATTAACATGGATATAACAATACTTTATGGGCATTTGTCATAAAAAATTTAATGTTAGAAGGAGTTTCTGCATAGATCATTAATTTGTTATTAACAGTTAGAAATGGTATAAAAGTAAATTTACATTCATATACTTGTAGATTTTAAAGAAGCGCAATATTAAAATTGTTGTAATATATTGTAATATGAAAAAAATTATTTAAGATGCTAGAATATTTTGAGAAATGATACTAAATTCTCAGTGAAACATGCTATTTTTCGTACAGAATATTTTCATAAAGTTACACATTACTATAAAATTTATTACTGAAATGTCACATTTTGATCAATTATCATATGTAATGGGATAATATTTTTAAATTCTTATTTCATCTGAAAAGAATTAATCAGTGAGTACAAAACTTTGGTAAGAGCAATATACAATATTTGAAATCCAAATAAAAATTGCTGTGAAAGAATATATAAATTTTGCATAATACTCTTTTTGATGTCTTTGTTAAATTAAAAAATAGCATGTAATTTATATGTTTTATAAATATGTATTTTACTAAGCACAAACTATGAAGTCCTTATAAAAGATAAGATTTTCTCCACATTTATGAAATGGGGGGGGGCAGAAAAGTGACAATTCTTAGACTTCTTTCCATAAATTTTGGTGCTAAATTGTGTGATAATCAAAATTACAACTTGTATATTTATAGCTATTACATAGTTTTGAATGTGTATTTTATTTGAGAGTAGTGTCTTCCATGATCCAAACTAATAACTATGTGTACTTATGTCATTACTAAAGCATTGTATTTGCAAATGTTCAATAATATAATATAGGACTTTCAGTATTTGTTCTGTAATTATAAATTAACTGGTATAGTCTTAGTTTCTTTTATAGTTATTATAGATAAGTTTTAATTGTGAATATGTGAAAAATATCTTTGGTACTTGAGAATGAATATGTTTGTAAAAATGTCCATTTGAAAAAAAAAAGGAAAGAAAGAAAAGTCCATTGGGAACTTACGCATTTGATTATGTAAAAAAGTACTCTAGTATGAATGAAATAAATTTTTGATATGTTATTTTTTAACATTTGAAGTGTAATTAATATATTTGTAAATCAAATATTTCTGTATTTATAGTTGAAAATTCTGAAATTTTTCTTTGAAAATTCTTGAATCAACTTGTACATCATTAAGCTTCTTTTTATATGTAGAAATAAATAAGCAGAAAATGTTAATTCTTTGATAAAATTTCTTCAAAAAATGAAACACTATATTTAAAAAAAAAAGTGAAATATTACATGATTTATAATATTTGTTATTTTAATGCTGCAGATGTTTGGTATAATAAATTTCACTCTGTAATTAATAAAATAATTATGTCTTCACTTTCAGTTTATATTTAACGATTTACTGTATTATGTTCCAATTTTCCACCAGATGAATGAAAAATGTCATGTAACTACAATATTTCTTAATATAAATTTTTCAAAAAGTAGGTAAACTGTTATTTTATAAGATGTTTCAATTATTGAATTTTCATCAAATCCATGAAACTGAAATTTTTTGCCTCTTTTTAACAGAAAAATTTAGCAGAGGAATTCAAAAATATGTGGATTAGAGTACCACTTCAATAATTCAAAATTTTTTATGAGTTAAATTGAGTTTCCTCACCAAACATATTAAAAATTAACTTTTCTTGATAGTCAAATTTTTTTAGTATGATTAGTCATTTAAAGGAAACTGAAGTTATTTTCTACATTTATGTCTCAATAAGGGGAACTCTGATGTTATCACCAAACTATAGGTATCATGGTCCAAATGTTTTTTTGTAGAACTTCTTAAAGACAGAAGTTATTTTCACTTCTGAAGTTTTCTCTCGTGTCATCTCTGTAAGCACCTGGACTTTCCAAGTGCGTAAACATTTATTTCTAAAAAAACTGTAATTCATTTTAGAAATGTACTGTATGTTTTTGTTTGGGATAAAAATAGAACTCAGCTTTTGAATATTTATTTTTTTTAAATTATATGTTTTATACATTAACATATTTGATTGAAAAAATTATGGTAGCATTTTTAAAACATTAATCTGATAACAAAATTTAAGATAACCTATTTAAGAGATTGTTTTTGTTACATGTTTATATTACTGGTTGTGAAAGCAAATGGAATAGTATCATGAGCAAAGAAATGAAGGCAAATGCTCTTACATGCTCTGCATATTCAATTAAAAAAAATCGTTGATTTTATTACTACTTTCTTAGATCTATATAATCTAAATTGCCATGAGAACCATTTTAAACTCAAATATACTATTAGAAAAAATCCTTAATGTTTTTCAAGTATATTTTGCTGAAAGTTTTATGAACTTGACATTTTTCATCTCCTTTCATTTTTGGACTATTGCAATTTCACTGTAGTTAACTGTTTAATTTAATTCTATACAAAAAAAAAAAAAAAAAAAAAAAAAATCATTGGACAGAAATTGACAGTTGGCATGGAAAATTAATTTTCTGGTGTTGAAACTGCTGCATTTATTTGATTATTTGATAATTTATAACATAATAACTTTTTATTTATTTATATACTAATTTTAGACTCATACAGAACATTCTGCGGTTTGTAATTGTATGTATATTATTAATTATTCTCTATGTTAAGAATGTATTTGATTTTAAATAATATTTTAAAGAAGTAAATGTGAATAATGGTTATAAATATTCATTTAACTGAATCTGTTCTTGATCTCTGCATTGTCACTGCATTATTATCAGTACTACTTGCAAAAATCTTTACAAGCTGTTCTTAAGTTTCATTTAAAAGTATATTTTCTATTCATTCATTCTTCAATTAAAATATTTTATAATATTTAATTTTTCCGATTAAAATAAGAGATGACTTATTAAAATTAAATGAAGAATCTAATCAGCTCTTTTATTTGCTATAATTATTGCATTTTAATAAAGCCAGTTGGTCAGTGAAGTTACATTAAAAAACTCCTTTATGATAACTACCATAAGCATCATTTGAACATATTACTTATAATATGAGTAATAAATGTAAATAATGTCTATGTTAAAATATGTTGCACTGCATTTTTAAAAATTTCTAAAGAAATCATTCAAATCTGTATGATATTTGACTAAAATATTTCTTTTCTTATTTAAAAAGTCATCTAATGTCAATTTATATGTTATTTTAAGATGAATATAAGATAAATGTAACATCAGTATTACCTTTTAGTTACATATATTACCTTTCAAGAAAATATCTTTGTATTATTAAGTAATCTTCATTATGTATCTAATTTATATTTCTTGGTATAATTTTTAAAATCTGTTATATAGTATGTTCCAAATCAGATTACTCCATTCTACAATTACCTGGTTACAACAAAAATATATTTCATTAGTAGTATCTATACATAAAGTTAATAAATTTTTTAATTAATTAGTCTGTATTGTATTAAAAAATTATCTAGATCATTCAACACAATTTCATATCTTTTTTTTTTTCTTCCTCCTATGAAACTTGTAATTCAGTAAATATTTTACACTCCAAAAACCAAAAATTTTATAATCTTTCTCAGTTTTGTTTTTCCTTATTAGATACAGTAGATCCCAACATGAATTTGTACATATCCAGTACAGTTAGTTAAATGTAATATATTCCTATTTTGTGTATGTAGTTATAACTGTCATATTTATGAAAATTTGTTCCATAGTTTTTTAAAATCTGTAATAAATAAGAGTCTAGGAATTATTATGTACAGAAATATGCTTTCATTATTTCAGAAGTAAAACTTTGAAAGTTATTATATTTAAGAAAAAATAATATCCTCACAAATTTTTATTAAGTCAATTGTTGTACCTATTATATGATACTTTTTATACCTATCACTGCATAGTTATCCATTTTTTAAATTAAAGCATCTTGTCTAGCCATACTAAAATAATTTATTTTAATTAGAAATAGGACATTTGAATCCTGCAAATCCTGAAAATGATGTAACACTCAAGTCTAAGCTTTTATTTTCATTTGAATTCTAATATAAAAAATGCTGAATGTTTTAATTCCAAACTTTGCAAAGATTACAGTAAGTCATGCACAAAACATTCATTATAAAACTCTGGAAAAATTACTTTAAGTCATGTGCAAAGCTTTTCATTACAAGAACAATATGATTGTTGGAATTTCTGACCCTAGAGGGCAATATTTAACTTTGTATGTTTAATGATTATATTAACATGTTATATGTATGTGCATGTGTGTTATAAAGACTTTCTGGACTGAATAAATCTTTCTGGAAAAAGTGTATTGTCATAGGAAGGCTTTACCTCCTCTTGATGATGTAAGAGTCTGAAAGTAATACAGCCTTTTTCGTTTTTTAGTCATTTGTACTGCTATTATATGATATGGCAAAAATTATTTTGATTCCATTTTTATTTAAAAAAAAATTCGGTTTACTCCATTTATAATTTGCAGTACCATTAATTTGCTAAAATTAATATTTTATTGTTTATTCACTTTTTTTTTTGCCTGTTTAGTTTTAATTTTAACTTAATCTCTCTCTATATATATATATAAACATGTTTAAATCAAAGCATTATTCATGCTTTGATTTTAAAAGCTTCTGGAAAATTGTTAACTGTTACTTAGATATTTTTATCAAATTATATTGAGGAAATGAAGCCCAAGATTCTAGAGCTTTAATTATTTGTTCCATTTGTGTATTTTTTTTAAAATTAAAAATCTGTTATAGTAAATAATATTTTTTCCCCCTCATTTAGGATAAGGAAATTTAGGATTTGTCCTATCTCTAATGTTAACACATTTTGAAAGCAAATTTCTATTTGTTTTATCAGTTGGTTATCTGTTTAACTGGTGTATAAGTAAGCCTGTGGGCAGCAAATTTTTACGAAAATTTTAATTCATATGTTTAAATAAACTGGATTTGAAATTTACATGAAATTTGGTGCAAAATACTGTATTGTAAATTAGTTGAATGCTCCATGTTATAAAATTATATATTCTATATACAAAAAAGTCCATTAGATTCTGTGATAAATTAGAACTGTTTTCAAATGTTGTGAAACTTCTCAATATGTGAATGACAACATAATAATATTTCTGTCATTTCATTTAATTATTCTATTCCATTTCAAAACAAATATTTCTACAATATTATATATATATATATATATTTCATAATTGTGGAATCTCTTGTAAGTATTGTTTTGAAGCATAATATTTTTTTGTCGTTTGAAACTTTATATAGTTATTTAAATTTGTGATGGTGTTCAGTGTTATGAATAAATACTAAATTTATCCATTTTGTGAATGCTTATTTAAACCTGAAATAACAGTTATCTTGCAGTATAACACTGATTAGAAAAATCAGTATGGCATGGCTAATAACATAGAATCTGCACTTACTAGAAGAATAAAATAAAATGTATTTTATTCATTTCAGATAGACAAGATAACAAGAATTTTAGATGATGCACAGTTGATTTTCTATGTCAGGTACAAGTTCATTTAATGTAGACAAGATAACAAATGTTTTAGATGGTTCACAGTTGATTTGCTATGCCAAGTATGAATTTAATGATGGCATTCATGAAGATATGTTATTTTCAAAGATTATATCATTTTATATAGCTCGAGAAAAAAATCCTAAATGAATATATCTATCCATTTTCTTGAATTGATTGGAAAATTTGTTTGTATGAAGCTTGTATGCTTGCCATGCATTGCAGCTAAGGTTAAATGTAAAATATAAACCTTGTAACCTTAGAGCTGTAGCACCTGAATATTGTTTGAAAAAATGACATTGTTATTGGAAAAGAATTATACAATGACATATGTTTACATTTCAAAACTCTGAGGTCACAATTTGAAACTTATTTTCCAAGTGGTAAATGAGTTTCGTGGGTTCATGATTCTTTCCATTACAGTATTGAAAACACCAAACTATAATTGAATAAAAAATTTCATTCAGTGACATTCTGGTTAACGCTCTTAAATGACACCAAGCTTCCAAACAGAAGGTATGGTTTATTTCTGGACTTCATTATCAGTGAAAATGGAATATAGTGAACTGTACAATGATGTTTTAAAAATTATAATTTAGTTTGCTTCTATGTATGTTTGTGAGAAAGGATTTTCATCACTAACTCAAATAAAAACAAAGTACTGAAACTGACTTGATGTGCTGATCTCAAACTTAAGCTTACCAGTATACAGTGGCTTCCAAAAGTGTTCTTACTCTTGCGAGTTTCAATGAAACATTGCTTTGTTCATTAATAAAAATTAATATTTGAGAATGAGAATTTTTTAATAATATTATAAATTTCTCTTAGTAAAACTATTTTAATTATTTTATGAACATAGTAAAACTTTTTTTGGAGAAATTCAATGATCAAAAAGTAATAGAGAAGTTACCTCACAGAAGTTTTAATACACTTTAAAGAAATCTACATATTAGTAAACACTGTAGTATTTTTGTCAGTTAGTATTTTGTAGGATATCCTGCAGCATTTATGACAGCTTTCAGATGTCTGGATGACTTTCAGACGTTACCATAGAGTTCAACATTTTTTTGGCAACACCTGCATCAATGTTCCTCTATTCTTCTATCGTTACTGTTTTTAGTTCAGTTGTCATTTTTATATTGTGTTTTCTTACTCTAACCTCTCTTTCTTACTATAACCTCTAATTCTCTCCAAATGCGTTCTATCGGGTTTAAATCTGGTGTTTTAAGAACTTATGGACAATTATAGACACACTAACGGTGAACAAAGAAGGCTGAGTGCTTAGAATTGTTATCCTGATAAAAAATAAAGCTACCAATACCCAAATTTTGGGCAGATAATTTTAAATAAAGAGCATTGTTCATTATGCCATCAATAAATAATAAATTACTTAATCCTAATGCTGACATGCATAGCCACACAAGGACACCTCCACTGGCATGCTTTACTGTTCCAACCAAGGTCTTGGGATTAATTGCCTCATTTTTTCTTCTACATGCAGTTATATGTCCATTGGAACCTAAAGTGCTAAATTTGCTTTCATCTGCAAATAAGACATAGTTTCAATATGCTTTGGGTTTATTTACCATTGATATTGCGAAGGGTAATTTAAGCTTTCCGTTTTTTTGCACTTACAAAAAAAATTGTCTTTAGCAGAGCACCCATGTAATCCAACTGATTTTAGTACTGATCGAACAGTTTCAGATGAAATTGAAGTAGAAAAAAATTTTCAGTAAATCTGTAGAAATCTTTACACCACCCACTTTCGCAAATTTCCTAACTATAAATCTCTTATCACACTAAGTTAACTTTGCTGGATGACCTCTTCTAACTTTGTTTTTTATCCTTTTTTCTTCTTTAAAGCATTTTATTACATACTGCACCATAGAATGGGATAAATTTACTAATTTAGCGATATCCCATGTCAATTTCCCACCCTTATGATGAAAAATGATAAATTTTTTAATGCTATTTGTTGTTTCCTTATGATTATGGTCCATTTTTAAATATTGTTACAAAATGTCCAGCTGCGTAAAGATAGCTTCCCTGCAAAGCAGGTTTGGGGTTGCAAGAAAATGGCAAGGGAAGGCAGAGTTGCCATATTTTGTGAGAAATTGGCGATAGATGGATGGAGAACCTTCTGGAATGAATTCTTAACGGTTTGACCCAGAATGTTCTCGAACGCAAGCCAAAACGTATATAAACCCTGCTGGTATGTGGAGAGTCAGTTGATAGGCAGTCAGTGAGCGAGTGTCTCGTAGTTTAGTGCTGAGTTAAATTGTCGAGTGCATCGAGAGAGTCTCTTAGTGTATCACGAGTTAGTGCATCATTGCGTTTTATCTTAGAGAATGACCGACTCTCCAAGAATGATCAAACCGAGTGGGAACTGTACTCTAGTGTATCGTCAAGTGCATTACGAGTTGTAGCGTGGAGAGTCTCGAGAGTACGTAGAGTCGCGAGAATGACTGAGCAGAGTCGGGAGCTGTAGTCTGGTGCTTTGCCCTGAAGCTGTCTTCACCATTATAGACTGAAGGCTGTGTCGCTGATTGTCTCAGCGTGTTTAGAGTAGTTCTTCGACGACTGTAAATGTGATTTTGGAGCTGTCCTGAGAATACTGGCTAATAAATTGTGTTTTCGTTCATCATCAAATGTTATCGTTAATCACTCAATCCACAAACTCATACGTAAAACATAACAATATTAAATAAAATATAACGACATGAAGTAAGCAAGCAAACAATAAAGACAAACAATTTTTTAAACATCACCAAAATGCAACAATAAAAAATAAGTGGCACGCGATAATTTATGAAAATGTTTTGGTGCACGATCACTTTTATGCTCTATTCTATCTATGCCTCCTTACATTTTCAATTTTAGAAAAAGAAAACAAACATTTGGTTTTATTCAAAACTGCATGGAAATGATATGAAAAAATATTGGACTTAATATTCGAATTCAGTTCTGGGCTACAGCACGTTTTCTACAAATCCTTGTGTAGGAACAATTTTTGGCAGCCACTGTATATCCAAACATAGATCAGCTGTGCAAGAATTAGCAGGTTTGTCTATCTCATTAACGTGAGTACCAATATTTGTTTAATTTTTAGTTAACCCCTTCCTTCTCGCTCCCACCATAATTACGGGGTGAGGTTTTGCCCTTTGTTTCTTGACCCCATAATATTTACGATGTAGAGTGTTCAAATGAAGAGCACCAAAAAGATAAAGAAACTATCCATTTTTTTAATGCCCAGAAAAAAATTATTTATTTTACAAAAAATTCCAAAAATTAAAAATTAATATATATACTATTCATACACTTATTTTTAAAGAATTTTGTTGAATTAAAAAAATTGGCACTTTTTTTTACTGTTTTGTTGAAAATGGTGTGATTATTAAGGGATTATATAAGGTAAAGATTATCTAAACTAATTGCCTTAAATTATTAAAAACAAATATATATTTTTCCTATTAACTTAATACCAATGTAAAATTAAATGAATTTTAATTAACTGTGTTTTAAAAAGATATACTGGTAGTAACATATGTAAGAAAATTGCTTTCAAAGGAAATAAGAGTAAGGTGGTCAGCAGAACATTTCAGTTTATAAAAGTAGTCCACACTTGAAAAACAACATTGGAGCTTATTCCAAAAATGCAAAACATGTATCCTCAAATTTAATAGCTGTTTTAAAATCATATCTAATGCTTATTTTCAAATCATATTTATTAGAAATATTTTATGTACAATATACTTAGAGATATATTAGAAATATAAATGTCCATTATTAAGATAGCATTTTATTTTCGTGCTTGACTAATAAAAATATATTAGGAATGATTCATTTAAATTACATACATGTAAGAAGTCATCAGCAAAATTCTACTAGAAGTTATCACGTTTCATCTACATTTAACAACACTCTATTTCATTTGTTTTTATCATTTGCAAATAAATAAATTTTTAATTGATAAAGAATTTTTACTTTCATGATTTCCTAAAGTGCTGAATGTAACTAAGCAAAGAACATGCATTAAATTTTGTTTCTGCTATTGAATTACTGCTTAAACATTTGAAATGTTTCAAATGTTCAGCCTTTGAGAAAACACTTTTTCGAAACCAAGAAGTTTTGAGTAATGCAAAATAATTAAGATGTTAAAGAATGCATTAAGGACTAACCATATTCTGGTTAGACCCTCTACTTCAATTAATGAGCAATACCCTGATCAAATTAATAATTTGGTGGTGGCCACCTATAAGGTGCCTGCATAATAAAGAGACCACCGCTTCTGGCCAACACCTATAAATGACTATTAAAAATTGTAAAAAAGTAGCAATTTGGTGCTTAGTGAAGTTTGAAATTAGAGATATAATTAAATAAATTTCTGTATCATTTAGATTTCGTTAAGAAACTCTGAAAGATCATTTGGCCTCATTGCTTGTCACTTCTTGAACTGTTGAAAAATCGTTAAATTTTTTCCAGAAACAACATACTTAAATAGCCCATGGAAAGCTTTTCCAAAGTGAGTTCTTATTTATTGCTTTATTTCCATAGTAACCATTTCTTATGTATCGAAGCAATAAAAGAGAATTTGCAGATCCTACAGAGATTTCATGAAAATCACTTTAAAATATGTCCCGATGATTGAGGGAAGAAAAGTGCTGGCTTAAATGCATTACAATCCAAGAGGATTATTTTGATGGGAATGCAGTAAATTGAATAATATTGAAATTGTGTGAATAAAATAAATCGAAATCTTGTTTTTTATCAAATCACTTCCAATACTTTTTTGATCACAGCAGTATTAACTAAAGGAATCACATTCTAGAAAAAAAAAATTCCTATACAGAAATTTTAGTCTTATTATAGTATAATAAACTAAAATCAAACGCTGCATGCAGAAACAATTGCTGCAGTATTTAAAATAATGCAAACAAGTATGAAAGATAATAATATTTATAAATCTAGTAGCTTCAGATAAGTAAATTTTTTATCAAGCATACAGTTGGGCATTCAATTAAATCAAACATGATAAATCCAAGTTAATTTTTTAGACATAAATAAAAGGCTGAGTATGAAATGAAATACATGGCATATATAAAAGGCTAAACTTAGAGGTGATAAGCTACAGTAGTGAGGCTTTTATAAACTACATTCACTCCCTACTTACTCCTTATTTAATGTAACACACACACACAAAAAGTCTAAATTTTAAGACTTGTATAATTTTCAAGTATAAGATAAAATTTTTAAAGGTTTTAATGAAGCTTAAAAATTGTTAACTCATCAGTTATTGTTCTATATTCCGCATGTTTATAATTTTTACCTAGTTTTATTTCTATTAATGTGAATATTGCTGACAATTATGAGAACTAACCAGTTTGTTGTGGAAAAATTTTAAGAGAGTATACATTTATATATATATAAATAAATATATATATATGTAATGATTCCAAATGTGTAGATGAAAACATTGGAACTTTTAAGAGCTTTCGATATTGCGCAGATGAAGGAGAATATGATACTTTAAGCTTTTGGCTGTAGACATGGCTGGGCGGATAAGGCAGGAATAAGATGTTGACAAAACTAATTTCAGCGAATCACCATCTTTATTTTTAGGCACATAAAAAATTATTTCTTTGGCAGACAAATTACTTTTCAATCACAGCTGAATCCAAATAATTTTTATACATCATTTAAGGCAGGGAAGCATAAGTGGCACACAGTTGTTTCCATGGCAGAATTCAGGAAATATGGGAAGCATAGTGCTTATGACTCGGTATTTATAGTTCATAGGTGCAGAAGGTATTCTAAGCTATGATTGGTCAATATTAGTTTTAGTTACCTTTTTCAAGCAATATTATGTAATTAGGAACGATCTCGAATTTGGGAGAACAGATGGAATAAGGGGAAAGCACCAAATTTAGAAAGTTAATTTTGAGGCTGCCAGTTATTTTTAAAGCAGCCATCATATTTTGTTATATCTTGCATATATATATCTTTAAATTCTCAAAGACTGATATTTATATTATTTTAAGTAAACATTTTGAACATGTTCCATTTTCCATTTGAAATTTTAATGATTCATGCAATTATTAAGTATGCATCATGATCTCATTTCTTATAAATCTAAACAGTGGCATACTCAGAAGGTGCCATATGAATCTTCCAAAAATTTTTTTCTTGTGTCAAAAATTGTTAAAATTAAAGGTGGTGTTACTTTGTTAATTTTCTTGTCAAAGGCCTTTTTTTATTGCCTTTATACTCTATTTAACCTCTGCATACAGCCCCCATGATTTCCATGGAATACGAAATCCATCTCGTAATATGGGTTGTGTGAAAATAGCATGCGTAAGCTTATTTTTCTTATTTTCAATACGGGTCCCGCCTTTTTCTCTGTGTAGGATGAGAATATTCATATTTCATGTTTCATTTTGTATCTAGATGGCACTACAGGTTTATTTCATTGTAAGGGAGTACTATTGTTTCTTTACAGCCAAACATAATTGACGCTGTTGCTTCTTTCATTGTGGAATGATAAGAAAATAGTAAATATGTTTAGTTCTTTTCGTAATGCATCATCTGTATCAGTTTATTCAGGGACAACATATGAAAAACTAAAGCCAAAAGTGATTTATGATTGTAACTTTACAATGGGTGGTGTCGGATCAGGAGACACTGTACTACCCTAGCACCCCAAAATAACTTCATAAATATTGCAAGAAAATGTTTTTCCATATATTGGATCAAGCAATGTGGAATTCATATATAATATACAGAAAAATAACAAGCTAGCTGTGATCTAGGAAATCTTTGACAAATATTCTTTTGCTATATGCTCATCAATGCAGTCTAATGATGATAGTATGAACTTTATTCACCTTGTAGGGACATATTTTGCAAGCTTCACCAAATTCTATAAAAAAGGAACCTAGACGGCAATGTGCTATATGTTGCTCCTTGTTATTAAGACAACAAAGGGGAAAATATATAAAGAGACTCTCATTTGGTGTGAAAAATGTAAATTTGGATTATGTTTAGACTCATGTTTCAAAATTCACCACACTAAAATAATAATAATAAGTGAGTACAAGTAATATTATTAGCTGTGTAAATTAGTTAGCATGTATATTTATCAAAATAAAAAAGATCTCGTGTATTTTTATTCCATGCACGTTAAAATCCTGTAAGCCGTATTGTATGTTTTTAAAAATTAAAAAACTATTAAAATTCCTGCATTACACTAATTTTGTTTATAAAGATGTGAACAGTAATATATGCAGATAGCAAAAATATAAAAAAAAAAAAAACTTGTATTTCAGGACCAGAATGTATCAAAATCGAACCATACACAGAGGGTTAAAATTCCTTTCCAAGATGAAAAATATGATGTATCAAATTTTTAAATTAAATGACAAAAAAATGCTTGGGCCCCAATGGCAAATTACATGTTTCCAAGTTCTTCATTCGGCAATGAAAGTGTATATAAAATTAAAATTTACATTACTATTTAGATACCCTTGGGTGGCTTATTCTAAAATAAAAAACTGAGTATATTGTAAATATTGCATAATATTTATTAAGCCAATCAAACAATCAAGCTTTAGAACCATTAGCAAATGAGCTTTTCTGTAGCTGGAAAAAATCTAATGAAAAATTTCATGATCACTTAGCGAAAAAAAAACATGACCATTCCTTATCTGCTGATACATTAAAAAATGTCAATCTTGGCAGAAACAATCCACTTAATATTGCCAGTGCTTATCAAGGTGAAGAAAACTGAAAAAAATACTTATTTCTATTTGAAACAAGTGTTTTGCATTAAGATGCCATCATCATTCTGGACAAATGAATGTAAATGATAATATTGAATTTTATCAGAATGAATGGAAACTTTTGCCAACTTCATAAGATTTTGAACAGATGCAGAAAGGAGGGAGAAAATCATAATTTCAGTTAAAATAAAATACACAGAAAGTAAGACTTAACTGCTTGGCAACATTTTTACCCTTATGGCGACATGCTTGAACATTATAGGAACTTTTCTTTTTTAAATTTTGGCTTATATTTGGAAATATATGTTATTTATGATACTTATGTAATAGCACAACCCCTTTAGCAGAAGTTACCAAATTTTCAGAATATGCTAAGCTCTGGCCAGCAGTATACATAAAAATTTTTCAGTTTTAATAAGCACTGTCACCACTTTTGTATGCATTCTTTTTGCTGCTTTTTATGTTCTAATATTTTACATGTTTGTAAGTACATTTAATGATGTGTGTAAGTTTACATATTATGATACATATGTTTTTTACTATGTAAAACTACTTACATTTGCAAGCATATTAACTCATATTTTTAACATTTTCATTGAGGATAAATACATAATTAAAATGTTAAAAATGTAAATAATAAATACATAACTTTTTAAAACATTTTTTATTTTCTGTAAAAAAGTTACCAAACTGTGTCAAAGTGGTTCACTGATGTATGAATAAAAAATTCTGATCAGTATTCAGTGGATAGACAGCCTTAAATGGATAGTTATTATATCTGTAAAAAATACTACGCATGTAAAACCCCATATTTTCATTAAAAAACTTTTATGACTCTTTAAATATTGACACATATTCTTATTTATAATTTTTTTTTCTGTTTAATGCAAAAACTGGAGTATATTTAACCTTTCAAACAAAATGTAATTTACTAGCTATTTTCTAATTAAAGTCATGCGTTTATAGTTAGTTAAAGAGTACAAATTAGAACGTATATAATTTTTCTACAGTTTGCCAGTTATTTCCAAATCATATTCATATATACATTGTTAATTAAATTGATATGCTTCTCTGATAGTAAACAATTAATTTATGATTTCCTATTTCTAACTAATTTTATTAAAGGCTTGACTTAATCATAAAATAAATATATGGTATAACACCTTATAACAATTATTAAAATAACTTATTAAATTGAAACACATAAAGCTGTTACTGGACATAAAATACCTTAAAAATCAATTCTGATAATTACCAGTTTTCATCACTGCTAATTTATGGGATTATCATTTATTTAATTCTGTCCAATTTAAAAGGTGAAAAAATTCATCACGCATATTTGCTTTATAAATATGACAAGTATGGCATTTATATGCATTATAATAAAAATAATTCAATGTATTTTATATCAAACATTGAATGTTTTAAATTATTCTAGAAAGCAGTAATAATAATTAAAAGGATGTTCCACCAAAAATATATTATTGTGTAAATTTAGCATAGTCAAATGACAATTTCAGTCCCACTAAAGGTCCAAACACACTTAACCAGCTGATAATGTAATTTGAAGTTTGAAGAGAATCCATCAAATTAGCTGTATAGCAAGGATGTATTATGAAGCAAGGAATTCCTGAAACAGGATGCTCTTGTTCGGTGACCATCTGCCACTTTTTTTCATGCATAACATCTTGATAGCATTCTGGCACTTGTTCCCAAATTTCACAAAGACTGAGAGGTTTGCCATTTTCATAATAAGCATTAAAATATAATACTGGAACAGAATAACTATGGCTGTATAGAATATAGTATCTATATACAGAAAATGATGAATGAAGTGGTATGTCATTTAAATCAAGGTCATTAATTTGAAGTACCCTGTTATTGGGCTTGATAATTTTCTTTTCTAGATAAATATTTTCATTTGTACCATTTTTCAAAGTCCTGATAAGCCATTCATCTCCTACAGAAGAAGAAAGAGCTGATAAATCTTTTGCAGATTTTTCGAACTCTTCATAAGTAAGAGTCATTTTTATCTTTGAAGATGCACTTCCAGATTTCTCTGTCTTAGCACAGTATCAAATTCTCCTAAAATAAGAAAATTTAACAAAAGCATTTTCCTAGAAAAATATGCAAACATTTATATTACATAAAATTTGATCGGCTCATAAAAATTACTTAAAATACCTGCGTTTTAAGGGAGAAAATACAAAACATAACTAATAGAAAATTAACTTGGCTTTAGTGTAGAATTGGGTGCCTCTTCGATTAGCGACAAATTTTGTTAAGTTTTGGAGGTGAAACCCCATTTCTGGTTACCATGACAGTTTTAACTTTGTTTTAGCTTCCTTTTTTTTTTTTTAAGTGAAAATAAATCGATGTGACATGGACAAAGTTAAGACAGTGCGCAATGCCTAGATTGTGCAATTCTGAGATTTTTTTTTAAGTAGATCGATGTGTACGTGGATACCGAGTTTGGGCAATTCTTTGACTTCATATTTTGGTTTTGCGTAGCCGACATCTTCTGGCACCGATCTTGGTGTCAAAAAAGAATTGCCAGAAAAACACGGCCACCCAATTGTAAACTTTTACCAATAACTTTTACTAGCAAATTCATTTTTAACTTTTCTTTGTTACTAAATTTGAAAAAAAAAAAAAAAAAAAAAAAAAAAAAAATTTAAAAAAAAAAAAAAAAAACATTAGCTCAAAACAAATATACTACAAACTGTTTTATTTGGCACAATATGCTTTATTTTGGAAAAAAAATACAAAAATTTTAATATACGATTTTTTCATGGCTTTAGACCTGTTCAGCATTCTTGACACATTACTACTTTTAATGCACAGATATCTACTTAAAATTCGTGCAGACTTCTATGAACTATTTTATATTTCTATTCTTTCTTTAATCAACAACATAAATACTGAGCCTAAAGACTTTATAAAAGTCTGACTTTAAACTTTTTCTTCTTTAATCATTGATTTATTTCAACACGATTTCTATTTATTTCATGTAAATTCGGGACTTAATTTCACTCACGTATGAGATTCAAGTGTATCTTTCCATAAACGGAACCTTCCAGGAGATATGCACTTCTTTTTGGCGGACTTTTGAAATCCAAGATGGCGGGCAAAAAATCGCCAAATTTAGCCAAGTGCCGCTTAGGAAAATTTTTTTTTACAAAAGCCTTCCATATTTACATAAATATTGAAAAATTATAACGCATTCAGTATATTGTAATAACTAATAAAAAGTTAAGTGAAGAACTGATATTACATGCATGAATAATGCATTAAATGTTAATGACAAGATTTCATGCTCACAATATAAAAACATTTCCTTCTTACATCTAGACTAGAACTAGAACAATTTGAACTTCCGCCAACTCAGAGTTGCCAAAAATTTTTCTCTAAAGTAGTTTCCGATGCATATGGTTTTGGTCAGAGATCACATGTTGCAGTAAGCATTTTCAAAACAATCATCGTGCCTGACATATGATGTACGAAAATTTGAAAACGCTGTATTTCATTTGCTACTTTTTAAATCACCAATTTTTCTTTTTGGCTTAGTTTAGAATGTTATTTTTTTTGTTAATTTGTTTATACCCGTTTAAAGGGCCGGCGAGTGTTTATCAAAATCTTCATCTTTTCTTTAAAGTGTAATTTAACGAAGTGTCTACCTGTCCGACGTCGGACGGTTAGCCGATACACAGTGGAAAGGCTAA
>KK119799.1:0-43433 GCA_000611955.2 Stegodyphus mimosarum
AAAGGTAGCTTCACGGCAAAGCACTATCTCGATTGCTTTCCGTTCACAAAACTCTCGCGTAGAGCTATTCTCACAATAATCACAACGCTCACACTCCTTCACAATGCCGGCTCTCAGAAACGAAAGGGTTTATATAGGTTTTCTTTAAGTTCCACTTCGAGAAATATCTGGACAGGAAGTTATTCTAGAAGCTTCCCGATTGGACCATGGGATATCGCCCATTTGGTCGCCAAATGGGCGATAAAGTCGCCAATCTGGCAACCCTAGTGCTATGCCGAAAAGCTTACATACAGGCGCAACCGCCGAATTTTTCGTAACAATACAAAGGGGCGTTTTTTTAACATTTTGTATGTCACCTTTATTTATTAAATATCATGTTCTTCGCCCTTAAAACATAAAATTCAGTTAAAGAACAATATCACAAAATAATTTTAAACTGAGCATATCTTTAGAATTTCCTATACACAATTTCACGCGCTGGAGATTAAAATCTTTTCTGTACAACGTTGCCATGGCTCACTTTGAATTCCTTGAGTTTGTTAATCAAAAATTCCGTAAAGTTTTACAAAATACGAAATCGATAATAAAACAAATTCCAAATTTGGTCTTCTAGATGCCCATATTTGCAGCACGATTACGTCATTCAAAATTTGATGGCTCTAGGTACCGTTGTTTTATCATAATGCGAGAAACATACATACATTTATGCACATTCTTCATTAACTAATTTCTTTAAATATAATACAGGGCTCCAGTATTTTGTGACAACAGTATGAAAAGTGAACCGACATTTAATGTTTCCGACGCAAAATCGCGAAATGAAAAAACAGTCCTTCAGGGACAAAGCCTCTTTGGACTTAAAAAAAAAAAAAGGTTTATGCTAATTCTGTTAAATAAAGTCTAAGGTAAAGTAGTTGGTAACTCAAAATAAATGTTTGTTCCCCTTCACTGTACTGAAATATGCAACACTTTTCCACACATGCTTTCAGCATATATGAAAAGAAGAAAAAGGGGGTATTCGAATTCTGATTTCAAAGATTATATGAAATGTTGGATAAATTTAATGTATATGAAAGATAGAATATGCCATTCATAAGAGATCTTTCACATGTCATTCATAAGAGAGAGAGGAGCAGAATAGAAACAGGATGGATGCTGACACAGATCTACATGTAAAAGTAAAAAAAGTGTCATTTCAAAAGTCTGTAAATGGTTTAAGACACTGCTGACGGATGCAGATACAAAAGTCAAGTTTGTATAGCTTGTATTTCAGTCAGATGTGACCATATAATTAAGTATTTTTCTTAATATACCTAAAAAAATTTGTAATACCAAATTCTGCTTACTGCATTTTATATTATACTTCCTTATGTTCTTATTTATTTATTCATTCATTCATTCACAAACAGGCAATTCTGCATTTTAAAGATATGCCAGGCATGGAAAAATAAAGATCTTATGCAATATTCTGTTCTTAGCTGCAAAAATCACTCAAGTTTAATATAACTGTTTCTTTAATTTTCCCCACCAGTGTATTTAAGTCACATTTTATAGTACTGGTTTTAATCCTCAAAGTATCAGATTTCCATAGACAAACCTATATTTAATTATACTAGAATGGTAACAAACAAGGTAACAAGGCAGTAAAAGCACACAAATCTCCAGACCACAAAATCCACCCCAATTTCAAGTTGGTTTTTCTAAGAAAAAAAAAAAAAAAACCTACTTATGCTCAAATTATATGTTAAATAAAATGTGTAATAATTGCTTATAGCATTATGCTATTAATATTAAAAAGTCCTTTAAAATGTTTACAACTTAATACACAGAATATTACTAATGTACTCAGATGGTTACTGACTAAAATGATTTCCTCCAACTAGCCCTCCCAAAGAAAATATTATAGTAATTTTATCAAATTTTATCACAGATTTACATTTGAGATACCATATACAAGTTCATGTTCCAGAACTAATAACTATTTCTAACCAAGACTGGATTTTTTCAGAAATTAAAAAATGGAAGAAAAGAGAAGAAATTAAAAATGATGCACCAGCACGGCTGCTACAGGGAATAATTTATTATTGATGGCTTAACTTACATGCAAATAAATACTCTATTATTTTTAACATAAAATGCAAAGTAATTAAATAACTTTCCCCAAAAATATTGTAGAATGATTATTTATTTACCATATGTTACACTGTGTTAATGACGATGTAGATTCAGTTTCTTAATAATTAATTAAATTTTGTTCTATAATCTTTCTGAATAAATATTTTAATTTTCAATTTTTATCACTGCTAAGAACTGAAATTCAGTTTCAAAATTCATTCAAACTCAGATGCAAAAGTAGATAGCATGGCAAGTACAAAAACATACATATACATATGCGCATATACATATTATCAAATAAAGGTATTACAGGTATACAAATGAGGCTAAATGATTTTAATAGATTAGTAATATTGTAGTGTTATGTAAGAATAAAATGTAAATACATTACTATTAAATAAGTAAAATATCAATTCCTTCTTAGTTATTTTTCTTGTTACAGAAGAAACATTATCTTGAAGCTTATTTTATCTGGACGCTATTTCCAAAACATAAAAGTGAAAATGACATTTCTGAAAATTCACATGATCTGAGTAATGTACCTGAGTTTAAAGTTCAGCATAATCAGAACAAATTTTCTCCTCATTTGAATGTATCCATTTATTATCAAAATTTCAAAATAGATTTTTGCATGCAATAGCACAAAAATATTTCTACTTGGTTACATTATTTTTATGACAATCTAGATTCAAATTGGTAATTTAATTTTCTTATTTAAATTTTATTTTCTATTCCTTTAAATAATTTTGCTATTTTTATTACTGACACAAACAGAAATTCAGCTTCACAATTAATCTAAATTCACAGATGTCAAACTGAATACAAATATATAAATATATATTATCAAAAAAGGTTATTGCATTATTATTAAAAAAAAAAAAAAAAATGAAAATATTTAAGACAGTATTATAAATGCTAATGTAAAAATAAAATACACACAACATAAAATTGAAATAAATTCAAAAATTAGTTTCTTTAATTTTTTTCAGCCATCTAAATTTTAACAATTAGGACTGAAACTTCATGAACTGAAAGTTTTGATTCTTTGACAGAAAATCAAAATTAATATAGATAGATTTGCATATAAAATAAAGGAATTTTCTTTAATTTTTATGCTCATCTTCTTCACAGTGAAGAGGGAAATGAAATGCTACCTTTCCAAGAAAATATTTCTTAATTTTAGCTTATAATTTCTAGCTTATATGTCATATTCACAGAAATATATGCCAAATTTTAGTCTCAGAATATTTAGTCATCTGGAAAGTTCTGCAATTTTTCAAACTAAAGCACTTTCTTTTCCCTAATTATTTTGTTACTGCTGATAAGGAGTGATTGAATCAGTCTTTTTCGCTCATGTTACATAATTGCAGCACATGTTGAGGGACAATTTTTTTTTCGGTGCAATGCTAAGAACAGAGAAACCAAGTTCATCACTGTCATATTATGCTCTTTTATTTAACTGCTAATCAGACTGCTTGTAAACTTTGTGCTGTAAATGGATAAATTGCTGGTTCTGATTACAGAGTTCGAATGTAGTTTCAAAAGTTTAAATCTAAAAATTTCAGTCTTGGAGATGATACCTGCTCTGGATAACCATCCTCTGTATATAAGGACCTAATAAAAGAAGCTGTCATTGAAAACCCATATTACACAGTTCAGGAACTATCAGACAAACAGACTAAATATTTCAAAAAACAAAGAGTGTGATCATTTGAAAAAGATCGGGCATGTAAGCCATTACAACGTATAGGAGCTCCATACTTTAACAGAGATTGTTTGAGTTTTAGCATGTGATTTTTTGCTGAAAAGAAATGCAAAGCTCCTTTTTTGAAACAGCTCATTACTGGATATGAGACAAGGATACTATACAATAATGTTACAAGAAAAAGATCATTGGGTAAGCCAAAAGAGCCTCCATTAGTATCATTGAGAGTGGCTGCATCTCAAAAGCATTGTTTTGTGGTGAGAGTACAAAGGAATTGTAACTGTATATTATGAATTGTTGCCACCAAATTAGATGATAAATTTAAAAAAAATATTGTTCCCATTTTTAAAAGTAGAAATTGAAGCAAAGCAGCTAGAATTCACTAATCAAGGTGCTATCTTTCATCCTCACAACAATGCTTTGCTCAACATTTTAATTAATGTCAGATAAAAAAACTTAAGAGATTGACTTATTGAGACAATAACATATTGGCTGGGATAGTTTGTGCCCCTTCCCATATTTACTAGAAGTTGCCCCTTCATTTTCATCTCTTCAAATCATTTCGAAATTCTCTGAATGGCCAGAAGTTCTTTTCTTCAAAGACTGTCGAACAGCATCTCGATAACTTCTTTATGAATAAACCTAATGACTATTTTTTTTTTAATTTCCAGCTGTTGGAAAGATGGTAAAATGTCATAGAATAAAACAGTCTTATGTGATTCAATGAAATTTTCTGATGTTTTATACTGCTACATTTGCATTATTTATCAAAAAAACTGCAGAACTTTCCAGAAGGCCAAATACTTAAAATATTTACTTACAATTTTGTATTAAAATGCAAATAATAATAAAAATATACAAATAATACTGTATTTTGCACAAAAAAGAAAAAAAAAATGCATAAGCAGAGAAAATTCATTAGCAAAATATTTTCAGAATTTTTTAAAGATTCTGAACATATTATTATTATTCAAATTAACCAGTCAATAATAATTTCAGTCTTTACTATAACTTCTCCTTCCTCATCAGAATGCAGATTAGTTAGAGAATATTTAAACTGAGGTTTTCAGATTGTAAGAGCGGGCATGCTATGCTTATTTCCTGCCAGCTCTGATAAGATGCAATTATTCAGCTTTATGTTATTGCTACTGACAATTGAATTTGATATGACTGTTAAAATTTCTGAGCTAGCTTAGATTAAAATTTAATTTTTAGGCTTTGATTGCTAATCTATTTTTTTAAATTGAATTTTACTGTTATTTAGTTGCATCGTCACAAGATCTGGTTGATTTTGTTAGCATACATTTTATGTTCCAATTTCTGTTTAAATAAAAAGGTTTATTTAAATTATCTGACTCTGTAGTTACTTTCAGACAATTCACTTCACATCTGTTAGGGATTTTTGGACTCATTAGCTTTTACCAGGTCAAAGAAAACCTCATAAGTATATATTTTGTGCTTCACTTTTTAATCCTGGATAGTTCAAATTTCACTATATCAAATTATCACCAATTAATAATTAAAAATACATTTTTGTCACACAATAAATTTGCATTTCATCCTGCTTCATACCTTGCCATGATCATTGTACCATGATTCCATACAAAGAACGAGATACATTACTCTGACGATTCATTACTTAAGATAAAATGGATAACATGTCCAAAAAATAAAGAGCGCATTCTATATTCTATTATGTATATGAAAAGAGACTGAAAAATGAAATAGAAATGAGGAGTACATGTCTGGTATATGTGAATAGCTTAATGAAAAAAGTGGAATAGAAACTTACTTTTTATGCAAAAAAGCTATCTTATCTGATGGAAATTTAGAAATAATGCCAAAAATGTCAATTATAGCTGAGATACCACCAATAACTCTTAACTTAGCTTTATCTTGATAAAGCATTTTTTGCAATATGATATCTATTTCAGTTAAGCAGCGCTCTAATGCAGAGAATAAGCTGGTATCATTGGAATGTTTGTCGTAAGAAGCAGCCAGTTTTTTAACATCACTTATTACTTTAGACATCCTGAAATCAAAGAAAATATTACATAAATAACACATTAAAAAATTCAGAAAAAAATAATATAAACAGCAGCAAATCCCAAAACAAGCATTTATATATAACCTTAAGACTGGATAACTTGCATTACAATGAAAAAATACATACTTTGTTCTCACATTAGAGTTCACAGAATTTTCAACATTTTGTAATTGAGATTCAAATTCTTGGCCTCTGGAAAAGTATACATAAAAAACAAAATAATTTTTTTAACATTTCAATCAAAATTTATAAATTTTTTAAAGTGTTTTTTAAGTAAACAAATATTTATATGACGGACATAAATACTGATATTATGTCATAGCACAGAAAATGCTTACCTAATGGACATCCTTTGCCTTAACTTTTTACAACGTTTCTTTAAAGCTTTTTGCCTTTCTTTGTCAAGGGCAATATTAGGATCCAGTTGATCAGTAGATGCATCAACAATATGCTTTAAATTATACAACTCCTAAAAGTAAAAATAAAAATTTTGAAATTTTCAAATCATTTAAAATTTACAATTTACAATTCTTGGTTTTTAAGGATTTTAGTTTGTACTCTTCTCAATCTAAAAAAAAAAAATATGCTTTTCACATAACAGAAACTTTAACAAACAATATGCATCACTGCATTTCCCTTTAATATCATGCATGTAAGGCATGGTAATCATCAAATGAAGTTAACTTGGTACTTACATATTATCCCAATGATCGGGAATGTTGGTTACAATCAAAAGAATGAAAGTTAAAGGAGATCCTACTGAAGTTGCACCAACTGTTCATGCTGAAATTTTGGCCGAACTGACAGGTTTTTATTTAATAAACAATCTGATCCCCTTTATTTACACTCTTCATAAAAAAAGGCTTTTGTTAATTTCTGTTATTTTGTTAGGCTCTCCAATTTTACTGGAAGCTCTATTTAGAATGGTAGAGAACGAACTCCCCACAGGTAATTGTTTCAATATATTTCTGTTTTGTCAGCCGTATTCTGTGGACTATATTGTGTCCATTAATAGACACTTGTTTATGGCAAGTTCTTAAAACTTCTCTGAAAATAATCCACTGTTTCCCTCTCTGTAGGAGCCAGGTCCCAAATATTTATTGTTTCCTCTTAAAGAGCAAGGGAAAAGTACAGTAATGACAATTAATTTTTATCTTTGTTCATAAAAACAAAAGTGGCTTATTGAGAATTTATCAAGTTTACATCAAATGATAGCACAGATGTTACGAGTTTATTACTACATCATGCTTATCCATAACTGATACTAAATCACACTGCTTAGCGACAGTTTCAAGGCTGATGGGATAATACAGAAGTAGCTTTACTTCTTTATAGTGAAGACGTTATCTAGACAGTTATGCAGAAAATATAGCAATCAAATACTTACTCAAATAATTAATCATTAATTAAAAACACAATAAATATAATGAAATTTCAATTTTATGAACTTTGGGAAAGGGTTACAATCTATCAAGTGGCATTAGATTTCATGGCTTTTCCTGAAGTCCCCAAAGTTCCTAATTTAGAAACAGTTGCTCATCTATTGAGCAAACATTTATTTGAATTATATACGAAACAACACTTTGATGATGAAACATGATTAATCTACTGTACGGATAAATGCAATCATTCCTCATTAACAGTTTAAGACTCATTTAAACAAACTTAAGAGGAATATTGACTAGCTTAAATGTAAAGGATAAAAATTTTTTCTTTTTGCAAGATTATTGCAGGGTCCAGCATACTGATCTCCTGTATTTGGAGAGAGTGCTTTGGGAGTTTTTGTGGGGATACAGGAGCAGAGGGTATATCGATAAAAAAGATAGTGGTATAGGGGCCATTTACAGTAGTCACAATGGTATGGTGAAGTGAGCATCATGCTTTTTTTTTTTCTGGAGAAGTATACTCATAATGGTGGTTCCGTGATTACTATTCAACAGGCATTTTGCATTTGGTTCAAACTGGCCAACATGACCTTGTTCCAGACAGATAAACTATTCACATTTGGATATCAAAGTTTAGAGCAACAGGTTCTACACTGAAAAAAAAAATAGCCTGGCCGACCTCAGACCGTAACAATGCCGGAAAATGTGGCGCATGTGAGAGCATCAATCTAGCAATCTCCAAAGTGCTCAGCACTTAAACATGCAACTGCCATATTGGACTGTCTGACAGGAGCGTACAAAGAATCATGCACTGAGATCTTCGCATCACCCATACAAAATGATGATTATGCAAGAATTACATTAGAGAGATTTTGAAACTCACACAGCTGCATTCAGGACAGCTGCATTCAGAATATTCTCCCTGGGGCAGTTTTAATTTTGTCTGATAAGGTTCATCCACTTATTAGATACAGTAAACAAACAAAATTTCTACTGCTGGGCAGCAACAAACTTCCAGGAACTTCACCAATGACTACTTCAAAGTCCTCATGGGACAGTTTGGTGTGCCATTTCTAAATTTGGTGTACAGGATCCTTATTTTTTAAAAAAAAGATGGGCTAACAGTAACAGTTATAATTCGACTGTCTCAAATGCAACCCTGGCTGGTATTATGCCAAAACACATAGACTCATCTGAAAGGGGCATTACTACTTGCTGCGACGTGAAAGTTTTCTCTTCTCTGAAAAGAGAGAATTTATATGCTTGAGGGAAAGAAAGTCCTCCATCCTTCCATCCTATTCTGAGAATAATGCGGTCCTAATGCGCATGCAAGTTTGTGCTCATAGTCACAGATCAGGTTGAACTATACTACGAATCACTAGTGTCACATGATTGAAACCTTCCGCTGACCTAAGCTAAACCAGTTAGTTGGATATCATCAAGTCTGGTTCTAATAAGACAGAGCCATTACACTTCACACTATTATTTAGAAATTCTGAGAGAGTTGTTTCCTGGACATCGTCTCTCTTTGCGAGAAGACATCAGTTGGCCCACAAAGGTCACTGATATATCACTTTGTGATTTTTTTTTTCTTTGGGGATACTTAAAGGCACAAGCGTACATACATTGCCCCACAGCCCTGCAAGCACTTAAGAAGGCAATTATCCAAGAAGTGGCTGCCATTCCACTGGAAATGGCACAAAGAACTATGGACAACTTTTGAGAAAGGCTTCGTCAATATGTCAACAATGAAAGATGCCATTTACCAGACATAATTTTTAAAATGAAGTAATATAAAATAGCACCATATTTGTTGTTCACAAATAAAAGTATTTGTTCTATATCTTTCTTTGTTTGTAACTGCCTTTTGAAATACGGGAGGTCGATTTGCCAGACTCTATAAAGCACAGATTTTACAAAACACTTTTAATTATCTTACTTTTGTTGAAAAGTGAAAAAGGTACAATTCTAAAATAACAATCAATAAGTAAATAAATTTTGAATAAAATTTTCATTAAATCTTTTGCTCCTGAAGAAGAGCGATTGCCTTCAAATTGATAGTTTATTCAAAATCTACATACAAAAAAGGCTGCTTTTTGGCCTAATTTTAAAGGAGTATATTGCTATAATTAATTACCAATTCCTCTGTAGAAGGATCATGTCCTTGGTATTGATCTTTCACAGTTTCTTGGTGCTTCTTGCCACGCAGATGACTAAGCAAATAAACTTCTGATCCAATCTGCAATTTTTGAGTTTTTTAAGAATATGCTACATAATTGAAAGAAAATAATTTCATAGATGCAAGAATTAGAAGTTCAAAACAGAATTATATATAGATTACAACAGCATTAAAAATGACTGATTTTGCAGCACAAAATATTTTTGATAAAACAAATTATTCAAACACTGTATTTATAGAAATGTGATAGCACTGGTTAGTTAAAGTTACCAATATGTATTTCATATCCAGCTAAATGGCACTATTAAACACATTATCAAGTTTCAATATTTATTAGGCACACAATAATAGTTAAATATAATCTGGGAATGAATAAAAAGTATAATTTTTTTAATGAAAAATTAAGCAAAATATTTCTCAAACTATTTATGCTTGGTCTTACAATCACGAAAACATTTTAAATGGGAAAAAAGGGGGTGAGGAATTATCCCCATAGATTTAACACAATTTTTTATAGCATGCTGGTTACTACGCATAAAACAAATATTTAAATATTCAGACATTAACCATTTCTTAAACTTGTACATAATATTGGTTAGTTGATAAAAAATAAATACACAAATAAAATGTAAACATGCATTACTTTTTTGGGCGAAGAAGGCTTAAAATGCCCTCAAAATCCCATATTTTCTAATATTATCATGCAGTTTAACTGTTAAGGTACTATGATAATTTTCTAAAACTACATTTTGTATTTTGTTTGCACAATCATAAATCATTAATAAGTGCAGTGATAACACTTGACTTACAAAAGAAACAAAAGCTTTAAGCCTGAAGTTTAGGATTACTTTCGTATAACATAATTTTAGCATAAATTTCAGGATAAAATCTGGAGTTTCTCAAAAACTGATCTCCAAACTCATTTTCATTTCTTACAAATAAATTTATAACCTTTAGTGATTTTGAAATCACATAAATTACAATTTGAAGTGTTTTTTTTCTATATTACTTGAATGTATGAATTGAAAGATAGAATTTTAATATCACTACATTTTAGAAAGACACTTTTTATGTATAACTGTAGGCATTTAAATTCATAGAAATTCTTTCCACTTCTGTATAAATAAACACTGCTTCTAATGAAAATACTAATTATACCTGAAAATATCTACAACAAAACGAAAAATTTTTTAATGAAGAACAAAACAGAGATGAATACTTGTAAGCAATTTTAAAAGAGTTAAATAAAATATTGTTCTAAAACAGTTATTTAGAACAGAAATAGCTGTAACTAAAAGAGACAGACAGAAACTGCCTTTGCGAACTTTTAATATGAACATGCCACATGTTTAAAAAGCTGTAGTTTGATTATATGCATAATATTTTAGATTACTATTTCAAAGAATGACATAAAATATCATTAAAAATCGCTTTATATAGGTATATTACTTCAGGCACCATTTTTAATCTTCTAGTTCATGATGAAGAGTTTTCTTTTACTGAAATTGCTTTAGATGAAAACATTAAGAACTTTTATATGTATATATAGTAATTAATTATATTAAATACTAAAATTATAGTTTTCCAAAGTAAAATAAAAATGTAAAAACTTTGGAAGCTCATAATTTTAGTACTTAGTATAATTTAGTGACTATACATTTTTGCTGCTCAAGTGCAATTATCCCTTCGGTTTAGATAGTACTTATATTTTTTATGATTTCTTAAATCCTTCTCCTTTCATGGTTTAAAATCTGCATAGTATCAGAAATGCTAATCTGGCCTGCCATTTAATTAGAATGAAAAATATAATAAACTTTTGTCCATTCCCCTCTCATGAAAAATTAAAATGTTTCAATCTAACTCTTCTAATAATTTGGCTATTTGGCCTTGACTTTTTCACTTTTGCTTGAGTTATAAAATCGTTCTTACTGGTTCTCTACCAACTTCTTCGCCCTTTCTGTAATACTTTGGAAGGTTATAATTTTAGCATTTGATGTGATTTAATAAAGGAAATTAAAAATTAAAATAGAATTTTCTAAGGCTCTGTAAGAACTATAATCCCTAACTTATTCTTATTTTCATGAATTATATATAAATTTCACAATAAGATAAAAAAAACATGTAAAGAAAAATGCTATCTTCAACTTGTAATAGTTCCTTAATTCTTCATTTGAACTTGGACAGTTTCCCTCTCCATCATTTCAGAATTACCAGCTATCCTACAATTCTTACATTAATACTTTGACAACAATAGCCTTCAGATAACAATAATTTTACACCCTTAAAAGTAACTAATAGAAATTAAACAAAAAATCACACCAATCCATTCTGAGCAATGATTTCATCTTAAACATACTGCATTTGCTTTCTGCTTGCATATCCTCTCTTCAAGACTCCGTACTGCATCCTGTTATATCATGCTTTCCATGCATTATGCACAATGTGAAATCTTTTGCACAATAGCTATCCAGGATTAAAATACAGATTTTTGAAGCTCATAAACAGTATCACAACTAAGAATGCACTCTCTTTCGTTATTTCACCTTTCTGCTGGCAACATGTCGCTTATGCTCTGCTAGCTATTCTCCCCTATGTAAGATGTTAATGTGCATCAAAAACTGTGGGGCCCATTTTAACACTCCTAGTATTCTACAAATTAAGAAGGTATGTGCTCAGAAATTTATGATCCAGAAGTAAATGATGTTTAACTTGTGATGCTTCTGCCAAAGTTCTATCTGGTTATCCACTATACATGAATTTCCAGTCAACTATACAACAGTTTTTTCAGCAATGACTAAAAAAGTTAACTGGTACCTTTGCTAATCAAACTGTCATTTAAATTCAAGTTACCTACAACAAAATAAATTATCACATATCAATAACCTTACACTACACCAAAAAGGCAACATGGCTCAAAACAGAGTGTGAACAGAACAAGTGTTCAAAAACATTTGAATTACAAATAGTAAGTTAATCTACCACTATACCACATATAATGCTCAGATGATATCCAAATTATAGAATCAAGAGAGTTTTATTTTTTTATGAGATCTCTTTCTAACTTTTATAATTTGCACACTTGAAACTCTTTATGTACGTATACTGTGCGTTCATATTAAAAAGAAAAAAAGCCTAACTAAATTTTTGAATTTAAAAAAAAACGGTAATCCTTACCTTACAAAAAAACCGAGAGGATTTCTGAAAGTTTTTTTTAATTATACCAGATATAAAAAAACTCTTATGGTAAAACAATAATATAAAATACTGCAGGAATAAAATATTCATGTGTGTTTCAGAATTCATGCTTTTAATATAGAGGATGTAGTAGAACTGATGGTCATATCTTTAAAGATTTACACAACATGGCAAAAGTAACAGTATTCGTAATGTAATATATGCTAGAATGTAAATGCAGAAATATGGTAAGTACATAGAACACAGAAAACTAGAAGTTAATGTAATCATGGATATTTATGAAAAAATAGTGTTTATGAGAATTGTTCAAATAAATGACCAGTAACTACCATACATGTATCACAATGAATGATGGGTCTTATTTACAAGATGCAGATTCACTTTCCTGAAGACCTAGTCACGAAAATTAGAGCCACTGCTTCAGAAATATGTGAGATGCAAGGCATCTTCCATGGTATATATGAATCACTGTATTGCAGTTGGTCATTCATTTGAAAAACTCTTACAAATATCAAACATTATTTATAGAAAAATGATTAAAAATCATTTTTCTTTTTTTCACATTCTTTGTATTTACTATGCTTCCATGTTCACCAAAGATTGTACTATGAAAATCGTAATGTTTGCTACATTCTATCACCCTTTAAAATTATAATCTCTTATACCTTGTACCTAAAATAAAACTGCACAGAAGAAAGGAAGCTTTCAATAGAACATACCAAAACGTTACACAAAGTGCAGATTTTCTTTGTTTCATAAGGCACATGCTGAGGAACATCATCATTATTAGAAGAACACCTCCGAACACTTAATTCAAAAGCTTTTTGCCTTATCTGCTCTATATTTTCCTCATGTCTGCGAGCACTTTCTTCTTGCTGTAAAAAAGGAAATAACATTTTATGCTGCAAACAATATGTCAGAAGTGCTGTGTCTCTTTTATGAATCTCTTAAAAAACTCAAAATAAATTAAAAAATTTTGTAGGTTTTTAATTAGTTATAATTTTAATTTTCAATTACACAGTTTCATTCATTTAGATCATACTCTATTCCATCACTTAAATTGCTAACATCAATATTTATTTTTTTAAACATCAAATAGCCTATTTAACTGACTTTTCATATGTTTAAATTTATACAAACATACTGTACTTGGAAGAATCTCTAAGTTTTACATTGCAATGTTATTTTTAAATTCTTAAGGAATCTAATCTACACTTAACAATCTATTCTTTGGCACTGAAATATATTTTCAATATCAGCAGATTGACTAAAAAAAAATTTTTTTTTTAAATTTCTGGTGGATATTTTTGACAATTATATTCAGAACCACATCAAATCTCTGCAGTTATCAACAGATTATTATTCTTTGCTTCTGCATGAATTCTGTTACATATGGAAAGCGACTTCTCTCTGCAATCAATTCCCAGTTTTTATTTTAATATTACATTTCCATCTTCTGTCATAGACAATTTCAGTACATGAGAATCATAACACTTGTGAGTTTGGAGGAAAATACTACATGCCTAGCAATAATAGATTGATTCTGCTTCATTTCACTGCAAATCTAGTAAACATATGATGAAAAATGCAATAAAATCAATATGATATGAATAAACTTTCCAATGAAACCAAGAACTTTCCACTGAAGAGAGTTTATCAAATTAATAAAGAAGATCCAAAGCAGATATGTTACTTGGTCTAACTGGTTTAAATTGGCAATGAAATAAAAAAGGAAGCCATCTTTGCTTTCCCTCACCAGTACATGTATCTATAAGCATTTCTGACAAGTGAACCCATTATACACATCCTTTCTGATGCATCACTTCATTCATACTTATGGATTTGGCTTCTTATAACAACAGAACATGCAGCAACAAAAGTCTAGAGACACTAAATTATGGTTGAGAAACATGCAGTGTGCCATGGAACAGAGAAGTCCAACACCTCTTACTGTGGCAAAATTAGTCCCACATAGGGTCCATGTTGTTGTAGTTCTACACTCCTTGATAGATGTACTAAGCAGTAGACATATGTAAAAGATGTGTTTTTCCTCCACTTCAGCATATATTACTCGAAAATAAATAAATTTGATAAAGTTTTTTTTCCACATTTGAATTAACAAATGCGATATTTATAAGCTGTCATTAAATGCCATTAAAATATTTAATTCAGGTGGAAGTGACCAACTAAGCATGGGAGTATACTCAAAAGAGGTACTGCAACACCATAAAAAGAAAAGCATAAAATAATGAAGTTCACAAGATTTGCAATTGCAAATAAGCAAACTGGCAAATAATTGTCACATATGTATGTTAACTGATATAATTCATTTACTAAAAGGTATGCCCAATATACACATACCGATAACCACTGTGACAAGCTATTAATTAGGCACTACCTACAGTTCATCCAAAGAATGTTCTGCTAGACCAAAATAATCTGGGCATACAAAATATTTAATTTGGCAACTCTTTTTGCAGCAAATGACTGATAAAGCCCTATATGTGCACTATTTCTAATGAATATGGAGATGTTCTGCAGACCATGGAAAGATTTTTTTTTATTTCCAATGGCTAGGCAAAAAGTTACAAAGAACTCAAATCTTAGAAACAATAGAGCAAAGAACAAAAAGACCGAAGTCATTGCCTAAGAAGCACTCTTGCCTCCCAGTATCTCGACTCTTCTGTAAGACCACGAAGAGCCCCACATCAAAGCAGGTGGTCCCTGCCCATTTCTTCTCCAGAATGGCAAAGGGGGCAAATAGGATCGCTTGAAATGCCTATGCGGTACAGGTGAGCAGCAAGGCAATCATGTCCTGTAGACGGATGGAAAGCTGGAACTGCAGTACACCTTGGATTATCGGGAATAAGACAAGGACTTACCATTTTTCAACTTTTTAATGCTCTACGAGTCTGAAGATCTCGTAAGGTATTAGATGTAAATAAACTTTTTAAAAACAGTTTTATCCTCCAATAAGGAACGGCTATATTTGGATGTTATAGTAAGTTGGCACCTTGTTTTGCAATTAAGTCTGCTTGTTCATTAATACAATGGCTGGGCACCCACTGGAGGATGATTTGTTTCCCCTTTAAAGTGAGAGTTCTCAGGAATTCTTGGCATTGCAAAATTTCAGGTATTAATGGGTGTTCAACAGAGCTAATTGATTGAATGGCTGCTTGTGAATCAGAAAAAATGACTGCCTTTGCAAACTTGTAATGAATAGCTATTAATTGCTGTAAGGCTATACAGATGGCTACTACTTTGCCATCAAAGGAGATACCAATGCATTCTGCAGGGGCATAGAAAGAAAAGAGATTCGAAAACACACCAGCCCCAACCTTAAAATGACAGTCAAACTGAGAACCATCAGTAAAAATGTACAGCCAATGAATAGGTGGATATCTAGTCGCAATGGTCTCAAAAGCGAGACATGTCAAAACAATTGGTGCAACATCTCTCTTGTATGGTAAGATATCTAGCCCACATAAAAACCATTCCTATTTTCCTCTGAAATACAATACTAGGAATACTTCATACTATTAGTTTCAGTACAGACTTTATATTAACAAGACAGCAAACTGTGAACAGAAAGAATCCATTGTTCATGCATAATGTCACCTCATTCTTAACTATGGATGTCCAGGTTCTGAACACTTTTATGTCATACTCTTTTCCTTTTGATGGACACTATTTTCAAGCTATCTGTATAAGATTTTTTCCTCACTAATATATTCATTGCTATTCTTGCAATGACTAGGGCATACAATATTATGCACTACTGACAGTCTGATTTACTTTTTAGCAATCAAGTCTGCATGCACAATAAAACATTTAGTGCTGATTTGAAATCAGATAATTCAAGGTTTCTATTTTATTCATTTGCCAACTGGTGCTAATTTGTATATTTGCTGTACACAAAACATTACATGGAATTGTTTCTTAGATGATTCTGCAAATTTTCATTCTTTACGTGATAACAGTAAATTAGCACTGTGAAAACAGTTACAGATATAAAGGTCTGTCGTACGCAAGTAAAAATACAATTACGTATGTGAATATTCCAGTCACCATCTTTAATAGAAGATTATTTTTACAATCTCTTACAGTAAATGAAAAAAGTAATAATAAAAACTCAGAGGTAATTTAAAATTTTTTTGTTTGAAAAAAAAATTCAGTTACTCAAAATTTAGGAAAAGATCAAGATTACATTAAGTTAGATAATTATTCAAAAGCACATTATAGTAAAAAATTACAGATTTACTTTTAATTGTATCTTCTTCTGCAGTTCCTCAATACTAGTTTGTTGTTGAGCATTTAATGCAGATAACCGCTGTTCTCTATCCCTAAAAAAAAAAAAAAAAAAATTCTATTAATACATTTTGATAACTTCATAAACATTTTTATAATTTTTCATTGTCCAAACTTTTCTTAAGTGATATGCAATTTACAAAGCTATTATAAGACACAGCATTTTTTGAATACTTGAAGGATCACCTAATCACATATACTCAGTTCTGTGTTAGATGGCTGATAATTTAATGCTTATAATAATTTTTAATTTTCCTTTCTTTTTTTTAAGTACACTTAAGAATCATCCTTTTCTAAACACATATAACCATCTTCACAATCAGTGTGAAAAAATTTAAAAAAAAAATGTTGATGTATATAAGGAGCAAGCAATTACCGATATGCTGCGTTTTATGAACTGGAACCACAAAACATTTAAACCTGAAATTAGTTCAAAACTCTAGTAGCATAAATACTAAGTCTAAATTTCCTTTATGACTGGGGTGAGAAAACAAAAAAAAATATAGTAGATTGGCAACAGGTAGTATATTAAGGAGATAGTATATTTTGAAATTAAGCATTGAAAACATGAAGTGACAGTTTTAAAAGGAAATGTATTTCGAATGCTTTTCAGTAGTATTATTGGATGGTCTGACAAATAGTGCTCATATGGCTTTGCCATAGTCAACTACACTAAACTAATAATGAAAGTGCTAGCCTCTGTTCTGTTTCAAATTTATAGTATTTATTTTACTCATTAATATGCAACATTTCAATGTATGATTTCACACACTTTAAAATGAAAATATTTAATGAGTTTAAAAAAATATAAAAAGATGTGACCATACAGTTTAAATTAGAATTCTGTAAACTTAAAATTTACTTTGAACACCAAGTTTTACTTTATATGCTATTTATTAAATAAAAGAATTATTTAATATTTTATAAAATTATTTTAAAAACAACTTTTCTAAACTTGCTTTTTATTACTAACTTATCAATATAATTTTAAAAGTATATATTTCTAGTTGTGAGTTACTCGTTTTGTATGATAGCAGTCATTCTTATAGGGGCAGAGATTCTATGATGTTGTAACAGAACACATCAGCTAGTTGTCTTTATGGCAGGGGATTCTGTAATTCTGGGAGGGAATATATCAGCTAACTTTCAGTTTAAAGCTTAAAGCATGTAATCTGATCCAACACCTGCAGCTCAACAGTAAATGTTGAAACATCGAAATTTGATTCAATTGTCCACTTTCATCAGAATTCAAAGAGTGGCCCTACATATATGTCTTATTGTGCAAAATGAATTTCATTTCTAAAGTTAATAATAAATGAATAACAGATGCATTTTTGGATTTCACATCACTGTCATTAGATTTATTTTGGAGCAAAAGATGTGAAAAATGTGCATTTTCTTCACTGAGATTTGAACTACAGACCTTTCGATTGCTAACTGGATGTGCTTTCCAATTACACCATGAAGGTGTGGAGGTGAATCATAGTAAATATATAGATATAGGCAACTCTAAACAAAAGTTTTTGCAGACGTGCAGAGAGAACAGAGACTGACTGTTGAGCAATGCGCATTTGAAGTCTTGAAATAAATACCAATTTTTAATGCATATTATGTCTGATTAAAGTTTTTGATGAATACAGTGAGAATATTTAATGTGCTATGGATAATGAAGATCAGCACCATGCTATAATGGCGACGTCTGGACATCACTAAATCATTAGGTTTTATGGAAAGTTTGCAAACATATTCATTTTTGACAACTCGTTATCTTTCAAGATTTCCAAGCCACACGTTATGGATTACATTGTCTTTCATCTTCCAGATCAAAGACAAGTAGTAATGATAGATCACTTCATAATTTGTTTTCAATTTATTATTTATATTTTAATTTCTTCAGCTGCATTTTAACTTTCATTTTGGCTTAAACCTTGCACAATATCTGATGTACACATTGTCCAAATTCTGTTTTATAATCCATCAGACTTATCCTTATGGTTTATTATGTATAAATGTACGTTTACTTTAGCCAGCCCAAACCTATCATAAAATCAATTACTAAATATAATTATGCAGTTTCTCATCTTTCTCCAGATGCTGAATCATTAGCTCAGGATTTATTTATAAAACCAGACCCTACTGACCTTCATACGAAGCTTAAAACTGAATTAATAAATCAATTGGGAGGATCTTCCTAACAGGGAATCTGCCAATTATTATCCAGAGAGGATAAGGTTTTTGCAAACTTTCTGATTCACCTAGAAATTTGAAATATTGAGCAGAATCCATAAATGCTCTCAATGTTAGAATTATTCCTTCAGCATTTCTTTTCAATCATTCAGGCTATTTGGGGAGCGTTTCTGATGACACAATACTTCAGAAACAAATTTAAATTGACACAAAGCTTCAGAAACAAATTTAATGCCAGGGACTTGGGCCATTTTCATACAGTCGATCAATCTATTGAGAATAAATTATTTAAAGAAACAGAAAAAGTAAACAAGCATATCGATCATATTTCCTTTTCTCAGGTTCGCTTGCTAAATCGTAGAGATTGTGATGAAGATAAAAGCAGTTCCAAAAAGAAAGATTATTCTATTTGCTGATATCATAGGCATATTGGAACATTTGCAGAAAAGGCAATTACCGTAATTTCCGGAAGAAACGCCGCGGCGTTTACGTGTTTAAAACTTAAATTTTCAGCGGGTGCGGCGTTTCTACCCATGCGGCGTTTAGGTGCACTAAAATTATTTCCTATGATGGTCATTGTACATAGTTTGAATAACCTGTCATTGTACATAGTTTGAATGGCCTTCATCGTGTATAGACTGGTCCTGTTCCCACACAAAAGACCACTCAGTTGCTTTTTGCGAACGTTATTTTGTTTACATTCTTTCCCTTGAACGGACCTACATGTTTTAGTCACCCTAAACAACAAGATCTCAGAACAATAACATTCTTCCCCCTTTCAAATCAGCATTCTCATCAGTTTGAATAGACTCTATCCTCTGCCATTCGATGAATCTTCCAGGACCCATCCTTTCTCCAACCCTGCCTTCTCTGCAATTTTTCTCAAAGGTGGACATGGCTCCACCTGCCTCGCAATAACGAACTCTGACTATTTCCCCTTCAGCATGAATCGATTTTTCTTGGCATTCTGCCAGATACAGATCCCATCAGTTTGGGTACAAGTACTTGTTGGATAGTTTTTAAGTAAGAAGAGAGCGAAAAAATTTTGAAAATGGCACCTAAACGGCACAGAAGCTATACTGCTGGTTTTAAGCTTAATGTAATTTCACGTGCTGAACAAATTGGAAATAGAGCAGCAGCTCGAGAGTTTGAAGTGGATGAGAGATGTATTCGACGTTGGAGAACTGAAAAAGAAGAACTTAAAAATATACCACAACAGAAATGAGCCAAAAGAAGTGGTACTGTAAGGTGGCGGAATCTAGAGAACGATCTTGCAGACTGGATAAAGGAGCATCGAGAAAAGGGAATGGCAGTTTCGACTGTAAAAATTCGCTTTCAAGCAAAATTTATAGCAAAACAAATGAACATAAATGATTTCAAAGGACGGCCTTGCTGGTGTAGCAGATTTATGAAAAGAAAAAATATTTCTGTGCATACTAGAACAACAGTCAGGCAACAATTACCAATGGACTGGCAGGATAAAAAAGCATCTTTTCTAAAATATGTGACAGATATTATTGATAAAAACAAACTTCTTCGGTCACAGATAATAAATATGGATGAAACGCCATTTGCTTTCGTCTCTCCTGCAAACAGAGCTGTTGATGAAATTGATGCAAAAACTGTATCTGTGCTTACGACGGGGCATGAAAGAATGTCATTTATATGTGTGTTAGCTTGTGCTGCAAACGGTGACAAGCTAAAGCCGATGATCATTTTTAAATGAAAAACTATTCTGAAGGGAGATTTTTCTAATGACGTAATTATTTGTGCAAACGAGAATGGCTGGATGTGCGAAACAATTATGCACGAGTGGCTACAAAAAGTTTGGCAGTGTCGTAAGGGATCTTTTTTCCAACCAAAAGGGTTATTGATAATGGATTCCATGCATGCTCATTTACTTGAGTCAGTGAAAACCAGATGTCAAAAATTGTCTACGACCCTAGCAATAATTCCTGGTGGTTTGACAAAAATCTTACAACCATTAGATTTGTCAGGTAATAAATCCTTCAAAGCTGAAGTCCGAAAGCGGTGGGAGTGTTGGATGAGTGAAGGATTGCATACGTTTACCTAAAGCGGTAAAATGCATAGAGCATCTTATGAAGAAGTTGCAAAGTGGGTAGTAAGTGCATGGAAACCGGTAAAATCATCATCAATAATAGCAGGGTTCAAAGAAGCTGAAATTATATACTTAGATAAAAGAGACTGTAAACCAAGAGGATGAATGTGACGATTTGGAAGACTTGGACTTAGATCAAGATTTTCTAAATCTTTTTAATTTGGATAGTGAGGAATCAGATGATGGCTTCATATGATATATAGGTTGCTGTAATACCTTTTGTAAGTAAAATTTAAAATTTCCTTTTGTCGTCCAAATTTAATATTTTGTTGTTGCAACATTTTTTATAATATAGTCTGAGTATTACAAATATGGACTTCTTTAGTGGGTAAATATAAGTATATTCGTGAATGTAAATATATTTTCAACATTTCTTACCTTTAATTTATTTTTGAGTTATGGTTTCATTTCATGCATTTTTCTTAACTGATATGTCATATATCAGGACATAGGTTGAGATTTTGCATCTATGCGGCCCACGACAATGTCATGCGCAATTTAATCTATTGCGGCGTTTCTGTGTAATTTTAATTTTTTCCCCCGCGATTTTTCTCGAGTGCGGCGTTTACACTGATGCGGTCTTTCTTCCAGAAATTACGGTACATTACATCTTGTTCATGGCAGAGAAACAAAACTAGCCAAAAACATAGACGCCTTATTCTTTACCTCAAATTTCATGTTGTTTATTCATTCACGACCGGAGAAACAAATGTTTCATTCCTGGTTGATGGCGGTCTGATGTGTCCTCACTTTCCACAAACAGTTCTCAAAAACAAAATTTTCCCCAACAAATAACAATTACTTTTCACTGTTAATTCTTCAACTATTCATGTTTATGGCCAAAAAATCTTTCGGTTTCAAATTAAGATGACAGTTTACTTGCACTTTTCTAAGTGGAAAGGTTAGTACACCCATTCTTGGATCTTTCCTCCATTTTCTTGAATTGGTGCCTAATCTTCGAAACAAATGTTTCAAAAATTTCAAAATGCAATTTCAAATTTTAGGCTGTGTGAAACATGCAGACATTTATTCAGTAAAAATTGTTTTCAGTGATATACCTTAATACAGAACTTTAACAGAATTTCCTTCTATTACTAAATTACCAGATCCTAAACAACCTGTCAAACACAACACTCTTCATTACATTATAACTCAAGGTCCTCCTGTGGTCGCAAAACCTCGTTGGTTATCTAGACGACTTAAAAACAGCAAAACACGAATTTCAAACTATGATGCTATTGAGGCATTTGAAACTTTTGAAAAGTAATTATGCATCCCCTATTCATGCAATTTAGAAAAAGGGAATTAGGGAATGGAAACCTGTAGGAGATTATTATCCCCCCCGGGGGTTGACTCAGGAGAATTCCTGGGAAGTACTGGCTAGGATCTGTACTTAGACAGTCTCAACCACGGGGGCAAAATATCAGGTATACTATTGTACCTTATTCTTCACAGGACTAGAACCCGGGTATTGTACCTAGGATGGGATCAGGCTCGACAGGGACTGTACTGGTACTGGCTTGTCCGTTCCCTCGGCTGTGGAGGAGCTGATAAAAACAGACAAAGGGGGGGGGCGATGGACATATGCCTGTCAACCTATGGTGTACATTGGGCGTCCCGTCCTCCGTAATGAATTCCACCAAAAAGATAAATATTCCCTTCCTTGCTTAGCTGATTTTACTACTGCATTATACAGTACTAACATTTTTAGTCATGTTAACCTTATTAAGGCACACCATCAAATAACCATTAATCCCAACAAAAACTGTCATATATGCACCATTCGGTTTATTCGAAAGTACCTGTATGCAATGCATCCACAAATTTTCAACATTCCTTGAGGAAGCCTGTAAGCCCTAGAAGGCATGTCCCCAGGTGGTGGATCAAGGAATGCCTCTACTGGTTTTCCAATAGGTGGTAGAAGGGAAATAAAATATCTTTCGCAGACCAACAGGTATAGAGGTCTAGTCAGTCTTCGAAGGACAAATCAATAAAAAGAAATCTTGTTCTTGTGTTTGGGATTCATCTACACAGTTAAATTGGAACAAAAATGTTGAGCAAGCCTTTATTGCTTCCGAAAATGCCATTGCCCAGGTTAGCCTACTGAGACTTTCTATTCCCGACATCCAGTTAAATGGTCTATGTACAACAGGGTATTATTTTCAATTTATTCTGCAATTAAGAAATTCAGACACATGTCAGAGGGCAAGAATTTTCAAATTTATATTGATCAGAAACCATTAATATATCCTTTTAAGTAATAGTTGATGATGAGTAATGGTAAGCAATAAATGACCAAGTGTTGCTGCTGATACATGACAAATCTATGGAGTAGTTTTTGTAGATATGCAGAGAGAACAGAGATTGGCTGCTGAGCAATGTGCATTTGAAGTTTTGAAATAAAGAACAAATTTTTACACAAAAATCAGCACCATGCAATAAAGACATGCAGTATGGAAGAAGAAAATATTTTACAACCTCCTCCACTTAAAGAATAACAAGCGAAGAGGACATAAATATTGGCAGTGATGAATTATCATTCACCATCCTTTTTTTTTAGTTTTGGTACTTGTAGTCATCAGGTTTATTTGCGAATAGGAGACATGAAAAATGGGCAATGTCCATGTCAGAATTTGATCTTCAGACCTTCCAATTGCTAACGGAATATGCTTTCTAATTACACCAGGAGGGCATGTGGGGTGTGTGTGAAAATATCTTACCATGTAATTAAAAAAAATCTTATTCAAATCAATATTACTAATTATCTATTTATACAAAAATATGAAATTTACCTTGCTTTTTGATTGGCTAATTCCTGCCTCTCCTTTTCTTTAACCAAAAACAATTGCTCAACTTTATGATCTCTCATTTTCCTTTTTTCTTGCATTTCATTTAAGCGAGCTTGCCTTTCAGCTTCAAGAACCTTTCTCCTTTCCTATGATAAAGAAATTTTAATATGCAGATGTTACCTAATAATGCGTGGACATTTTGAGGTTTAAATTGCATGACTAGGCATACTGAAGATCAAATAATGAAAAAACGTTTGGATTCTATTTGTGAGAATTTTTAATACTCTGTTTCTTGTTTTCATTCTCCTCTTCTTGTTTCTAGTTAACTGCAAATCAAAATTGGATTTGTGAATTAAAGAGAAACTGAGATACTCTTTATAGCTGAAAATGCACTATTCGCTTGTGATATATTTTGTTTTTCAAATTAACATTTCTTACAATTTAGGATACTATTATTTCTTTTCAAGAACAGGCACAACATCTAGAAAATTAATGCTGTTAATTCCTTTTGCTGCAAAATTAACATTTAAGGGAGGCAGCATGAAATAAATGTAAGAAAATATTTCTACAAAAGAGCCAGTATGTATATATAAAGGAGACAAAATAAAAAAAATTAAAATCTGAAAGATTTCAGATCTTAAATTACGTCCAAAGGGGCTTTTTTTTAACGTTTTGTGTGTTACCTTTATTTATTAAATGTCATTCTTCGCACGTAAACCATAAAATTCAGTTCAACAGAAAAATAATTTTAAAATGAGCATACCTTTAGAATTTCCAATACACAATTCCACACACTGGAGATGAAAAGGTTCCCCTGTCGATTTTGCTAAGCTAGATGATCAGTTATTTATAAAATTAGCAATATATGTAGCTTAATTTATAGGGTGATTTTAAATTTGGTTTATACACAGATTTTGAATTTTGACTAAATTTTTGCAGCAAAATCTTACATCTTAGTTTATATGTGAATCAGATAATATTTAGAAATATACAGCAATCCAATTACTTAAATATTTCATTGTCGAGAGCTTTCTTCAAAAACAACAACGAGCTTTCTTATTTCCAGGAGAAAAAAAAAATCTGGACTTTTCATCTCTTCAGTAAGAGTTGTTTTTACTCAATGTTAAATTATGATAGCTATATAATTAAGATTCCTCCTCCATAAGCAATAGAAATTAATACTGCTGGTTAAAATAAATGCTATTTAAAAATGATTAAATACAAAAATTTCATATTTGCAATAAATAAAAAAAATTAATCTGCAGTGCATTTTCTAGCTCACAAGAAACAGAGTGAAATGCCCACAAAGAGAAAGTTGAGAAACAAAATTTTTATTTTACATAACTCTAAGTGACTGCACCAATAAGCATTTCTCTTTTTTCTTTTCTTTTAAAGATTTTAGAAGCCTAAATGCAACTTTTGTTATTAAGAAAGTAGAAAGAAAATTAATAACTTCTCAGAAAAGAAGTTTATCACATTTAAAAGGGAAAAAATACTACTACTTCATACTTCTGCAGCAGCCTCTTTAGCTGCCTTCTCTTCTTGCCGCCGTTGTCTTTCCTCCTGCATAAAATACATGCAAGTTTAAGATTTTCAAAATCATACAAAACTGTAAACGTAATTTTTTTTTAAAGTTACGTAATTACTTATTGGTTGACTTTACCTGAATGTCATGTAATCGAGCTTCATGGTCTTTCTCTTTAGATATAAGATCATGTCTTTTATTTTGGGCTTCCAATGTATTGATAAAGGCTATTTCATTCACCTGCAATGCAAAAAATCAATTATCTCAAGCAGTCTGATTTCAAAATCCAACAATATTTATTATCACACAATGTATGCTCTATCATTGTGTGCTCTATTATTGGTAATATAACTCAAAAGATGGGAAGAAAGACAATAATTAATTCAGTTAAATAAATATTTTATTTTTTAACTTCTGTGCATTTTATTAATATTTTTGAACAACAAATATCATTGTGATCACGAGTATTCTACACAAAATTAGACGTTTAAACAATTGCATATGTTTTGTATTTAATTTTTTTTAGTACTTGCTGTTTCAAGTATGGTGTTTCAAGTTTACTTTTACTTTAAATTTACTCACTTTTACTTTTACTTTGACTGATTACTTATTCATTATAGTTTTAACAGAAGCATCAAATTTGCAAATTATTTTGTATAAGAAGAGATTTAAATGAAAGATAATGTGAATTTAATTCTGACCTTTTCTTCTTCATCATGAGCTTTCCTGATAATCATTTGTAATTGTTTCTTCCGTTTTTCCTCAGCCCTCTGCAGCTTTTGCTCCATTAGAATGCGCTGCTTTTCTTGTCGCTGCTCTGCTAATGCCTTCATTTCCTGTCGCTACAGGAACAGAATTTATCAGTTAAAAGGAAATATTTAGTAATTTTTTTAAAGGCAAAAAAAAAGCAGTTTTAAAATTTTTTGAAACATTAAATTATAAAAATGAAAATTAAGTATGGGTTAATTTAGTAAGTATGGCATTGCAAGCTCTTAGAAAGAAAATGGTGCCTTTGAAATGGAATTTTCTTGGACATCAGAAAGCAATAATACTACTCAGTTAGCCTGTTTGACCAAGAATAAAACACTAAAAGTATGAACATTTTGAGCTTTCTTCAAAATTTCTTTCAACTGTGAAGGAAATTATTTCTATTACACACAGAGAAATTCAGACACATATTTAAGCAGAGGGCAAAGAAAAAAGGAGAGAAAAAGTATTGTAAAAGATGGAAAAACTTTAGAGAAATGAGAAAATGAAATTTAAACAGCACAGATAAAATATACACATTAATTAAATAAGACATCTACAAACAAATCAAATGCGAGTCTAGTGATACAATCATTCATAATTTTCCTCCTTAATTCATAAAAACTTCTGTCCCCAATTCAAGTTGTATATTAAAACTGAAAAAAAAATTGGAAACATGAAATTAATAAGAAATATTACTTTTTTTTCGATGACTTTAAACTTTTGGGCTTTTTCTTCAAGTAGTCGTTCTCTTTGTTCTTGAGCTTTTAACTGTTTTTCATTACATAAGCGAATTGATTCCAGCAATGATCTAGAAATTCCAAAAATCCAAATTCACAAAAATATAATAAAACTAATGAGTAATTTAAGAATGATAAATTAATTAAACCATAACTCAAACTATACTTTTTTCTAAAGGGAGAAGATAATTTTTCATGCATTTCTAGAGCTCGACCAGGTGTTCTAAGTTCAAAATCAAATCGATCCATTTGTTCATCCCAGGAAAGCTCAAGTTTATGAACTTCTTGCTCTAAAACTTCAAAAGAGAGGAAAGTGTAAGAGTCCTAACACTTAAAATATATATATATATATATATGTGTGTGTGTGTGTGTGTATGAGGGAGGGGGGAGAGAGAGGAGAATAAGAAGAAAAACAGTAATAATGATTATTTGAATAAACTTTCAAAATGTATTATTTTGCATTTGCATTAACTTTAATTTTCATAAATTCAATACAAAAATATATTATTTTATCAAATAAAACATAATGATATTATACATTCCACACATTTTATTTTAAATGTAAATCTGCCTTCAATTTAAATGAGACTCATGATTTGATCTTTACGATGCAAAATTAAATTATGATTACATTTAGCCAGATTTTCTATTTTAAAATCCAATGCATATATATATAAGAAAGCTTTGGCTATTGTTTATTTATATATATAAGAAACACAACATAAAAGCATTGCAATTCATGTAAAATGCAATGATTTTATATGTAACTAAAATCATTATAATCTCCATCATTATTAAAAAAAGGAAGAATATATATGTTTGTTCATTACCTTGTGGAAAGATAGTAGCACTTAAAGCCATTAAATTTTGAATACATAAATTCTTGCATTCAATCATGTGCATCTGAAGTGTACACATGTGCACCTTAAATTTGAAAATCTTTCAGCAAACTCTATAATTTAAAAGTAATATATTTCTACTGCTTGAAATAAAATATTTTTATTTATCATGCAGCACTGCGTTGCCATTTGGCAAAGCATAATATATTTAATTTATCTTTCAAATTTAATCTTATTAATTAATAAATGAAATATGTTTAAACCAATAAATGCAGTTTTTACTGCTTTTTTTTTTTTTACTTTTCAAAATACAGTGGAGCATCGTTTACACATCTTTAACCTTTATCCTTTGTTTCATCCTGGTCCCAATTCAGCCCACTTATTTTAATAGTAAAATAATTCCTTTATATGTCACATAACTTTGGTTATAGGTTGCTTTTGTGGTTTTACATTTCACAGACCTCTCTTCAAATATTTTTTTCAGAAATGAGGTTAGGAGAAGGAAGCAAAGGCATGAGATATAACAATCCCATACAGGAGTTGAAAAACCAGTTCCTGAACAGAGTGAATACTTGAATGGAAAAATAGATGTGGTTTTTTATTCTGAACAGGATGTGTTAAGTGAACTAGGTGGAGCAGATTTAACTGATATAAAATATAATGAAAGCAAAAGGCACCCTCATTAAAATATAAAATTCAAATTTTAAAGCAAACCCCAAACCATAATTAAAACCATGTAATAAGAATCACTTTTTCGCTTTCAAGAGTTTTTTTTTGGGGGGGGGGAAGTAGAGTTCAAAATGACAACAATTTTCAATTTACCAACAAAAATAAAGCTATTGCATTCTTTCAAGAATTTGGAAAATTGATATGAATTGCAAAAACAGGCATAAATAGAGTTCTATACCACTGCAAAAGCTACACGGAGATGGAAAATCTGGCAGGAAAAAATCCTTTCACATTGGCAATTGGTTTTCCAACTTTAACCTGACTAGCAAGGCCATATATATATATGGCCTATTTTTTATGATATGTGTAAGAATGTATATAGATGTGCAATTTAGAAATATGTCCAATGTGCATTTTAAAAATATATTCAAGAAATTAAATCAATACATTAAAAGCATGTAAATCTAGACATAAAGTACCATGGCTATTTTATCAATAAAGATTAAATAAAGATTTTATCAGTATACCCCTAGTATAAAGTACCAGGAGTATTAAAATCAAGAAAATAATACTTTCTCATGGTAGTTTGGGAAAATTTGTGCTTTTTGAGTGAAACTTTGGGCCATTTGGAAGGTTAAAAATCACATTCCTGACAATGGAAAGCTTCTAATTTCGATTTATGGTCACTTGAAAAATTAATTAAAGTAACTTCTTTTCCCCATTTTCATTAAAATTCCATTATTTAAAAGTGCAATTTTGGGGCAAGAGGTGCGGCTCCTAAAGTTGGCAACATTTTTCACTGGCACTTTGGTCGTCAGTAAAACTGAGAAATCATTTATTCTGCTCACTGTTTCAATTCTAATTCAAGCTAAAAAAATCAGAAACAAAACATTTTATACTACAGTTATTAATGAAAATTGCTTATAAGGATGCATACTTAAATTTTAATTCACAATTATTGAAAATAAAATCAAATGTAATATTATACTACTGCAGTAATCCAGCAAAGTAATACTGTCAAAATATAAACAAGTACAATGCTAAAAGAAACTCCAATAATACAATAATTGAAAAGTACTTTTTTTCCTTCAACCAGAAGTCATTTTCTTCGAACAAATACTCATCAAATAAGCTAAACTCAATGACAGCAAAATTCTGCACCAGCACTGTCAAAATCGTGCCTGTAACTATTTTGAAATGAATAAAGTATAATAATTTTGAACTGATTTTTCAGTTTCCCCTCTTCACAATCTCACATCTCTATTTCAGGGGAAAAAATTGATAGTTAAAGCAAAATATTTATAATAAACCATTATTTCTTACTATATTAATACTTACGTTTTTATGTTCAAACTACCATTTAGTAGTACTAAAAATTTCAGTAAACGTATCTGTTTATCTGTGTAAAGAAAATGACTGGGAAAAATTAATCTTGGAAAAAAAATCTGTAACATGTACTTAAAAATTACTTTAAAAATGGCTAGAATAGTTGATATTCACTCCCATTATAAAACTATATAATTTTATATACTGCAGCAAGCTTTTTCTACTTGTAAGACATATGACACAGATTTGGAGCTACAACATATGATTATGCTCTACATATAATCTACTGCCACAATCCTAGTGAAATGCCAACTTCTGAATGCTAAACTTAAATCAGTTTGGCTAGCTGTATAAAGTAAGAACATATGAATTATTATTTCATCTAAAAATCCCAGTGAAAACTGTCTCTGAATTTTGATTACTAAACTTAACCCGTTTTCTTGATCTACTGGATGAGAAAGATTGTTAATTTCCCTTCTGTAACTTCAAGCTGAAGTAGCTTAGATTAATTTGTTACTATTCCAATTTATTTATTAAATGGCTGCTATATTTAATTTTATAATACTCTAAAAGGTTGATTCAAATGAACGTGTGAAAAACTGTGCAATTTCACCAAATGTGAATTATACAGACACGAAACTCTACAGTCAACAGTTAAAATACCATTATCAATATACATATTTTTTCTATTTATTAAAATATTTTTCAAGGGATACTCTTTTCAAATTCTTTTGCCAATTAGAGATATATGACAATATTTGTTAAAAAATTAGATTAGATTAATTTTCAAAAGAAGGATCTAGTTACTTTTGTTAATAACTGTAAGTTCAGCAAATAGTTTATATATATCAGTTTATATACAAATCACAACATTTACAGTAAGTCTGGTTAAATGTCATTTTATTACGAAGATTCATGGTGATAATTTATAATAATCAGCATTTTTTTAATATTTCATAATTTGTATCTTTCAAACTGCATATTCAGAATGATGCATAAAAAATTACTTCTATATTTCCATGCAGCATCACACAGTTCTTGGCAGTGAACATCAAAAGCTTCATCATGAGACATCTGTAAGAATTTATAATTGCACATCAACACTTGTTTCAGTATAAAAATGGCTCATAAAAAATTAAGGTACGAAACTCATATAAAAACTTAAAACACTGATACCTGATTTACTTTCTAGCAATTTTAAATACAGTTTTTTTTTCTTTTTTTTCATTTTAAAATCAAAATATTTTAATTACATAAACTTGGCAAAAATATTACACACGCCCATATTTTTTTTTATATCTTTAAAAGAGTAAACTAGTACAAAAATGTTTACCTAGAAATATTATGAATTACGGATTTCTTTTAAAAATTATGATTTGTAAAATATAAAAACAAACAAAAATTTCAACTTTTAATTCAATTTTAGCATTTTTTTTAAATGAGTTGTAGAGACATTAGCTTCATTCGAAGCAAGAGTCATGAAAAATGAGCAACGCCTTCACTGGGAATTGAACCAAGAACCTCTTGGTTATGCGTCGAGCGTGCTGACCACTACACCATGAAGGCATGTGAAGAAGGCGGGAAAAAATACACTGCTCGACATTGAAAATGCAACAATAAGAAGGAGTGGTCAGAAAGTGATGAAATTTGGAAAAAAGACAGAGGCAGCAATAAGCGATCTTTATTTGAAAATGATAGTCAGAATACAGAGCGAGAACAGCACCAGCTCAGTTGGATGTAGGACCACCGCGGACAGCGATGCCCGAAGAAACACGTCTAGGCATAAAGTCAATAAGAGCATGGATGGTGTCCTGAGGGATGGCTCTCTATTCCCTTTTAACCATTTGCCACAGTTCGTCTTCTGAACGAGGCAGGGGCAGAGTCTGCAAACGGCGTCCAATCACATCCCACACATGCTCAATTGGTGACAGGTCAGGAGAGTACGGTGGCCAGGGAAGCATCTGTATACCTTGCACAGCATGTTGGCAGATGCGAGCACTGTGTGGTCGGAAAAATTGCATTAGGCAGCCCCTGAAGGTATGGGATTGCCAACGGCTGCAGTACATTATCCATTATTCGTCATAGTGCCCTGAATATGAACTAGAGGTGACCTGGAATCATAGGCAATAGTGCCCCAAACCATTATGCCACATTGTCGCACGGTGGGGCGTTTCACAGTTACTGCCGGATCAGATCTGTCTGCATACTGATGCTACACACGTATGTGGCGACTGTCACTGGATAAACAGAAGCATGATTCATCTGAGGACACGACGTTTCGCCATTCTGTCATCCACATCGCTCCGGTCAGGCACCATTCTAAACGTTGGCGTCTATGCTGTGGGATCAATAGCAGTCTCTTAACGGATGCCGTGAGTGCAAGCCACGTTCAACCAATCGATGGGAAATGGTTCTCATCGACAGGAAAACATTCAGGTATCTTGCACATGCTGCAGAATCGTGGTACAAGTGAATTGCGGGACCGCCACAGCTTGTCAGCGGATGCGTCGATCCACGAATGCTGACATCATTCTGGTTGCACCTGAACTCCTCCTTCTTCCCACGTTCCCTTGTTCCAACCATGTTCACCATAGCTGATGCACTGTGCTCGCATCCATGTGGGTATCAGCTGCGATTTGACGTAAGGTTCTTCTTGGTCCGACCACCATACCCCTTGTAAAATTGTCCATCTGCTGGAAGGGCTTTTGCTGAAGGCAGCCTGTCATTCTCTCCTATTAAACGTATCCTCTGGGATAAAAACCAACTTTCTTCGAGAAGTCGTCTGGCAAAAATAATGACACAAATATTGCCCATTCTGCACGTTCGTTCCCTTATATCTTACTTCACGCGCGTCGAAGAGCTGCGCATTTCACATCATTCGCATAACTCAATGACGTGCATCTACTCTAAAATTTGCATAAATTTCTGAACACTCCTTCTTGGTGTTGCATTTTCAATGCCGAGCAGTGTACCTTATAGAGTTTCATTAAAATTGTCAATGCTATCAGATTTTGTTTTAAAAAAGGAAAGTCTCACGCTGAGATTGCCAAAAATCTTAACATAAATGTTCAAGATGTAAAGCACAACATACTTTGGAATGCTTTAAGAAAACAGGTTCACACTTGAATAGAAAAGGAATGTTAAAATGTAACATTCGAACTTTTTCTAAAAATCAAAGAACAATTTCTCGTGAGCTTGCTGCAGAAATATAAAAAAGCTGGGCACTAAATATTGCTAAAATGGTAAACAGAAGACTTGTAGTAGCTGGCCAGAAAAGCTGCAAAGCTAGAAAGAAGCTGTGACTCTCAGAAAAAAGGGGGAAAAAAGTATTAAGATTTCAAAAAGTTCACAAATAAAACCTGGTCAAATACTCTCACTTCTGAAGAAACAAACATTCAAGCAAGTTTTGTTCTGCTTCTATATCATACAAAAAAGTATGTAAACTAGTCTCTTCCCATTGGCTTTTAAGTGTTTGGTCCACTTGATGTATTCCATGCGAGATTAAAAATACAATACAGGGAGCATAATTCTCACTGTAAAACATGGAGGAGGTAATACTATGACCTACGGATGCATGGCAGAAAGTAAAACATAGCGGAAATAATAATGTGATCTGGGATGCTTGGCTGCCAGTGGTACAGGCAACATGGACATTTGCAATGGTCACATCAAAAGTAAAAAAATACATCATTGTTCTTGAAACTGTTCTAGAATCAGCTTTATAGAAATTAATCAGCCACACAAACAGAGACTAAGTCAAATTTCACCAAGATAATGCACTCTGCCACAAATTATTTTCAATGGGGTGGATTCTTCATAATGCTGCAAAGAAAGTTAAACACACTGCAATGCAAAGGCATCTAAAAGGCGAAGCTCACAATACTCTCAATACTCCAAGTTAACTCTGACCTAAAAACTGATGCTCTTTCTAGGCTTATATAATTTTTCCCCAGGCCAACAAGAAATCTCTAGTATCTTCATTTCTAAAAATTACTGGAAAGCAAACATGGTTAAAGTTACGTATAAAGGTTGGACACAGCTACAGTTACATATAGGGATGAATTACAGTTATAAAGGGAACAGATTCCAATTTCACCAAGTTAGATGATTTCTGGCAATTTCTGGCCCAATTTGGAGGACAAAAATTATTTGAAAAAAACCATCGCCAGATTGGCGATAACTCATCAATTTAATGAGATAGCCATTACCTTAATGCTAAATAGATTTGCCCCAGTAATCTTATTTTCCTGGCAGAGCTTGTCTCTTCAGAGTTTTCATGTTACACTATACAAAAGCTACAATTTCACATATAATTTTACTAAAATTATGTATATATATATATATATATAAATATAAATTCGTAACAATAATTATACTGATAGTGCCAAACCTGGCTCCACTGGGTTTCACCTAGCAGAACATGTATGGGGTTGTTTAAGCTGAAAATTACACCAATACTCAATAACATCCAAAGTTTTCCCAAAAAATGATTTAAAGTAAGTTTGAAATGGCATAAACATGGTATTGTAAACTAATGGTTATTATACTAAGCAGAGTTGTATTGAAAACATTACAAATATTAAAATTATGAACAATTATTGCTTATATTCAATGACAAAATGTCTCATTTTTTTAATTTATCTCAGAACTAATTCAAAATAAATGCAGTATTATAGTGTGCCAAATACTTTTAGTCAAGGTTATGTATCTGAAAAATACAGAAAAAAATACTCACTGTACCATCTTGATCATCAGATGTTAAACCATTGTCACTTTCATCCTGACTGGAACTTAAAGTTTCTTTATGAGCAGATTTACAATTCCAAGATTTAATAACTGATTTTCTAATTCTTTTTCGAGAAGAGACATTGCCTTTATCATCTAATTTTTTCTTAAGTTTCACCTTTAAATATAATTTTGGCCCCAGGGATTCATCACTAATGCACAAACTTTGTGAAATGGAAGTTTCACTTTTATGTTCTGATAGATTGGGAAGACTTGATGATCTAGTTAAATGATTTGACTTTAAATCAAAACACTTTTTTTCATCAGTTTTCATTAAGTTTACAGACACCTTTTTCAACTCTAAACATTTATTGCCAGATTTGATATCAAGTGCATCTTTTCCTTTCTTTGATAGAACAAATAAATCTTTATTAAAATCAGCCAACAATTTTTCTTTCCAGATCTCTCTGTCCTGGCTTAAAATATTATTATCTTTACAACTCTGCCTTATTTCACTGTTATTTTTGCACTGGCCATTGTTTGAAATAGTACTACTGATGAAATCTGAAACTGAGTCTGAAGAAACACTTTTTGAAACAGCTGCATCTTTATTGATACATGAACTATTTTCTTTCTTAGCAACCTTACCATTTGTTACTAAATCTTTGGAAGATGCAGCAATCTTGAGCGATGACTTAGAGTTTCCTTTTGTGGTATAAGGAAATCCTCCAATTCTTGATTGACTTAATCTTGCAAATTGAACAGCTTGCTTTTCTTTATTTTCATTTGTCAATGCAATTTTTTTTGCTGGAGAGTTTCTGCATCTGTTACGTCCACGTACAGTCTCCCATCCATCAGAATCCTCTACAAAGATATTAATAATTAGTAAAAATATTTGCTTAACTAGTAATTAAATGAAAGAAATATTTAAAAAAATATAAACTTTTTATTCACATGATTTTAGTGAAAATAATAAAAATATTACACAACACTGCAACTCACGTTACCTTCTGAGAAAAATGTTGCACACAATCAAATCACAAATAAAACAAAGAAAAAATACACAGAAGATCAAAATAACGAAACAGAAATTTATCATAACCAAAATCCAGATAATATAGATAATTAAATAATTTCTAATTTATTAAAAGACTACTTTTTCTTACCGATTAAAAAAAGCATTAAGAAATAAGCTAATGAAAATCGATCTTTCCAGCCATGGGTACAAATTTTTTGTTAATATCGATCTTTTAAGAGACCACTTAACAAACTTTATTAGTTTAAATTATCATTGATTTAAATTTTCAGATGGAATACTTGGATCATCAACATGATAAAAAAACAGCTTTATTTGATTGGCAATATAAAGTCTTAACTAATGAATTTTAAACTGATAGTTACATCTTATATAAATTATGCCAATCACTTCGGAAGGGCTACATCATATATCCAAGACAAATTTTGTTAACTAGCATTAAAGAATAATTTCTGTATCTCGCAGAACTGCTCATACTCTTTGTAACGAATCCCAGAGCTAAACTTCTACAAGCGTTCCATAAGAATGTCTAAAATTTGAATTTAAGTACATTAGATTGATATCTGCAAAATTTCCACTCAGACATGAATCCAACATTTGCATGAAGACATTTCTGCTACATTTCCATCAAAATAAAGCATCAAAACACTATGAACCTGAAATGATGAGCTTTGTAAAGATATCCAAAACTATAAGATGTGAAAAACTAATAAAAAAATGTTTAATTCACTCTTTTCAAACAATGAATAGATTTGATTTTGAATTTTTATATAATCTATGTGCAAAATATAATTTTTATTTAAATTATTAATTACATGTTAAAAATTAATTTGTACTTTTAATATATTAATGATTTGTATATATATACACAAATCATTAATATATTAAAAGTACAAATCGATTTTAGGAAGGGTTGAAGGTATAAAATACTGAAACAATGAAAAAGTTTAGACATCTGGATATACAATGAAATGTTTCTTCTAAAGTAAAATAATACTGAAAACATCAAACTGTTTTAAATTAAGAGGAAAATAAATATTGGCGGGGAAATGAATAAGGGAAAAATCACTTAACAGTGCCATTAAATAAGGCTATGAAACTAATTGTAAATAATAGTAGGAAAAATGAATACTCATGTCTTAGAAAAAGGAATTTACAGAAAATACTTAATCTCAATGGTTTTAGGTTGCTCAAAAATCGCACAGTAATCTCAAAACATCACACCCAAAGAAGAATATGGTTTTGTTATGCTAATAAATCAAATACTTAAAAAACATTTTCACTATGCTTTATAATTCAGATCTTTTTTAATTCCTATAGTGTGATGCATAAATACAATTTTTCCCTTTATAAATATTTTACTTTTATTTTTTTTTTATTTTATGAAAAATACTGCACTAAGTTCTTAAATTCATATTCATCAAAATTCCACTGATTTTTATTTCCGACAATATACTACATGTATATTGTGTATACTACATGTATATTCAGACAATATGTAAACTTCTGTATGGTACAGCAGCTTATATCTAGTCAGGACACCTTTTTTTTTAGATTTATTGGTACTTTCTGATTATCTGCATCCCTACTGAAAAATCATGAATTCACTGATGTCTTTGGAAAGCATTCAGGAACACACTGTCCACTGATTTTTTGCCAAGCTAGCAAAAGCAAAAGCCATTTCCAAAAAAGATCATTCAATAAAATAAAATAAAGCAAGAAACATCAGTGATAAAACCTTTCTCCAGATATCCTTCTATAATTTTTTGAGCGACTGCTCTCTCCACAAACACAGCATTCCGTTTTTGCTTAAAAAAATTGCACAAACTCTGAATTATGCACCACTTTGTTGTATACAACATTAAACTCACTCAACATTAAATAAAGTGAACAGTAGTTCTAAATGAGATAAGCTACATTCAAATCAACTTTTGGCCCATATTCTGCCACTCTGCTTGCAATTTTCATATATAGTATGTCCATAAAATTCATAAAAAGTACGCCTTGCACAAAAAAAGGGGGGACAGTTCTGTATCTCCTGTCCTACTGGACCAATTGTTGAAATTCAGCTTGTCTTTTCCATGCCTCGAAAGCGCATTTTAGGATTTATATCAGATTTGTATATAGCATTGTTTTAACATATGTATTTTGCCATAAAATTGGATTTTTTCTGAAATAACATACCAATTCTTTTCCATATTTCGATTCTACGACTCAAATTATGACAGATTGCCATGCTCTGTAAAAATTGCATGAGTAGTTTCTAAAAAATTAGCTCTCAAAATGTTAATGGAATTTGATGTATATTTATTAATAACTCTTTTCTTTATCAAACTTACTTGATTCCTTCTTCCAGAATTTGAAATTTAGGTTCATTCCAAATAAAATTCACCCATGTTTAAAGATTTATTTTTTGTATTTGTATTTTTAAATAATTTTTATAAATTTTTTGAAAAATTTCTAAGATATAGGTGAATTTACATATTGGCGCATTTTGAAATTTGGCATATTTGTTATAAGCGATAATAATGCCAAATGTGGTTTACGCACTTTGTTAAAATGATTTGAAAGTATGAATGGTAACCTATTTTCCACTCGTGTACAATGAAAAAAAAGAAAGGAAAATAGGTTGCCGTAAATTTAGAAGTTCGTCAAGTGAATTATTCTTGGTGCAAACTAAAAAAAAAATGCATCAAGATAAATTTTTAAATTTCTCTATAAATTTCTCAAATTACAAAATTTAATATCTAGGCATAGTTTGAGTTGTAGAATCCAAATATGGAAAAAACCGGTATGTTATTTCAGAAAAATCTGCTTTTGTGTCAAAATACCTATGTTAGAACACTGCTATATATAAATATAATATATATCCTAAGTTGCGCTTTCAAGACATGGAAAATGCAAGCTGAATTTCGACAAATGGTCCGGTAGAATGGGAGATAAAGAACTGGCTCCCTTTTTTTTTGTGCAAGATATGCAGCTTCATAGAATGCAATTTTTGCATTCTCTATTATTGGGCAAAACACCATATTCCTACAGAAAAGCAATGCTTTCTTTCTCACCAGCAGACAAACTCCACAGCTCCATTATGATTCATTACAAGAAAAATAAATATACTTATTGGGGGGGGGGATTACTCAGGAAAACTATGAATTTCTAAACTGAAAAAATCCACATATTTTTAAACAGAAATGTGCTACCATATAACTATTCTGGTGACATGCTGTAAATGAAGAAATTTTAATATTGATTTGCAGGATGTCATGGACACAGTTTTTTTTTGCGATTTTTCAATGGGAAAGCAGATAATCAGATATTGAAGTTATCAATTTACTGTATCAATCTCAATGTATGAAAGCTTACACTTTTTCACTGTCATCTAAAAACTGTTTTTGTATTTAAGATTATCTGTATTTAAGATTATCAGTAGTAAAGCAAAATATGCAAAAAAGGTAAGGAATGCCATATAAGTTAATTAAATCATGAAAACACAAAAGACTTGCTGAAAAGCATTTTTCACTCACAAATCATGTTAAAGGAAAAACACATACTTACCATCAGGAGTTGATTTTGTGACCTCTGAAATTTGCTCAACACTGGAAGATTTATCAGTCCAACTTCTCTTATTAGATATCTTATGAAGTGAGGACATGGATCCACTTTTCTGAGGTAATTTGATAGCATGCGATACCATACGTGTTGGCATTTGTTTTGCACTAGTATTTGTTTTCGCAAGTTGATTTTTGGAACCAAGAGAAGACACCAAAGAAATATTCCTTCTTATAGCAGATTCATGATTAGATTTCATTTTTTTACTTTCTGCGGAACTGTTTAATTTTGCAGGTTCTTTTTTATTTATGCTTGGTTTCTCATTTGCTGGCTTTGTATCCAGATTATCATTTGGAGATTTTTCCAAATTCTGACTATTATTATTAACTGCCATTTTAACTACACTTGGTTTGGTTTTAGAATGCATTTTTTTCAAATTTGCATTTGTTACATTTTTACAGGCATCTGCACCAGAAGAAATTTCCCTTTTTGTAGGAACTTCTTTAATTTTAGGCACAGCTTGCTCTTTAATTAATTTGTCTTTAACATTCACATCACAAGATGTAATACTTTTAGAAACAGCATTAAATTTTCGATCAGATGAACTTACAGTGCTTTGTTTAGAACCAAATGTAGCTGATGTGATTTTCTCATTTGCAGTCTTTTTCAAAGATGTTTTTATTTTTAAACTACTTTTACTTTTTTCAGCTGCTGGTCCTGAGAGCACCTTTGTGGACGCAGAAATTGGAGAAGAATTTTTTAGCTTACCCTGTAATTTTGAATTTTTACTATTGTTATCAGGTGGACACTTAACAGGAACATCTACACAGTTAGCAACTTCAAATGTATCTTTACATGTTGAATCATCTTTAGTATATTCAGAATTACAGTTAACGTAATTTAAAGAATTCTGTACACCATTAACAACAAAAGCACCAGTAGAATTCTGTATATTGTCAACAACTGAAGTACCCACTGAATTCTGCATACCATTAACAACAGAAGTATCTATAGAATTCTGTGTATCACTAACAACAGGTTTCTCTTTATTGATATTGTCAATTTCAATCAACTGAGGAATATTTGTTTCTGTTTCCTTAACCACACAATCAGCAGTATCTAATATATTACCCTTGTTGTCATACAAACTTTCACTCTCATTTTCAATTATTGTGCTTGGTTTTGATACAGTAGAAGTATCTGATAGACAGCATACTTCATTAATGATCAAATTTTGATTGCTCGGAAAAACATTATCTACAGAAACAGGTTCCACAGCTATACTAACATCACTATTATTTTCTATTATTATTTCATTTGGTATCACAGGATCTAGTAATGCATCAGTTTCTGTATTTGAAAGACATGTTTCTCCAAGTTTAAGTACAGGTTTCTGCTGCACAGGATTATTAGAGCAAATCTGTGAAATGTTCTCAGCTTCAGATGCAGGCAGCTGCTTAGGTTCACTGAAAAAATAATTTATGTTAAGAAATTAAACATTATGTTTAAACAAACAGGGGTTAAAATACATCAGGATTGGAAAAACAAATATCAAGTTTAACATTTTCATGCATATAATGTATATTCATATTAGGAGTCTGAAAACCTTTTCAGATATTTTTATTCTTCCATACAATATATTTCTGAAGACAAATGGAAAAAAAAAATGAACACTAAAAAACTTATAGCTGTATGTTCAAATGCAATAAAATTAGTTTTGCTGATTAATGCAATTTATGACCCTTTGGTACATGTAATGCTGAACATTTAGTTTTGGTACAGAATCCCCCAAATAATTAAATATAAAAGAAAATTAATTCTTTATTTAGAAGAAAATATTACAATTAAAAAAAATTACCAATTGCAAAATTTATGTTTTACTGCAATACATGGAAATAATTCTTTAGCAAGTGAAACGAAAATACTCACTTGGCAGTATCAAAACAAAGAACTCTCTTCGCTTGACTTCCTGCAGTGAGTTTTTCAATGAACACATTTTTTAATAGAGATTTTCCTGGAGAAGATTTTCGTACTTCCCATGCTAATGAAGTTGGTCTAAAATAGATATGACAAATATCACTGAAATATTTTTAAATCAATAAAACTGTGCATATCTAAATAAAAGTTTACTTATTCAAAATCATCAATGATGTAGTTTATACATTTACGAAGTAGGTTACTTAAGCCTGAGCTGATATAATACAAATTATTTTCATAATATATATTTATACATGCAGTAATAGAGGGAACATTAAAAAGGAGTGATGGTCAACTTGCATTTGTATGAGCCTCAAATTAACAATCCAATTCAATGTTGTAAAGACTCGCAAGAAAGCCTTCACTGATCTTCCTTTAGACATACACAGTTTGTCTTTCAATATCATGAGCAGCCAATTGACTAAAACTGCATTATACTAACTTTGTGATTATAAGAAAAAAGTAAAAACGTGAGCTTTTTTCCTGAGACTTATATTTTTCCTTCGCTGTAAAGGAAGCAGATTTAATGCATAATTACTATCAGCTGCTCTTCCTCACACTTATTCTGAGTTCCTTACTGACAGCAAAATATATAAAAGAATGATTCTTTATATAGTGAAATTAGTGTGATATTGCACTAATTCACTACTGTGATACTGTATTAATATGAAAATGATTTATTTGCATATAAGGCAGCAAATCTAAATGGTTTCTGCACAATAGTCAGATTTTATCCTTCTTAAAAGTCAAAGATATGCTTATAAGATTCATAATAAATGTAAATTGAATAGTAGCTCTTTAATCCACATGTGGTTTCTCTGAATCCTTGCATGCTTCAGTTAATAAAATTTTAATTATTTATTTATTTAAACTATCTCGAAGCACATAAATAAATAATATGATATCCTGATTATTTAAAGCTTTAATAGAATAGCATATTGGTCAATCATTTATTACTGATTTGGCCACAACAAAGGATAAAATAACTATTTGCTACTTAAAAACTAACTGGCACATGTGGTTAAACTAAAGCTAAAAATGAGATTAAAAACTCCAATATTTAAACAAACAAAGAACAAAATTAAAATTATTGAAGCTTTTGCAGATAACCTGTTTGTTTCATGAGCTATATCTAGAATCAGTTGATGAAGCAGATGGATCCTGTGAAAGTTCCAGTAATTTTAATTTTACTCCATTTGTTTAAATGTGGTTTTGACATGTCAACCTAGAATTGTTCTCGTTTTCGACCCTTTGATACAGCATAATTTTCTGTTGATTTCTTAACAAAACGTGAGTTGATTATATTATGAAACAATGTAAAACCAATAGTCCTCCATGTGAAACATGCACTGTAAACACACAGTGCAGGATTTCGTATAAGCTACAAGCTACAGCTTAGGGCCCCCTACCTTCTTGGGGGCCCCCCAAAACACTTTCCAAGTGAGCAATTGTCATACATACTTAAATATACTGCAGCATTATTTTCCCAATGCCGCATGTCCGGAACGTCCCATACTCTTCACCCAATTTTTTTAGCACATTTTTTCGAAAAACAAAGAGCTTATTGTGCCTAACAGTAATACCGGTTACTGGTAAATTTCAACAGCAAATGCCGGTAATTTTACTAACTAAAAAAATTATATCATTATTATTTTATAATAGAAATGGAAAGGGTAACATATATAATTTCTTTTACTATAAATATGGGGATTCCCTTGTGTTGCTCTGCTACACTCGAACATGCACTGACCTTTTGTAGTTCAAGTGAGCTGGCAGGCAATACAATATTCCTGACCTTTTATTTAGTATTTACAGTGTGTTTCTTTGATAATTTGATTGTTGACATTATTTTAGAAAGTTTTTTTTTTGGTGTGTGTGTCCTTACCGGAGTTACATTTTAGGTAAGTGCATTTTACACAAGAACGCACATAACCTAACTAACAAAAGAATATTTTCTACCACATTTAATTTTTGTACAACATTTTAATAATAAAAAAACTTTGTTGGATAGTTGTGCATAATTAATACAGGTGTTGCATGCAATAATTTTCTACAATCGTATTTTAACTGAAAAAAATAGAGAAAATACAGAATCCATTTTCTATATTTTCAAGACAAAATAACAGTAGATTTTGCATGATAACAATTTTTTGTAAATAAACATTGGTAAAACAAATTAAAATTAATGACATATTATCCTAAATAGGTTTAAGTGATAAAACATTAGATATAATATTTAAAATTTATAAATAAGCTGATTTTATGTAGACA
>KK119799.1:43558-84196 GCA_000611955.2 Stegodyphus mimosarum
ATATTAAATTATTAATGCATATGCTTATTGTTTGTTTTCTTCTTTAATTTAATTAAACTAATATTTAAACTTGAGAGATAGTGTTAATTTTCTCTTTGCATGAATTATTTATTATAAAAATATCACAGGAAATTTTCAATTAAAAAATTTCGTGCATTATATTACTTTTAAATATATGTTTATAGTTATATGAAATATTCTGGCCACAGTTTGCAAGATGTCAACCAAAAGTTATAAAAGGAAGCTCAAAAGAGGAAAAAGGAGCAGAGAGCTGAAGAAGAGTTTAGCAAGTTAACAAAATTAGAAAGTTTCTTAACAAAAATAATAAGAGGCCTGATGAACCAAAAATATCTACCACAGTGAGTCAGTCACTGGATATTCATCCTATTCCTGATACAGAACCTGGTACATCTAGTTGTATAGCATCTACTTCAATGAATGAAGCAACAAATATTAAGTTTTATAAACCAGAGAGTAACAAGCACAGAAGATTCAGTTTCAAAAAACAAACAAATAATGTTGGGCTATAGGATGATTTAGTAAAGATGAGATTTTATAATGGGTAGAAAAAGGTCTGTCAGAATGTCAGCACTCAAATGGCTCATTTAAAAAATCAAAGAAGCTTTTTGCAAACTAAGATTGGATTGCAAACCAAGATATTGCTCAAAAAGCTTGTTCTATCCCAAAGGGGCTAATGGTGAAATATATTGCACAGAATGGTTAGTATATTTGTCAGCAACTGGCCATATATACTGTTTCATATGTAAACTCTTTTCATATTCTTCTACACCATTATCATCTGATGGATTTTGCGAGTGGCACAACACCTATTTAGTTCAAAGTCATGAAAACTCTGTAGACCATAGAACAGCTTCGGTAACATATCTTACAAGAAACCATGGCTCAATAATTAACTGCCAACTAGCAGAACAGATAAATAATAAATGGCAATATTGAAAAAATGGCATAACATAATGTGACCCTTTTCTAGCAAGTCATATAAAAAATTTAGGAAATAAGGATCAGATGATACATCTTATCTTTCTACAACATTATGTGATAAATTTATCCAAATTATGATACATAAAGTACGAGAATCAATCTTGGATAGTTTTAGAAATGTAAGGTACTTCAGTTTGTCTTCAGATTCCACTCTAGATGATCCCATATTGATCAGCTCACTGTTATTGTTAGGCATCTTTCACCAGATGATGGACTCCCTATTGAATTTTTCCTAACTTTCCCAGAGATGGGTAGCCACACATGGGAAAGTATGCTAATATGGTGTAAAACTACCTTACAAATGAGTGCAAAATAGATTTTAGTAAGTGTCAAGACCAGTCATATGATAATGCTGCCAATAAGTCTGGCAAATACAAGGTATGCAAGAAATAAAATATTGAAGATTAACAAGTATGCTATATATATTCCATGCACTGGTCATTCGCTGAATTGTTGGTAGAGCAGCAGTTGACAGCTGTTTAGATGCAGTAAACGTTTTTGGAATTGTTCAAGAAATATATAATTTCTTTTCATCATTACATAGACAGGCAGTCCTGTTGTCATTCTTCAAAGATGATTCAAATGTTCCAAAGTCTTTGTCAAAGAGTAGATGGGAAGCACATTCAATGGCTACAAGTGCAATACTTGATAGTTATGATGGAATAATTTCTGCATTGCATCAACTGCATATTGATACTACAGAGAAAGGCAAAACAAAAAAAATCAAGCCATGAACATTTTGAATAAAATGGAAGAGTTTGAATTTATGGTAATGCTATATTTGTGGAGTTACTTGCTTGATGAATTTCACAAGACTACTTAATCACTGCAAGACCCCAAAATTAGTCTAAATGTATGTAGGAAATTGTATGATTCACTTTTGGATTTTCTTAAAGGTTCCAGTGACATGTTCGGTCATTTTGAAGAAAAAGCAAAGGAAAAATTGCCTGATGTTGATTATAAGAAAAGCAAATATAGAAGAAGGCATATAGTTGATGAAGATGATGCTTTAGAGAATGTTCAGCCAGGAGACAAGTTCAGAATAAAAACATTTATACCTGTGATGGATGCATTAGAGTCAAGTCTGGCACAGAGGGCCTCAGTATACAATGACACACCAAAAACGTTTTCATTCTTAACAAAATTAGAAGCTACAGAAGAAGAAATTAATGAAGGAGTTTATGCTTTATACTAAACATATCTTGAAGATGTGAACATGAATCTTGGAGGAGAAGTTAAGCATTTTCCTCAATATGTTACACATAGTCAAGCCTATGGTTCAGTGGAACATGATAGTCTGACACATCAGGACCTGTGTAGAGTAATATTTAACGATCATGTCCAATCAGCATTCCCTAATGTAGAAGCAATTTTGAGATTGTTTCTTATTGCTCTGAAGAAAGATTTTTTCTTCAGGTGAAGAGGATAAAAAAACAACTTTAAAACAACCATGACTCAAGATAAATTATGTTTCATCAGTCTCATGTCATAGAAAGTGACAAACTACACGGTTTTATCATTTGATGATGTCATCTGTGACTTTGCTCTGGCAAAGGCAAGAAATAAAATATTTTACTTTAATGTAATTCCTTAATCCTTATAACATGTTTTAAGAGATTAGATAATAAACCTTTGTAAATTATTCCTCTTAAAAGATTTTTTTTTTTTTTACCAGAGTTGTATTTTTAAGTTTGTTATGAGTAAAAATGATTTTAAGTTGAAGATTTATTATTTCACTATCTATATACTTCTTTACTGTATTTCAGTTTAACCCTCTAGGTATCCGAAAATCATATTTGCCACTGACATATAATATCTGGATTTATAAAGTGCCCGATACTTCAAATAGCTTAGGGCCTTATCAAGCCCAAATCTGGTCCTGCGTAATAACGTAGAAATATATATTACATAACAAAATGCGCACATGCTTGCAATTATAGTTTGATTGTGGCAAACATGAGCTTGGCTGGCATTCTGCCAAAACGTTTAGAATCATTCAAAAGGGGTATTAATTTATGCCACAGAGTGAAAGGGATCATATTAGAATTTGTTCATTTTAAGAGGGAGTTTACTATCAAAGAAGGCAAAGTCCCATGTCATCGAGTGATCTTGTTGCCAGTTGTCTTTGTTTCATATTTGCAGAAATAAATCCAATGGTTCACATTCATTTGCAACCCTAGAAACCAAAAGTGTTGAAAAATTTTTCCTTCGTAATACATCAAATTTACATGAAGTGCACATATCTCATTCTTTACTTTTAAAAATAAGGTCACTAAAAATAATGGAACTACATATTTTAGCAGAAGTAGTGTTTTTGTAGATTAAAAAAATGAACAGTCAACAGGTTTCCACCCCATTTGAGCAGAATCTCCCCTGATCGTAGCTGATTTAACCTGACATTTGCCAATATTAAAATCTTTTACACAAGAACTGTTTCCATTCTTTTTTTTCTAAAATATATTTCTTTTTCCTTTCCTGAATCCAAATATGTTAAATACTGCATATAGATTTTAGCACAAAAATCAAAAGAAATATGACAATTATTTATTATAATAAAAGAAATATTATAATTATTTATCATGATAAATTGCTATAATGTATTAAATAACTATAATAATCATTTATTATCATAAAATTAATATAACTAATTATTAAGACCTTTTTTCAGTGTGCATATACAGTACATATATTTTAGCTCAAAGATAAAAATGTAATATAATTATTAATTATAGCATAATTATTTATTAAGTCATGATGAATTATAATAATGATTAGATTTGAAGTCATTGTAATAATATAATAATGAATCTAGTACAATAAAATACAATAATTAAGTAATTACAATAACATTATTTCACAATAAAAATTATTTATTACACTTTACCATAAATTTATGTACATACAGCAAAATTAAGTTTTGAAAACACTCATATTTTTACCAATACCTAAATAAATGCACAAATTAAACATAATGCAATCAACAGTTAATTTACAAATGATGATCAGCATATTATTTTAGATTCTTTAAAAGTAATTTTCTGCCATCTTAAGTCTGCACTCTTTGACTCCGTGCTTTGCAGTGAAAATAAATAGGGAGGGAGGAAATAGAAAAAATTCCCTACTACGTGATTCACACCCATCCACCTTATTTCATACATAAATCAGTCCAAATGGCACATATGTGTTTGTGCTCATGGTTGCAGCTGGTGCGGTTAAATTATGAATTCAATGACATTAGAAACAGTAGTAATAACAGTAAATTCTTAAAATTTATGTATTATGCTTACCTATTGGGTGGAGCAGTTTTTTCATAATTTTTATTGATATTGATGTACTGGATCAAAGCATGGAAATCTTTGCTATAATTTTCAAGCATCATAATAGCTTCCTGAAAAAAAGTTACTTATTGAAAGAGCATGCTAAGTAAAATTTAATTTTTTCTCTACAAATACATAATAATAATATTAAAAGTACTTAATTTATGTTTATGTCACACATTGTTTTAGTATAAAATAATGATAAAATGGAAGAATTTTTTTAACATAATCACACCATAGATAATAAAAAACCTGCAACTGGAAAGTAAATATAAATCCAAAATATATGGTTGTTTCCAAAATATACAGCAACAAGAAAGATCTGAATTTATACAATATAATCTCAAAAAATCAAAATCAAAATAAAATACTTAATCACACACATATCTGGTTATAATAAAAGTTTTCCATCAAAAAACATCCTTAATAAAGTTACAGGAAAAATATGAAAGCAGTACCTTTGCTAAGGGTAGTAATCACCACCCAAATCTATGATTTTCTGCTACGGTTTTGGTAGTTTTTCAAAGCCTTCGGCCCAGAAACTTGGTGGCTGTGAGTCCAAAAACAGATCAACCTCATTTCGGACATTCTGCACAGAATGGAAGATAGCACCAGCAAGATGTAGATGCAGGTGTAAAAAAAGGTAGAAGTCCAAAGGAGCAATGCTAGGGCTATGTGGTGAGCGTGTCAAAAGATCCCATTCAAGTCCATATAGAGTTCAGCCAGCGAATGCAGACAAATGTGGTCTTGCATTATCTTGATGAAATATTACCTTTTTGCGCCAGAGCATAGTTCAATGTTTTTCTTGATAGCAGCATCAACATGGACCTGGATGTACTCATTGTACACCTTACCATTGAGGGTTTTATCTTTTTCCAGATACTCTTTTGTGGATAATAATACCATGGCAATCCCACCAGATATAAAGTATGATCTTTTTGTTAGTCAAACTGCGCTTTGCTCACCAGGCACAGACCAACCTTCTTTTCAGCCTGTATTGTTGAAGTAAATCCACTTTTCATCACATGCGATGATCCAGTCCAGAATTTTGTCCTTGTATTGATATTCGAGTACATTAGTGCAGGCCCAAACACATCTGTCCTTATCTGTTTTAGTCAGCTCATGCGGCAGCCAGTGATTGAACTTGGTATGTCAAGTTTATGCGATGCATAGTGCAACTAATGGACATGGCACTAACGTCTAACTCCTTAGCAAGCTCTCGAGTGGTAGCATACTGATCTTCTACAAAATTCTCAAAGGTTGCCTCATCGACATCAGAAGCTGGCCAGAGCGCTCTGCTTCTTGAATGTCATAGTCCTTGTTTTTGAACTTTCGGTACCAAACCTTCCCTGTGTCATATGATACAGCATTATTACCTAAAGCTGTACACATGATTTGGTGACATTCTGCAGCTGAGATTTTGTTACAGAACTGGAAATTAATGATGGTTCTAATCTGGTAAAGTGATAATTCCATTTCAAACACATTGTACTTAATGACAATGATATTCTTACAGATTTCACAACACAGTTTTCTAAAGCAAGTCTCTTTTCTTTCAAATGCCAAAAATAATTTGATAAAATATGATTAAACACGGCAACATGAACTGTTTGCATAGACGATATTTGCAGTGTCAGGAAACTCCCTAAAACCCAATACATCAGATACTAAAACTAATGCAATCCTAGGGATCTCCAGAATTTGTAATACATGCTTAAAATAATCAAATAGACAACAAGGTAAGCAAATTGATTGACTGATACACAATAAAAAGCCTGTTTGGTTTAAAGATGAAGTACTTATTTCCATAAGACTTTTTGTGTTAAGTGAGTACATGCATCATGCAAATTCTCAATAACTCTACAATGACATCCAACCTAAAATGTGGTGGGTGATGATTTGTCACCAAAAAGGTTTGACAATTAGGTTCCCTAATCCCCAGTTGCTGTTTAATAGGAGGTGCACTTATATACTATACAATGTATAAGGTATTTTCTTCCTCCTTCTCTGTATGCCTTCGTGGAGTAACTGGAAGCATCCTCAATGAGTATTTGTGAGCTCTGGAGTTTGAATCACAGCAAAGGCACTGTGGACTTCTTCAGTTTCCTAACTTTGAAAAAAAAATTCTAATAAATCTACAAAACTAATACAAATTAACCCTTTGAGTGGCATGAGTTTTTGGATCTGCTCATGAAGACCTGGAATGAAACAGCCTTTAATAGCTTAAATTTGTACAATTACTCATTTTAGTGTATGTTTTCATAAGCTTCCATTTATTAACAAGATATCTGTATCATTAAAGAAAGTAAGAAAGCAAAGTATTTTAAATCAAAGGCTAATATATACCAAGAGATAAAAAAAAAATTATAACCAAATAAAGGTTGTCATGCCACTCAAAGAGTTAAAGTTAGAGCTTCATTAATGGAACCCTCATGCAGGTAAACAGAAAAACACTACATCTAAATATCTATACGATTATTATTTCTTGCAACGGGGGAACTGCTAAGTCTAAACCTTATTAAAATTTAAGGAAAAATTAAGTTACATTTCGTCTAACACAAAACATACATACAGTAATATCATAAAAAACAGTTGTGGATGCTTCTTAGCTCACCAGAAAACCTGCATGCCAATACTAGCTTACATAATATTTTAAATACATGTTGCATTTAAAAATAATTACTGTTTCATTTTTTCTATAGAAATCAGGTTTCTTTATGATTGATTTTCATGAAAAGTAAATAATTCATAAGAGGTGAAAACACAAGGATGAATAAGAATTATTATTTAAATGCTAAATTCTGAGAAACGTTGGCATTATTTTCCAGATATTAATTAAATCAAATTATGATATAAATATAGGCAAAATGTTTATTGAATGGATACTAAATAGACTAAAAATGTGAGAAGTGTACAGAAGATGAAAAACCATCAGTTCACTTCCATAACTGATGTCACTTTCGTCACACAATTCAAAAGATAAATGATGCATCATACAGAATATGAAAAAAACATAACTGTTATTTTTTTTCATGCTTTTACTCATTCTAGTGATTAATTGCTACTTTCCCATCAATTTTATTTACTTTTTTTAAAAGATGCTAAATTCATATTCTGAATCATATTGATGATTTTTAATAATCTGAGACTATTACTAATTTCTTAACATCTTTAAAGAACCTACAGGTTAAGTTATGTTATTTCAATATAGCAAAGTCCATCAGGGCTATTTGCCTGAGGACAAAGACGCCTTTGTGAAGGACTTTACAAGTAAAATTGGCTTGTACTCATATTTACAAGTGGGGAAAATATGAAAACAAATCATGCAGCCAGACCCTTTTCCTGAGCTTGAATCCAGGTCAAACTACAAGTATTTCAGCACTTGATCACTGGTGGGATAAGTAATATATAAAATATATTTTTCAGATGAAATGAATAACAAAATAAATATTTTTCAAATTTCCTCTGTGCATGACAAATATGTGATAGATTAAACCTCTCCAGGCAGATAATTTATATGTACAAAGCTGCAATTAATTCCACTAATGCTTTCCACTAATAATTCCATCAACAATGATGGGGAAAATTTTTGGCCAAGCTAAATACTTCCAACAACTTATATCATGAGACATGCAGGAATACTATTACAAAAACTGTTTGCAATTAAATTTATACCCTAGAACTGAGTAACATATTTCTTATGTTTGATCATGAAGGTGAAATTCCAGCACAGATATAATATATAAAAACTTAAATCGTTTGTCATAATTTTTCATATTACACAGTCAGTGCTTTTCCATTTCGCATAAGTAGGACTTTCCTGAATGCCAGGATTCTGTAAATTTGAAAATATTCTACTGCATATTGGTCCATTGAAGACAAGTCCCAAATTTGAAAATTTTTTTTTTCAAAATGATTGAAAAACAGATAAATAGTAGTTAACTGTATCTTTTTTACAAAATTAAACTGAATTATCAAAAATTAATCACATTTACGTAAGGCCAAAGCATTATGTTATGCTTATCCATTATTGGTGACAGTTTATGCTCGACTCAAATTGCCATCCTATTTGCATTTTATAACATTAACAAATCTCTTTTTTTGCTCCATTCTATATTAAAAAAATGTTTCTAGAATTAGACAATATTCCAGTTATTTGAGCTTTCCGGTTAGCCAGGCTTTTACTGTATTTGTAAATTTGTGTCTCACACTAGTGCTCCCATTCATGTTTTTTTTTAGTAATTAAGAATGAAATAATTTTTTAGTAATAATAAGTTTTATTATAATAATGTCATAATACCATGAACTATGTAAATGTTGTGCATGATCAATATCTTGTCATCTATAAAATATTCTTATAACTAGAAATTGTTTACATTTAAAAAAACCTGCCAAAATTTGTGAGAGATGAATAATAGAAAAGTATTAAAAACAGTTTAAAAAACTGAAACTAGGCATGATTTTGAGGATTAATTAAAAATGACTAGTAAACAGTTAAAATAGTGAAATTATATCACATCATGAAAGTATACTATATTATGGATGAGGAAACATACAACTAAAATTGAATATTAAGTAATATATTCTCTAGGGTGCATTGTCATAAATTAGTCTTAGCAATACACAGAGTATACAAGTTCCTGATATTCTTTGAAAATGGACTGGTGAAAGAGCAGAGATGCCTTCATGGAGAACTTTCCAAGGTACACCAACTTGTATCATCTTACACATAGAGAAAACCATGAAAATGCCAATGCAGACAGCCCTTCATTATAATTTATACATTTTAAGAAAGTGCTTGCAGATCACATGATAAATGAAAACAGTCTGATAAATGGAACAACTTTCTTGTATTATTCTGTAGATAAATATATAACAGACCGCACATGAGAAGTCTTTCTTTTTTCCTCCCCTCTCAAAAAAGGCCATAGATAACATACCTTAGAATGAATAGCATTTTCACAAATCGAAGAACAAAGACATAAGTTTTTCCTGATATATATGTGCTCTGAACATAAAAAAATTAGGAAATAAATAACAGTGCTGTAAAATACAGAAACAATTTATTTTTTTGATAATGCAGATATGTCACAACTCTTTAATATTCTATTACTTAATGGAAATATATATGTTAATCATTATTATTAAATCAATACCTTGCTTTCCACAATGCTTTCATCCATTTCACAAGTTTGATAAATTTCATCAACAGCTCGATGCAAATTTTCAAACAGAAATGTCCAATACCTAGCTCTAAGATCTTTTTCAGGATTTCTTCCTGCAGAAGCTGACCGCAACCTACTTTTAGGTCGAGAAAGGATTCCTTTTCTTTTATTGACTGTATGCAAAATCTTAGAATCAGATCCTTTATTTGAATCTAAGGTAAGAGGCTTTGGAGATACAGATTGGGGTCGAGGAGAAGTTGGCGGTTTTTTGGATGTCTTTGGATCTAAAAATTAACAAAAATACAAATATAGTTAAATTCATAATTTTCTCTTTATGCTTATCAAGAGCCATAAAATTTAAAGATAATAAAAATAAGAACCATGATAACTTACATGCAACAATAATTTATTTTATCAATAAGTTTATAGGGTTTCTAGAAAAGTTACAATGCATTTTTGTACAGATGGTACTAGTTAATTTTTGGAAAAACTACAGTTATTTGCCTCTATATCATTGCTATGCTGTTTGACAATGACAGTTCTACTTTTATTCTTAAAAATAAAATTGAGTGATTTAGTTGAACATGGAAGATTTTACAACAAACTAATGATGGAAGACCAAATTGTGCATTTCTCCCATAATTTACAGTTTTACCTTTGTATAAAGAGGAAAAAGCATCAAGCTTGCAGAAAATGACAAATTTTATGGTGATAATGCTCTGCAAAAACATCAGTGCCAGCAACAAGTACAAAAACATGTGTTCATAAAATTATCTTGATGATCCTTGATCAAAACAAGACAAAAAATGTACAAAACATCAAAATTTCAACTGGTTTTGATGGAGAGCACTTCACAGAACAGATTTATGGACTCCCCCCTTTTTCTTCAACAGATAAGCTACCTCAGAGGACTTAAGGCAGTATTTTAATTGCCGCCATATCACAGAAATACTTAACACTTACAAACATCTATGCTTTCTCAAGGCTTCAAACTTGGCCCATTGGTATAGCAGCCAGCATCACTAACCACTACACCAATCAGGGTGGAAAATCAAGGTTGATGATAAGAAAATAATAACAAATATTCATTAAACCAAAACTAAGTAACTCAAGAGTTGGCAGAAACATTATACATCCATCATTCAGGTGAACACTAGGATAGATTGAAAAAGACAAAAAAAAATTTTTTTTTAAATTTGATTATTTCCTGGTGTAATAAATGGTTTGTTCAATGAAAAAAAATGCAATAAAAAAACTGCAGCTAAATTGCTCCTCATCTTTAGGTTCCACATGAGGTAAATAACAAAAAAAATCAATGTTAATGAAAACATCAAATTATTTTTAATAATATTTAAAAATTTTTTTTAAATGAAATTTTTGTTTCCTGACCCAATATATGGTTGTAATTGGTAAAAAAAATACCAGTAAAAAGGTTTCAGATTAATCACTTGTCATCTTCAGGTTCTACAAGAGAACCAAAGTAATTCATCTTGGTGTCAAACTTCGTAAGTTTGTTCCGAGACTTGATTCGACCGCACTTGAATTCACCCTTGACCTCTGCACTACATGTTGCCAATGACACTTCTGTCATCAGTCTCACATGCCTCTCTACTACATGAGAATGGCAAAGGAGCTTTCTTATTTCAAACTGAGAACAACCTCTAATCAATCTTATGTCTTTGTGGCTGAGGTTCAAGGTAGCAAGTGGTTCAAAGGGATTGTCACAGTGAATCATCTCAAAATACTCCTCTGCTTTGAAATTCATATTGGGATCATCGTATTTTCCCCTTCCAGAATTCTTCTACAAATATGTGCTCATTATCTTCCAGCATCACCAAAAGGATGTTTTCAGAGTGAGCAAAATAACAGTTTCTCTAAATAACTTCATGAAAGATTCAAACTTTCTGGCAAGAATAAGCTTTCCTTGATCATTCTGTTAACATGACATGCTCCAAGTATTGTTCTCTGGATTCTCTTATTTCAAACCAGGATGGCACACAAACTTTTATAACATATTTGGCTAGTAGCTTCAAGTTGTCTGTTGGCTCAGCAGTTGATACATAAAAGCAAATGATTCTTTTGGCTGTAGTGAGCAATCTTCTTGAGTGGGCTTGTTGGTTGTAGTGAGCCATTATAGATCCTGAAGTACGGAGGATGCAATGACAGCAGCTCACCTATCCGATACTCCCACTCTATTACAAGCAACAGATAAATTTGGCAGAGATTGTATTTGGCCTGTCTTGGAGGTTGAGAGAATTTGAGAATCAGTTGCTTTCACACATTTGGCTTCTTGACTAACATAATTGTCAACATCATCTTCAAGGATGTCTTTTAAATCAGGCTCTAAGACAGCATCCACTTCCCTTTAATTGAAGGGGTGTGTGGGCGAAAAGCGCGGGTAATTTACTCTCTTGAAGGTCGAAGGGGTGTGGGTGAAATCGAAGGTCAGGGGACATTTAGTGTCTACCGGGCTACTGCACTCACCCTTACATAACTGATAGATGTGCCCACTTCCACCCCAAACCGGATGATTACATAGATCTGGAATACGTGGTCAGACAGTACTTGCTGTATATCACCGTTTGACAAGAGCAAGTAAATCGGTCTGGCTATCATACATTTACATTAGTCCAGCGAGGGCACATTAAAAATCGATCAGGGGTGCCGCGTTGCCTACCCCTGATCTAGGATATTGTGATAATAACCTTATACTGCATGTGAATAAATAATAAAATGAAATGTACTGAATCTTACAGTACAAGTTAAGTATAATATGGCGTAAAGCAGGCTTTACTAAGTGCAACCTGACACAGGTTTCTTTACTTACATATTTGTTCCATACTTCCTTAAAAACACTGCAAATGTAAAAACCCATTTCAAAGTGGGTTTTACTAACCCAATAGGGGGGAATGAAATCTAATCTCTGGGATGTATGTGCCCATTAGGACTGAAACAGTTAAAGAGGAATCACTATTCCAGTCATCAAAATCAGATTTGCAGTTGCCGTTGATTCTGACCTCATCATCAGATAAGCCTATGCCTACCACAAAACTTATTTGTTCAATAGCTTCAACTAAATTAACAGGATTCCACTATTTTTTTTTCAAATGTGATAACATGCCTATTATACTTTATCCATTGTTCTTTGGAAGTGCTGTCAAGTGCTTCAGTAGTTAAATTTTTCAATGTTGTTAAGTTCAGTTCTCCACTAACATTCCTCTCTCGCATATAACCTTTTGTGGCAGCCCACGCCTGTTCTGTGGCATTGAGATCACAATGGTAGGCAGGTATTCGAGTACATCATGGCCGTTTTCCTTCAAAATTTCATCAACACAGTATTTTATTCAATGGGGTGAATTCACACCAAATTCAGAAAGTTCTGTTTTTATCATTTGAAGGCTAAGAGGAATTTGTTTATGTCTAACCAGTTGGACAATTGCTTTGCGGTGGACCACAAAGCAATGGAAAAAATCGTGTGTGTGGTCCCTGCAAGTTACTGATTTCAAGCTTTCATGACGTGTCACATGACATAGTCTGACATTGCATATGAAATAATTCCTTCCAGTTGACAGTACAAGAGACATAACTTCACGACAGTGTCAAGAGATTTTAGCATTCTGCACTGTGTCTGTTGTCAAAGCCTCTCGACTTCAGGAGGGCTGACAAGTCAATGATCTTCTTTTTCATCTGATATCATTCAAAATATAACAAATCAGAGGACATAAAATACAACTGAAAAATTAAGAAGGTGTGGCTAATTCAGTCTAATGATATTTCCATTTGAACAACACTCCAGAATGCTCCTGAACTCTCGACTAGAGAGATTCTCGTTAGCAGGTTCCTCAGCTCATGAGGACTGTACGTCACGACAGTATTGTTTTATGCTATGCATGAATTACATAAAGAGCTTCTCGTAATCATAACAAATGTATTTTGAGTTAAAAATGCAGTAAGTATTATGCAATCTTACAAATTTACTAATCATATTATGGAGTCAGAAGCGCTACCTGCCATGGTTACCCACAGTTTTTTATTGGCATACTTAGATGGCTTTGGATTTTGATCCTTACTATGGTAAGAGGCATTGTCCATATAAATCACATTAGAAGAAGTTTCACTTTTAGCCATTTTGAAAATTATCAAAATTTCTCTTTGTTCATGATCACCTCTTGAGTTGGTGCCAGACTGGAATACAAAACTTGCACCTACGACAAATTCATCTTGGTTACCAGCATGCACAACAATCAATTTATTTGCAGCATCTTTTTTCAGGAAAGCTCCAATTTTTCCGACCTGCCAACATTTTCCAAATGTTACTATTTATTCAGTAAATTATTACTCTATTATTCTCTCAATTTTTTAATATCTCACAAAAATCTGTATGTCCACTGCACAATTTATAGCTTTTCCATAGCCACCGTTTGTTTCAACTATGTTTCTGTCAAAATACAATTTTGTACAATAGTTTACGTTGGTTCTTTTTCCAAAAGAAATAAATTCTTTGTTTTATAACAAGCAACAAAATAGTTAACCATGGACATTTTTTATTTATACGAAATTCATTAACTGTTCTCTGAATAACACACAAATTAAAATTGTCCATGCTTAAAAACATATTCCAGTTTTTATTGTCTCCTTCATTTTTGGAAGTAGACAGGATGGACAAAATATTAGCTTCTTGCTTTATGCACATAATTGTTCTTATTGATACACCTATTGCAGCAGCTGTTTTCTTCTAAGCCTAATGAATATGAATACATATGCTTTTTGAAGCTGCCTTCTACTAAAAAAATTCAAATGGATTGTTCTACCTTTATCATACATTTTTCAGGAAAAAAACCTTGTTTCACGTACAATTCAAAGGTTTTTAGAAGCTGCCTTCTGCTAAAAAAATTCAAATGGCTTACTTCTAACCAGAGATTTTTTGGGGAAAAAACCTTGTTTCACACAGACTTCAAAAGCTTAATAAGCTAAACATAGCAAGTGCTTTGTATTCAAGGAATTTAAAAATTAAAAACAGCATTTAGATACAAAATTATGAGTGCCAAGATTTAAAGGAGCTACGATTCTGAATTATCAACAATAGGGTGCTCCTACAGGCAATAAGGTAAGACAAAAGAATTGTTTGGTGAAAACTGCATTGGCAAACATCACCTGCTTTTAGCACTCGTAAATTTGTAGCCACTATGTAAAAATGAACAACTTCAAGGTCATATGCCAATCTACCACAGCCAAACTATAACAAGCAAAAAAATTCTGCTTCTAAAACACGATATGTACTGAGGTACCTCTGTATATAAATCCCCAATTAATTTTAACTTCATAATTTTTAATTATATTTTAACATTTTATTTAATACTAAAAATATACTAATAAGCATGGCAAGCAACTATTAAAAACTTTTCCATCACACAAAGTTTGCAGCTATACAGAAAAACAAATTTCAATACAAATTTTTTATCAGAAATTCTAACAATATTTATGAGGAAATTTATTAATAATAAAGAAATTTTATTAAAAAATTAGTTTTGAAATTTCTATTTTCTCAATCTCAAAATTATTCTTTTTGTAACCATAATTTATTAAATTAGAATTTTTAAGAAATGTAAAACAACCACAACTTGGAAATGGAGAGTAAATATTTAAACATTCAGAAACAACAACTTTATTCATAACTTCAATATATGTACAGATGAATAATAGTACCTCGAGTATTACCTAAAAATATTTTGAAGATATTTGTAAATATAAAATAATAATAATAAAATTTGAACATTCATGATAAAATATTTAACTTCTCTATATAATTCTTTAAGAAAGCCTTTTTTTATATTTGATTACATGTGAATACTAACTTTGTAAGACAATAAAGAAATTAAATGCATTACCCTCAACAGGTACATCTGGAATCCAGTTGACAAGGCCCCTAACTTCAACATCCTGGATTGCTTTCTCTTTTTCATCTACCAATACCTAGTTTCAAAGAAAATTAATTTATAAATTTTCATTGATAACTCATTATCATGTTTTTGTACTTTAGGAATTTAACTTACAATTGAAATTGCACAAAAATATAATTTTGTATTTCATAATTAAAAAAAAGGACATATGCTAAAAACAACATGCAATTCAATTTTGCACTCACACATTTTTCAGTACTTTTTGATCATTTACATTTCTCTCACCAAAAAATATTTATGTGGTGACTGACATATGTCATATCCCACGTCTGTTTTGGCCAATGCACTATGCTGAAGTCGTGCATGATGTTCTGTTTGTGCAATTCTTTGATGACTTTTAGTAAAAACAGATCACCATGCACATAAAAAGGATTACAGTGAAAAAAAATTAAAAAACAAATAAATAAGTACATAAAAAAAATCTGAAAGGTTTCACATTTTAATTTAATGTTTCGCGTGTTACCTTTATTTATTAAATATCATTTTCTTCACACTTCAACCATAAAATTCAGTTTAACAGCAATATCGCAATATAATTTTAAAATGAGTACAGCTTTAGAATTTCCGATACACAGTTCAGCGCACTTTAGATAAAAAGGTTCCCCCCTCCCCATAGAGTGTTGCCATTGCTCGCTTTTAAATCATTTGAGCTTGTTCATAAAAAATTCGTTAAAGGTTTACAAAATATGAAATAGATAATAAAACAAATTCCAAATTTGGGTTTGCAGATGTGCATATTCCGGTGGAAACATATGTTATTCAAAATTGGATGGCTCTAGGTACCATTGTTTTATCACATTTGGAGAAATATACATACATTTATGCAGATTCTTCATTATTTAATTTCTTTAAATATAATACAAGGCTGCAAGATTTAGTGGCAATAGTTTTGACAAGTGATTCAGACTTTTAATGTTTCCGACGCAAAATTGCAAAACGAAAACAACAGTCCTTCAGGGACTAAAGCCCCTTTGGACTAAAAAAAAATAAGCATTTTATCATTGCGTTTCTTGCACTTTTAAATTTTACTGATCAACTACACTTTTATGGAATGCTTAGAGCACTTTCACTTTAGAAATAGCTCTTGCCTTTGGCACATTAGCTTGACGAAAAATTATGAATCTCACTAAGAGATATCCTGCTGTGGGAAAAAAATTCAATTTCTCTCAGAAAGTGCAAGTGAGTTCCCGTATGCTCTCCAGAGTATGCCAGTGAGTTTGCAACTAATTGGTGAGGGTGAGGATAATCAGAAAGTACCCATTTCTTAATACATATTAAAATAATTTTTGAAACATAACATATTAATTCTGAGTTCAAGCCATATACAAGATAATGAATAGATCTGATAAAAAAGCCATTTAAAATTTTCATTTTTGATTCATTCACATTTTGTACTTTATTAAATAGTTTTATTGTTCTTAACTATAATAAAACTTCCCTTAGTCCCACGGCTTCTTTATACCCATGGCTACAGATAATTTTAGTCTTCTGTGAAGGAAATTGACTTAAAGAACATAACTACGAGAGATGTTTACTGTCATTAATTATATTTTCAGAAAGTCACTTTGAGTGCGGTCCTTTTAGGAAAGTAGGTACACCATGAGAAATTTCATTAAGTATAACAAACTTAATGACTTGGAAAATTTAATATACAGGCATTTTGAAAAAGACTGATCTATAAACATAAACTTTATCTAATTGGTAAAGTTATACTTAGTGAGATACTTTCATCCGCTAGACTAAATTAAGAAATGTAATTCACAGAAAAATGTGCCTAGTGAAGAGTTAATAACTTATCAACATAACATGCTACAGCCACACCATAAGCCTTTATAATTAACTTGGTGGAACTAAACATGTTACACCTTACAAGTTGGCAATTAAGTTTATGAACTCTGGTGACTAATCATGGTAGCTGCTTTAATAAGAAAACACATAGGCTATTTGTATGTCACAAAACTGCACTTTAAAAACATATTCATGAATTAAAAAGGGGGAACAGTTCTATAGCTCCTAGTCTACTGGGGCGACTGACAAAATTCAACTTATTCAAATGGATTTCAACTTGTGAAACTGCAACTTAGGATACATATTACATTTATATATAGCATTGTTCTAACATAGGTATTCTGACACAAAATTAGGCTTTTTCTTACATAACATACCAATTTTTTTTCCATACTTTGATCCTATGCCTTAAATTATCCCAAACTGCCAAGTTTTGTAAAAATCACTCTGGTAGTTTTTAAAACAAGAGGTCTCAAAATTTTAGTTCCTCTATGTTAACTGAGTTTTGTATATATTTATTAATATCTCTTTTTTTCAATACATTTAGTCAATTCCTTTTTTTGCAGAATTTGAAATTTAGGTCCAAAAACCAATATAACAACACACATTTTTATGATTTGTATTTAAAATTTGTTCTTTTAAATAACTTCTATAAATTTTCCAAAAAAATTTTGAATTATAACCTGTAAAATTTTTGCCATTTGTGTTTTTAAATTCAGCATATTTGTTTATAAAGTGATAATAATGCCAAATGTGGTTACACTCCATGAATTGCAACAGTTATTTTGAACCTTAAATTTTCACAAGAAATTTCTTTATTTTCATTTTCATTAATAATGCTCAATATATATTTATTAATAAAGCATGAAAAGATTTTAATTTTAAAAAGGATATTAATCAAAAGTTTTAAAACTTCCCTTTTTCCCTTCTTTCATATGAGTGAATTTTTATTTTTACTACTTTATCATCTGTTCCTTTAATTAATTATATGCAATGAAATTTATTTTGCTGATTTCAAAATTGTACATCGCATGTGCGTTCAATACTTCTGAATACATCAAACAATATGTCAAAAAGATATATAAAACATACTGTCTTCTACTATAGAAATGCTTAACAGTGGCAAAATTTACTAGAATATAAGATTTTTACCTTCATTTCTGTGTGTAGCAAAGTCAATAAATGAAAATGATTTTGAAGATGTTTTATGTCCAAAGATATTTCATGCCTTTACTGCATAGTAAATTTCTTAAACTAACTGTTGTTTACATTTGAAAATGCCCCTAAATGCCATCAAAATCCCTTTTCTTTCATAGCAAAATGCCTTTTTATGTAAACTCAGGATTAGAAGAAACACATTTTTAAAAGTCAAACTGTGATTTGTCAAGACCTAATTTCAATCATTGTACAAGGTTTCGGCAAGTTTCTGGTTTTCTTTGTTTAGAAATCATATATAAATTAGCTTGTTTGGTTATTTAAATATGGCAAAGCACACGGAGACTATTTGCCAAAAGAAAAAAAGCCTTCATGGAGGACTCTTCTAAGGATAAGTGGCTTGTATTAATGTTGGACATGGGAATAAACACAAAAACCACACTACCAGCTAAGGCCCAAGTTAGTTTCAGAGACAAATTATCAGCAGTTTTTGACTACACAGCCACTTGTTCGGCTGCTGACATTAAGAGCCAGGTTATTAGATTTGCAAAGTATCTTAGGTTAATTATTCTGGTTTGCTATAACTTCTCCTTTAGATATTCCTCACCAGAATGCAAATTAGCTTTGTGTGTATTTAAGCTCACTGTTTTAAATCTTTTACATGATACAGTTAATATTTTACATAACAATATAGTTAATATTTTACTTTCATTACAGTTAATATTTTTAGCCAGCTCTATTTAAAAATTATATTCTGGCTTTGGCATTCATGCTAACCAATGCTTTTAAAGGTGCATTGGTAAAATATATGAGCCAGCTTATTTAATGTGTAATCTTGGACTATTATTGACATTCAAATTTAATTGTCTGTTCTATTAATTTAAAATATCTACAAGTTGCCTTTATGTTTAAATTGAGAGTAAAATAAAAAGATTATTTAAATCTTCTTCTGTATTTTGAGAGTTGTTCATGACACAGCAATAACTTGCTGTTTAGAAAAGTCTGCAGGATTTTAACTCTCCTTTTCCAGTTATAAGAGCAATCCTACAGATTCTAATTTACTATTTGATTTGCAAATATTTAAATTTTTATTATATTCTTAAGATTTTATAGTTACTTATTAACAAGGAAGAAAACAACAATACAAAGTCCAAGATACGGACCTCAAAACCACCATCAACCAATTTTTTTTAGGATTTTTTTGTGGGTATGCTAAGGGCGTTTGATTTTTTCTCCTAATAATAAAACAGATAGTCTCAATTCTTAATCTCACTTCGGCACTAAATAAAATACCTCGTTATTGAAGAAATAATCATTTTAGCATAAATTTGTGTGATCAATAATTTGACTCTGTAGCTGTGTATCTGCTTGGCATACATCTCAAACCAAAACATTCCACATAGAAACGTTGATTTTACACCAACTAATATTTCATATCCTTGAAGCCAACCTGCGAATCATTATTTATTATATTTTGCTTTCATCACTGTATGTTTATCAACACATGACAACTTGAGTGATGACTCATGCAGCGATACCTAAACAATTTTTTTATATTAGTAACTGTTACAGATTTAAGTTAAATGTGTTAAGAAACGTTGACCAGGAAAGATTTAACAAAAATTTCTTTCCATATGCTAAAAATAGATTTTATTAATGATATTCAGAGGCCAAAGATTACATTGAGTGCTATTTGAATTAAGAATAATTGATTTGTTATTCATATAAAGACAGAACTGGCACCACAGCTTGCTGGCCTCACTGGGTGGGCAGAATTTAGGAAAGAAGAGAAGTTAATAGAAGTTTTTCATTGCGATGCGAATGTCCCAATCATCAATCAATGTACAGCAAAATCTGTAGTATGGTTCTAGATCCAGAAAATACTGTTACTGATAGTGAAGAAAGCCACAGAGAGGTTATTGAAAAAGAAAAAATTTCCACCGACAAGTTAGTCAGAATTCTCGAAACAGAAAGCACATGATTTGAATAATGGAACTTGGTAACTGAACAAGAAATTATATCTGCCTATAGAATTAAAGAGAAAATATTAGCACAAAAAACAAAGCTACTTAAACAACTTACATTGAAAGAAATGCTTTAGAAAATAAACATATAGATAATATTTATGTACGCTCTTTTCTTTTTCTTTTTGGTAAATTTTGATACCCTTTAGATCATAAACGCTTAATTATTTCATAAATCATGATTTCACATCTTTAATTTTATAACTTCTACATGCCATCTTACTGGATTTAAACTGATGATCTAATACCCAGAAAAATCCCAAATCCGGGATTGCTGAAATCCTGACGAGTCCAGATCTTGGACTTTGTACCGTCATTGTCATACAATTTTACAACCAAATCAGGAAAGAAAATTTTAAAATTTTTAAATTGCTTGGCCAGTAACATGGAATGAGAAACTTTGATGAGTTGCACTTCCTAATATACAGTTCGATTCTTGATCATGAGGTGTTTTGGTGGAAAACACTTTTAGTACATAGAAATGTAAGACTACAGAGAAGTAACTTTTTTTAAAAATAATATATGGTTTCATAAAAAACAACAGGCAAAATATCAGGATATCCTGTTTTTCCTTCCTTAACAATTTCTTTCGTCGTATAACTGGATGCACAACCAGCTAGGAACTGGAAAGTCTGGAATTCAAATCTGGCTGAGGGGATTGCTAATTTTTCCCATTCCCATCTCTGAAATAAACCTATGGACTCTATAAGTGGCATCTGAACTATAATGTGGTGAGCAATAATTATTCATCCCCAATTGCCCCTTAAGTGGGGAAGAACGTAAGGAATTTTCTCCTTCCTTAACATATGCCTTCGTGAGAATTGGAAGCATGTTTTATGGCAAATAGGAGGTCCACAGTTCCAGTTCCTATGAGGACATAGGTAATTTTTCACATTTTTAGTTCCAAAATAAACCTAATGATTCTGCAATCCACATACTTTGGATAAACTTCAGGATCAAATGATGTATGGCAATTACAAATCAGTATAACCTTATACATTTCTGTCACACTGGATTCTTGATGCAATATAGACATGAGATGGAGTAAGCTCTAATAAAAGTGACTATTTTTTTTTTATTATTATTATTAAGTGTACAGGAAGAGTATGTTATACAGGAAAAAGAAACAAAACTCATATTCTTGGATACATTTTTAAAAAAAAAATTTAGACATTAAATTTATGCTAGTTAAAAAATTATATTTATATTTCATAACATACATTCACATTTGTTCTACAGATAACAATGTAATATAATAAATTCAGAAAACTTACTTCATTTGCAGATGCCATTCTCTATACTTTGAGGTGTGCATGGAGAATTATGCGGCACATTTATTAAAACTAAACTCGACAAGGCAGGGCTTTAAAGGCTCACAGCATTCTTTATGCATGCTTTTTGTTGCATAATATCTGGAATATATAAAGATACTCATATTAAAATTATTATTTTCCCTCTAATTACAAAACATATAAGAATTTAATGCATAATTCAGGTACTTTTCTGTTATGTACCTTCCAGGTACTTTGCCAGGTTTTATTAATTATAAACAATTTCTAGTACTAGGAATAGTGGTCAGAGTATATTTAAGGGTGCCCATTGGATTATCGGTAAGCTGTTTCATTTATCACCAAGTTTTTTCATTTATGGTAACCTGAGTAGTTGAATGTTATGGAAACCCTATTATGACGTAATTAAATGTATTACTGCAGTGAATTTGACTAATGGGAAAATATTTGTTGGTTGTCAGTTAGGAAGTATGTCGTGTATTGTAATGCTTTGCATCGTAAAATAGCTGCCGGTGGTAAACTGGGTGTTTCGTGGTGTAGAACGAGAGAGCAGAAAGTGGTTTTTTTTTTCTTGAAGTGGTTCAGGACAGAAGAAAAGAAATTTTGTTGGATGTAATCCATTAGAATTATATGTGTTGTATTTCTATGAAGGAAAAGTGTATAGTCGAACGTAAAGATTATTCAGATAGATTTGAATGGGTTTGTCACAAGAAAGGTTGAAATGCTCATCATATAAAGCATTCCACTAGAAAGGGAATATGGTTTGAGGAAAGTTTTTGCATACTATTAAAGAATTTTATGTGTCACAAAAGTTTCTAAATAGGGTAAGTGGATATTTGCTTTGCATAGTGCATAGATGCATTTCCTTTTTTATGTTATTTCATAGTTTGATTTAAAAATGTAGTTTATTGAGTTATATACTTTTTGTTTGGCTGTAGTGTAGAATTGGGTGCTCCTTTCAGTTTTGAAGTGAAAATAGATTGATGTGTACATGGATAAAATCAAGGGATTGCGCAATTCTCTGATGTTTTTTGTATGGTCTCTGATGTTAAAATTGGTCGATGTATACATGGATACCGAGTTTGTGCAATTCTTCGACTTGTTATTTTGGCTTTAAATCACTGCTATAAAAAGCCAAAATAATAAGTCAAAGAACTGCAGAAGCTCGGTGTCCATGTATTGCCCAAAATCACCAATTTTCCCCAAGGGGCACCTGTAAATATATTTTTAACAGAATAGTTTACAGATGTGAAAAACACACATTCATACCACATGACAGGTAATGGCCTACCACTCTTGTGACAAGAATATTTTTATTTATTTTAACAACCAAATATACTTCAAAGTTCCTAATTTTTGTTCGAAGACTTCCAAAATATCTTTTCCAGAATACAGAAAACAGCAAATTTTACAGAAGTTTCCTACTTATGTTACACGAATACTAATTTTTTTTTAATGATCTTACCATACTTTAACCCATTGCTTTCTTTCATTAACTGTTCATTTTGGTTACCCTCAATATGATAATTTTTACAAGAAACAAAACTGGAACAAAATGCATGTGGACTATCTACTTAGTAGACTGAATGCTTCCATACATGACTTTTAAAAGTCCACATGAAATAAACCATGAAAACTACAACAAAGCCCTGGATAATTTTTCAAGAAACAAAATTGAAACAAAATGCTTGTGGATTATATGCTTAGGGGGTTAAGTGCTTCAATACAGGGCTTTTAAAAGTCCACATGAAGCAAACCATGGAAAACCTGGATGATCACAGTGGCAGATCTACAGCCATCGAGGCTCCAGGCAGAAATCTCCCTGGTATTTCCCTTATTGGAATGATCACCATAAAAAATGTCAGCAAAATATATTATGAACATTTAATTAAAATTAAATGGCTAAAATGATTTGGAAAACAAAAAATTTTAAGATGAAAGGAAAAGACAATTTAACGTCTAGCAGAAATACATATAAAAAAGCTTATTAATCTGCCATTTTTAATAATTAAAAATTTTTTGTCAGTAAAAAAAGGCAAAACTGTTGCAAACTTGTGAAAATGGTTTTAAGACTTCATCAGAATTAAAATTTTTAGCTACCATATTTTCAATGGAAAGGATGGCCTATACTGTAAAAAAAGTCTTTAGTGCAAAATATAAGTTAGGGACAGATCTTTGGAAATTCATTTCCACATTTAACATTCTCAATGCTGACCACTTTTTAGCTTCATTCTTTTTTATATTCCTTCATATAGACATATATACATAGACTTAAAAAACTTTGGAGGCCCCCTACGGATATACCCCTGAATGAGCTACCAATATGTAGGTATGTTATCTAGTCAGCTTTTTTTGGAATTTATTTTATAAAATAAATGAAAATCTAATTTTTCTCTTCCAAAAGGAATACATGTTTATCATTAAAATTATTATATTACAATCATTATGTCAATACTACTTATTCAACGCACATGCATATAACCATAACTGCATTATCAGTATGTTTAAGATGATTTAATAACGTTTTGTCTTAGAAAAGATACATATTTATTTTTAAAATAGTTGCAAACTGATAACAAATAAAAGTTAGTTGATCTGACTTGGGAATTTTCTAGTTAATCAGACTTCGAATGCAATTAATATAGAAAATTTACTATCATTGACGATTATTTCATAACAGCATGAAATTTCATGAAGAGCTGTATGATAAAAAGGGGGAAAATTATATAAATTATTTAATTATTTGACTGACTGATATAAAAAAAAAAAAGATTAGTAATATATAAATATATTATACGACTATATCGATGTCTTCAAAACAGTCATGAAAGTATAAAAAAAAATCAGATGACACACTTTTCATAAACTAAAATTGCAGCTTTTAAGAACGTAAAATAATAACAATACGTTTCCCCAAAACTAGAACCTATTAATAATTAAATATATTCCATTTTAAACGCAGATTGAAATCCTTAAAATGTCATTTCTGGATATTTCACAAAATTCAAGTAATCGGCAAACAAACACTTGAATTCATAGAACATACATTTCTGTAATTCAGTAAGGTAAATTTATGAGATAAAATGTTAGACCTTTATTTACAAAAACTGTCACACACTTTCGCTTCATCGTATTATTAACGTTTTCAGAGTATCACTTAAAACCAATTAAAAGGCACACAATCTTTCACTGCTGCCAAATCATTAAAGTAAAAGGTACTTAAACTGCCGAAAACAGAGTCGTTTCGGGCGTAAGAACATCCTGTTCCAAGTATATGTTCGTGATTCTTTGAATCTTGTGCCCTTGTTTCGGATATTTGCAATGCCTTTATAGAAAACTGCGTGAAATATTTAAACCAGGCAGAAATATAACAGTGGATGAACAATTATTTCCCATGAAGCCCCGATGTCAATTTATTCAGTATATGCCTGAAAAGCCGGACAAGATCGACTATAAATTTTGGCTTGCTACTGATGTGCACTCAAAATATTCACTGAACAGACTTTCTTATTTGGGAAAAGACGAAACAAGACCAGCTGCGGAAACAGTAGCTGAACATCTAGCTTTTCGCTTGATGGAACAGCTGAAAATACTAAAAGAAATGAGAAATTCAGGGATAAGCTGCGTTGTCATAATAAAAATCGTTCAAATAGAGATTTGATTTTGAATACGGCTGAGGAGATTCGAAAGATGTACATTTCGTCAAAAATTAACAACTTTTCTGTCGCTAACGAAAAAAGAATTGGTACTTCCATCAAAGCTTCCCGTAAGCGTAAAAAATGCCAAACAAATGCATGCAGCGGCAACAGAACTTTGAATACGTGTGAATACTGTAAAAAACATGTTAGTGGAACCTCGTCCGATAATATTAAAAAATTAGTAATCTGTATGCACCGCAAAACCGAGTAATGTAAGTACTAATATGTGAATTTTTAAAATATTTATTTCACATTGAAAACTTTTATGGAGCATTTTATTAAATGATGCTTAAAAATATCTAGAGTGATTATTTTCCTCTTTTAGCTCTTTGTTATCTTAAATTATTCTTCGATTAATATAGTTTCTCCCTTTGCTTTGCTTTGTTCTTTGTTACATTAAATTATTTTTTGGTTGCATGTATTCACACAATTTATTTATCAAACAAGCAAAATATATCGTTATAAGCATTAACTTTATACTATTAGTAAAAAGCGAGTCATGTTGCAAATAACATTTAATTTATGATTATAGTATTTGTATTTTGCAACATATGTGGCAACACGTTTTTTACTTTCCTTCTCTTGGCAACGTTTTGTTTTTGTCACTGTTCTTTACTTTATTTTTGTCATGTAAAATGTGCTGTACTGATAACGATTTTGTATCCTAATACATGTTAATCCAGATGAATCTCTGTTTATTTATTTGTCTAAATTCCTAACATTAAACTTCAACAGGTTATGGGCCCAGGATGCTATAACTGCGCGGGAAAACTTATGAGCAAAGTGGAGATAAACCTTAGCAGCAGTTTGTAAGCCTAACACGGCAATTCTTAAGCCTTACTTGAGTCGGCAAATTAGTTCGCAAAATGGAAACTGCAAAGATATCGGTTAAGCCGTTATGCGGAAAAAGTGATTGACCTATTTGGAAATATCATATTAAGTTCGTATTAAATTATCATGAAAACGCTTTAGAAGTCGTGGAAGGAAAACTGAAGAAGCCAGTGGAGCCTGAGCATGCGGCCGAAGAGATTCAAAAGAGATTCAGAGATGACATGAAGGTTTATAATAAAGCCAATAATTGCACTATGATGGTTCTTACGAATTCCATGACTGAAGACACTTTACAAAAGGTAATGAGATTTGAAAGCGCACGAGATATTTGGCTGGAACTTCAGAAAGTATTTGAAGATTCGTTCGATAATCAACTTTATAACATATGTTTACAGTTCTTCAAATTCAGTTGGTCAAGTGATGATATGGCAGCTCATTTATCAAAATTGAAAAATCTATGGAATGAACTAAACAGTGGACTTGAAAATAAGGAAGAAAACAGACTGCCAGAAATGCTGTTGATTTGTAAAATACTGGATACTCTTCCTCCCAGTTATCGTACTTTCAAATCGAGTTGGTTACTTCTTAGTGATGAAAAGAGAACTTTAGATGAATTAACCACACAATTGTGCACCCATGAAAGAGAATTAAGGAAAGATCCAAATTTTTTAGAAAGTTTAGATCAGGAAGCATTGATAGCAAATTCGGAATTTAAGCGGAAATCATCTATTAACAAGAAAAACAATGGCAAGTGTAATTATTGCCACCAGAGAGGACATTGGGTCAGAACATGTAAGAAATGGATAGCTGATGGAAAACCGCCAAAACCTAGTCCACGTACAGGGCCAAACAAGGGAACTAAGAACATTGTTGCTGCAAACATGACACTTCTAGCTGTAGATGAGGCAATATTTTCTGCAGAAACAAATTCTGATGATTGGTTTATTGATAATGGGGCCTCAAAGCATGTTGTCAATAACAGTCACTACTTTATAGACTTTGAAAGATTTAAGCTTCCTCACAGCATCACTGTGGCAAATGGAAAATCATTACCAGCAATTGGAAAAGGCACTATCAAGATAATGACCATTGTAAATGGTATGAATCAAATCAAAAATCTTGAAAATGTCTGGTATGTTCCAGAAATAAGTAAAAATCTATTTTCCGTGTTAGCATCCCAAGATAGAAATCAAAACAGTGTGTTTGAATCAACATTTAAGGATTGCTATTTAAAAATAGATGGTGAAATAGTTCTGCATGGAACAAGAAATGCTGGTGGGGGTCTTTTCAAAGCTGTGATGAAGACCTTAGTTCCTGAAACTCACATTGACATAAATGTGACTGAGAATAATGAATCAACTCTCCAACTCTATCATGAACGATGGGGTCACCAAGATAAAAGGCATGTAAAGGCCATTGTTGAGAAAGAGTTGAATATTAAGATTAAGTCTGATATGAAATTATGTAAAGCTTGTGTATATGGAAAATCCCACCGTTTAAAGTTTGGAACCAGGAAAGAGGTCACAAAAGCTGGAGAGCTGTTCTCGACAGATATTTGCGGACCATTTGATCAATCGTTTAGGAGATACCGTTACTTTGCAATCTTCAAAGATGCCTACACCAAATTTCGATACTGTTTTTTCTTAAAGCACAAATCAGAAGTAAAAGATGTGCTTGAAAATTTCATAGCTCACGCTAAGAACTTAGGGCATAAGGTTAAAGAAATACTCAGTGACAATGGTGGAGAATTTGACAACGAAGCCGTTCGAAAGATCTTGAACAAGCATGGAATCTCCCAAAGGCTCACAGCCCCATATACACCAGAACAAAATGGCAGTGCTGAACGAGAGAACAGAACAGTTCTAGAAATGGCTAGAACTCTCAAATACTCGAATGAGGAAGTGGACTTTCCAACTTCCCTATGGGCAGAGTTCGTTAGTACTTCAGTTTATATATTGAATAGGACGGGAAAGTCTTCAGTTCCTAATTTAAGTCCTTATGAATTATGGGTAGGAAGGAAACCCAGAATAAAACACATGCGCATCATTGGATCGACTTGCTATGTTCATATCCCAGTTCAGAAGAGGAGAAAGATGGACAAAAAGGCAACTAAAGGCTATCTCCTTGGGTATGATGGAGATGAAAGGTACCGCATTTACATCAAAGAAACCAGTACAGTAATCTGTTCCCGAGATGTCATATTTGAAGAGAAACCTTCCATGACTGGAAGCATTATAACATTGCCCCTGCAACAAGTTTCTGAAAGAGACTCATCTCAAGATGATGAAGTTGAAAATAAAGTAATAGACGAAGGCTCTCAACAGGAAAAGAAAGAAGTGGAGGATATACCAGAAAAGGAGAGTAGACCCAGAAGACAAATTTCAGCACCTAAGTGGACAAAGGATTATATCATGGAAAATTCAGAGATTTATGAAGAAAATCTTCCAGAAATAAATGGAATTACAAGTGGAATGCAGTGCAGCTGACAATCCAAGAAACAGAAATATGAAGGTTCAACATGCAAGAAAGCTTTCCAGGATGATCCTGAAACTTTAGAAGAGGCATTAACTAGTCCAAATGCAGAAAAATGGAAGTTAGCCATGGAAGAAGAGTTGGAAAATTTAAAACGAAATGAGACTTGGGATATAGTGCCTAGGCCTGAAGAAAGAAAAGTCGTGAAATGCAAGTGGGTCTTCAAGAGAAAACTTAACAAAGATGGACAAGTGGAAAGATATAAAGCTCGTTTAGTTGCTCGTGGCTACACTCAAGTCGAAGGAATTGACTACAAAGAGACGTTTTCTCCTGTAATAAAAACAAAATCAATTAGAACTTTATTAGCATTATCAGTTGAGCAAGACTGGCAGGTTCATCAACTGGATATTACTGCAGCCTATTTAAATGGAAAATTGAGTGAGACAATTTTCATGGAACAGCCACCCGTGAGTCTGCATGAGAAAACACATAGAGAAGTTTGCTTGCTAAAGAGGAGCCTTTATGGACTTCATCAGTCTGGGAGAGAGTGGAATATCTGCCTTGATAAATTTCTGAAATCAGCGAGCCTAACAAGATCCATAGCAGATCCTTGTGTTTACTTCAATAAAGAAAAGGAGTTAATCGTAGGTGTGTATGTGGATGATCTTCTTGTAATGTCCAGCAAAGTTTTGATCATTCAGGAATTTAAGGATAATATTGCAGCCACATTTAAAATCAAGGACTTGGGAGAAATACACCACCTTCTTTCAATTAGGATAAGCAGAAAGGAAGATAGCTGTGTGACCCTTGATCAAAGTGTCTATGTTAGTGAGCTCTTGGAAACAACTAATATGCAAGATGCTAAAGGAGCATCAACACCATTAGATCCAGGTATGAAATATACAACAGCCACTAAGGATAACATGTTGAATGCTGAAGGAGCATTAAAATATAGGCAAGCTGTTGGAGGGCTCTTGTACCTAGCAGGAGGAACAAGGCCAGATTTAGCTTTTGCTACTACTTACATGAGCCAATTCAATAATTGTCCAAGCAAGGAACATTGGGCAGGCGTACAACATATCCTTCGTTACCTAAAACAGACCAAGGAATTAAAACTGTCTTTCCAAAACACTGGAAAAGATTTGGAAGTGTTCTGCGATTCTGATTGGGCTGGTGATAAGATTGATAGACGATCATTTAGTGGCTATGTGGTACTACTAGCAGGTGGAGCTGTCTCATGGAGCAGTAAGAAACAACAGACGACTCTATTGTCAACAGTTGAAGCTGAGTATCTCTCAATGTGCCATGCAGCCAAGGAAGTACTGTGGTTTCAAAATTTTTTAAAGGAAATTGTGGGAGAACATTTTTTAAACTTTCCACAAAGCTTATTTGTTGATAATCAGGGTGCCATTTCTTTAGCCAAAAACCATGTCACTTCAGAGCGTAACAAACACATTGAACTCAGGCATTTTTTCTTGAGAGAGAAGGTTGAAAAGAAATTGTTGAATTTTATCTATGTGCCATCCAGTTCAAACGCAGCAGACATGTTGACAAGGAGTGTGCAAAAGAAAGCCTTGTTCAACCAAAGGTTCCGTGTAGGACTGAGGGAAATTTAAACAAGGGGGAGTGTTGCAAATAACATTTAATTTATGATTATATTTCCCATTTGTATTTTGCAACATATGTGGCAACACGTTTTTACTTTCCTTCTCTTGGCAACGTTTTGTTTCTGTCACTGTTCTTTACTTTATTTTTGTCATGTAGAATGTGCTGTACTGATAACGATTTTGTATCCTAATACATGTTAATCCAGATGAATCTCTGTTTATTTATTTGTCTCCATTCCTAACATTAAACTTCAACAAGTCATTCCTTCTGTTCGGAAGAAGCGGTCAAAATGACCCCTGATTGTAGTTATAGGTATACGGGAAACACCGTAAGGCTAGTGTTAAAAGCTGTTTTAAGATGCCGATGGAAACGTTGGATAATTCTATTTGACTAGGAGAGTGATATGCAGAGGTTGAAACCCTGTTATACCCAAACGTGCGAGTAAGTTCTCTAAAAAGATTGGATTCAAAATTTAACCGCAGTAATATGCTCAAAATGATTTTCTCGTCGAGAAACGCATTTTGTGGATAAATAATCGATTTTCGGGGAACTAACGGTCCGATTTTGATGGTGTGTCCTGCATTCGCTTCCATCACCGTGCCCCAATCTGCTCATGTCGGTATTATTTCGAAATTCTGTGATCCGAAACGGAGAAGTCGGATAAAGTAAAGCTTTCGAAAAAAAAAATTAGTGAAGATAGAGCGGTAAGCGTCTACACAGGCATTCCCTGCCGGACATACGTCTCTGTCATAAACTGTTCGCTTGTACCTCGATTAGAAACGAATATAGACGAAACACAATAATGTCCACAAAAAGATTTTCTCGCCGAGAAACGCATTTTGCGGTTAAATACTCAATTTCCGGCGGAACTAATGAGGCGATTTTGACGCGGTTTGCTGCATTCGATTCCATTACTGCTCCCCAATCTGCTCATGTCGGCATTATTTCTAAATTCAACTATTCGAACCGGAGAAACCAAAAAGGGGAAATTTTGAAGTGTCCAGAAAAACATTTTCTATTGAAGATAGAACGATGAGCGGCTATGAAGGCATTCCACATCTGGACATACGTCTCTGGCATAAACCGTTCACTTGTACATCTATTACAAACGAAGATATGAGGCGAACCGCAATAATGTATGTAAAATGATTTTTTCGCCGAGAAATTTATTCGCAAAATGCGAATAAATTCTCGATTTACGGTGGAATTAATGGTCGGATTTTGATGCTGATGCTGCATTCTATTCCATTACCCTGCCCCAATCTGTTCATGTCGGTATTATTTCGAAATTCAGCTATCCGAACAGAGAAAACCGGAAAAAATGAAGTGGTCGGAAAAATTTTTCTAATGAACATATTTCCTTTCCGGCCATACGTCTCTGGCGTAAACCGCTCGCTTGTAGCTCCATTAGAAACGAATATATGAGACGAAGCGGAATAATGTACGCAAAAGGATTTTTCGGTATTTTGGGCAAATTTTGATCCCGATTTTCTATGTCCTTAAAATTCCATTTGAAACGAGGTTTGGGATTTTACAGAGCCAGAGAGAAGCCCTATTTTTCATGTCAAAAAATTTAATTTCACCATGGGGAGGGGGGCAGGGACATTTCTATCCCATGTTAAAAATTTTTCGAGGATTTCTCGGAAGCTAGTCAATAGGAAATCGCAATATTTTGTGAGTCGGAGGATACTTGCATGACCTTTGGTATTCCGCAAGAATGGTGACCCTATCTGTATTAGGCTATTTTTAGGGATTTTTTAATTTTACAAAAACTTTCAAAAATTAATAAAAAATAAAAAATGTGATCTTATTATAAAACCGAAATAGCCAAAATGTTTTTCTCATAACATATCAGTAACATATCATCATATTTCTAAATTCAACGTGCCGAACCGGAAAAAATGAAGTGTTCGGAAAAACATTTTCTAATGAAGATAGAGGAAGCAGTGTCTAACCATGCATTTCCCTTGTAGACATTCCTGTCTGGCATAAACTGTTGGCTTGTAGCTCCATTATAACCGAAAATTTGAGACCGAACCGGAATAATGTACGCAAAAGGATTTTCCGGTTTTATGGGCAAATTTTGGTCCCGAATTTCTCTGTCTCTAGGACTCCGATTGAAACGCGGATTGCGGTTTTTGAGCGCCAGAGAGAAGCGTTATTTTTTCATGTCAAAAATTTTATTTCACCGTGTGGGGTCATAGAGTTTTCAATCCCATGTTAAACATCTTTCGAGCATTTCTCCGGAACTGTTCGATAGAAAATCGCATTTTTTTTGTAAGATAATACCTACGAGACCTTTCACTTTCCGCAAGAACGGCGACTCGACCTATATTAGGCGACTTTTAGCGATTTTGTAAATTTTGCAAAAATTTTCAAAAATGCATAAGAAATATAAAATTTTAAGTTGTTAAAAAACCGAAATGGCCAAAATGTTTGTCTCGAGACGTTCCATAACTTAAAGAAAAATTTATCTCTAGACCATTTAAGACCTAAGATGCATATGGGTGTTCCAAGTCCTATAATAGTAACCCACATAATGGAGCCTGAACATGGTGTCTATGGAAAAAAAGTATTTTTTAATCATGTTAGAGCGATAAGCTTCTCTACACGGGCTTTCCCCTTCTAGACATACGTCTCTGTCAAAAACCGCTCTATAGTAGCTTCCGTTAGGAACGATGTACCGGAATAACGTACGTAAAAAGGATTTTCCGTTTTTTTTGGTAAACTTTGATCTTTATTTTCTCTGTCCCTAGGACTCCGATTGAAACGTTTAGAGTGCCAGAGTAAAGCCCTATCTTTTCATGTCAAAAAATTTCATTTCACCATGGGGTGTCAGGAAGATTTCTATCTCACGCTAAAATGTTTCGAGGATTTTCTTTGGAGCTGGTCGATAGAAAATCGTTATTTTTTGTGTGTAGGAGGATACCTACGTGACCTTTCCTTTGCCGTAAGAACGGTGACTCTATCTATGTTAGGCAATTTTTAGCAATTTTGTAAATTTTACAAAAATTTTCAAAAATCCATAAAAATGAAGTTATTAAAAAAACGAAATGGCCAAAATGTTTTTCTCTAGACGCTCTATCATTTTACAAAAAAATTATGTCTCTAAGCCAATTAGGACCTGAGATGCGTATGGGGTCCCTACCCCTATAATGTTACCCTACGTAATGGGGTCTGAACATGGTGTCTATGGAAAAACAATTTCTAATGAAGTTAGAGCGATGAGCTTCTACCCATGCTTTTCCCTTCCCTAGATATGTTACTGGCATAAACCGTTTGCTTGTATCCCCAATAGAAACGAAGACATGAGACGAAAATGTAATGTCCGCAAAATGGTTTTCTCAGCGAGAAAAGCATTTTGCGGATAAATACCCGATTTCCGGCGGAACTAATGGTCCGATTTCGACGTGGTTTGCTGCATTCGATTCCATTACCGTGCCCCAATCTGCTTATGTTGGCATTATTTCGAAATTCAATGATCCGAACCGGAAAAACCGGAAAAAATGAAGTGGTCGGAAAAATTTTTCTAATGAACATAGAGCGAGTAAAAATAGAAGATAGAAAAAAATTAAAATAGAAAGCACAACAGAAATAGGAAAAGTTACATATTGTAGCCTCTAGCAATCGTCGAAAAATGGAACCAAAATTTGTATCAAAAATTAATAATTAAATTAGAGGAGATTAATTAAGATAAATCAAACTATGTGGAACGTCTGCATATATTAAACCTTGGGCATTTGAAGTACTGGGTTAAACTAACTCTGACTTGTACAACTATGCAAACAAATTTTATGTAGAACTATTATATAAATAAGCAAAAATAAACTTTCTTAAAGAAGAAAAAAATTAATCTTGTGTAGTATTTAAATTTAATGCTTTGGAAAAAGCAGAGAGGTAAGTTCACCTTCAATGTGCTGCAGTTTAGACTGTAAAAGGTGATAAATATTCCACGAAATAAGCCTAGCTAAACAATTCAACTGATTCGTTAAATAGAAACATTTCTGAACGTAAGAAGTAGCTATAGTATTTCACCTTCAAAAATAAGTTTTCCTTTGGAAAAATAAAATTATATGGTATATGTAGTACGCATGGTTAATGCTGTATGAAGGAAGTGAGTTTACGTTTAACGTGTGACAGTTCAGAAGCCCAATCGAGAAGCCTATTAACATGTAGCTGTTCAGATGCCTAACAATTCAACCTATTCTTGCAGAACAAGATTTATTTGACGAATACGACTCTTCTATTCCAATGCCATTATGCTAATTAATTGGCAATTAAACATCTCCAGACATATCATAGAAAACACTATTATTAATCGAAACGGAAGAAAGTAAAAATATCTACGGTGACAGTCAAGCATTTGTTTTTAAATAGTTACAAAAATAGTAAATCTATAATGTTACAGCTCCTTTGCAACACCTCCCTTTCATGGTTGTACTAGAAAGTACTGCTGATCTTCTTCTGCATACTGAAGTTGGCTTTTCGCACATTTTTAGACGAATTTCATTGTATTTGTAATTGTATTCATGTAATGTTAGAAGTAAAAGTTTTGTGTTTCAGATGTGCTATTTGATAACCCTTATTCTTCACTACTTTTTTAAGCCACAAGTTCCAAGAGTTTTTTTGTCGTATCAGAAGAAATATTATATCTTATTCTTCTCGAATAGTATCAAGAGATTTAGCAGGGATATGAGGGAAAAGTATGGCTTTGATTCCCGTTTCTTACTCCATTTTTTTCAAGGAAATTGGCAGTAAATTTTTACTTGTAGCTGCTTGCTTTGTCTTGATGCAATTCTTCTGATTGATAGCACTGTAGGTAAAGAGCAGATATTTCATAATTGAAAATTGGATATCAGTTATGTTCTTGGTAATATGTGGAGTTGATCTTAATATTTTTCTTGACTCTCTTTATTTTTAATTTAATCTTCAGCAACAATTATAAATCCCTTTGAAAAACTTTCTTTAGATTCTTTGAACTATGTTTTAAGATTTTTTTTCTGCTCTTTGATGATAATATACAGATCTCTTTTCATTGCAGTCATTTATATACACCCAAGATTCATCTGTTTTGACAACAGTTTCCCATTTCTTTATGAAGAAATATTTCTCTCTTTAACGTTTCTGTAACGTTTCCGTTGTGCGGCTGTTAGGCTAACTTATCTCCTTAGTTTTACTTAATCATTATGTTTGATTTAAGCCATAACTGCTTGCTTTTGTAAACACGAGTGGTGCTGTCTGTTAACTTCTATTTGATTCAGTAAAACGGTCCTGTACACAGTGGTACTTGCAAGATATGGTGATAATTCACTTTGCAGTCTTTTAAGATGGTTCGTACATTACATGCTAATAAAGAACACGTTGAAACGAAGCGTCACGATATAGTTACATACTTAGTTTTAGAACGCTACTGCTTAGCACAACATTCGAAATGTTTAGCCTTAACTAACCGACCAATATTTAGATTAACTAGGAGAATTCACCGATTATTACCGCAGTTTATATTTTGAAATAAAGCTCAGTTTGTTACTAATTTCTGTTTTTTACAGAATGACGTTTGGTGTGTTTTGACATCATTCAATAGCTACCAAAGTCTTGGTAGACGTTAAGCGACTTATCGCTAAGTAACAACTGAAACTTGAGGAACGTGTAAAACACCCTTTATTTAAAACTAAATAAGAATAGAAGGCACACCAGGTGCTTACAACTCAGCCAACTACTTGTGGCGAGATAACTTTAAGCCAAATGTGAAATTTAATGTAAATAAGCAAGTAGACAAAAGCTGCACTGAAACGTAACCGGCGGGGATATTAACCTATCGGCAAGTATAATACCAGGCCGAAGACTGCAAATCAATGTTATCTTATCTATAAGCCTAGTAACGTGGCCTCTAGAGGCACAGCATGCTCTGTCTTATAATTTGGAAACCTGACCTTAAACACAAGCTAATTAATTTGCATTTTGGAGGGAAAACGGAAAGGAGAAATGACAATAAAGGTAAGGAATATTAAATAATACTCTACCTTCGCTGGGAAGCAGAAGTAAAGTTCCTTGTGTTCAGGATAAAATCTTAATTTAGAATGGATAAGTTCCAGTTTCAATGCATTTGATTGTATGATTAATTATGCTCTAAAATTATTATTTGTTAAAGGCTTCTGTAAATTGTTTTTTGTCAGAGCGTTGTCTAAATGTCATATGACAGGGATTAATATAGAAATGAGGCAGTCGAGAAAATGTTATTAAGGGATTGCTGTTTTTAGAGCACAGAGGGGAAATACCCAAATTAAAATGAAGAATTGAAGGTCTATTTCTAATTTTAGTATAATTTTGATTTGCATATTTTTTGTCGTACATATGAATATGATTGTGTCTGTATACCTACATTCGGATATAGTATAAGAAAGAAAATTAATCGGAAAGGCAGGGATACACAGAAAGAAAATATCATTAAATATATAAAGAGATTACTAAAACGTGATTCGAAAACTTTAAGTTCAATGAACTTTCTTTAAATATGAACTTTCGAAAAACATGCAACCATATGTGCGATAATAAAATATGTGCATGAAAATTAGACAAACACATAAAAAATAATAAACGTAAACCAATATCATCTTCACTCGCGAACCCTGGGGCATGCAAAACCTTTAAGTACCTAAACTTTAATTTACAGAGGTTTGTTGTGCGAAGATAAAATAATTTTCTTAAAAAATGATTTAATTATAAAATATGAATAAATCATGAATGATCTATTAGGCAGTGGAATTATGTGTATCATAATACACGAGCATTATGAAATCATCGTTTTGTCTGAGTCCACAATCTAATTTAAAATATGCGACATATTACAGATCTTTATTACGAACACACTCTATAACAACAACAACAACAACAACAATAAAAAAAAAGACGCACCAGGAAGGAATCATTCGATTGCTTTGAAATTTTGCATGCATAAATGTTTTGACCAAGTATGCAAATAATTGCAGCTTAGTGGCAATGAATGAATAATGCGATCTCCAGCGCATCGTAACTGCGTATCCAGCAGATGCATATAAGGAGCTGTTCTTGAACTGTTGTTAAAAATTTCTGTTGCATTCCGATTTAGGATACCTTTCAACGACATGAAAAATGCCTCGCCGCAGGATTCGAGCTCATTACGAGCAATTGTCAGGGTTTGAAAGAGGCAGGGTGGGCAAATTGGAGACTCGCCCGTCATATGAGTCGAAGTGATGCTGGCAGGAATGGGTGGACAGTGGCAGATTTCAGCGTCATGATGGTAGTGGTGGACTTAGGGCCACAACAGATCGATAGGACAGAGTGACTGTCAGATCAACAGTCACAGTGCCTGATTCATCGCTATCAACCATCAGATGTGCAACACGCACACGAATGTCCACCATGACCATTCACAGATGGCTGATAGAGAGAAATCTAAGCTCGTACCGACCGTTAGGCCACCTGCCACTCATACCTCCACATTGTCGAGCCAGATTACAGTGATGCTTGGCTCGATCAGGTTGGAATGAGGTTGACTGGGGACTTATAGTCTTTAGCGACGAATCCCGTTTCCAACTGTGCCTTGACGATCATCGAAGATGTCTTCGGAGACATCCAGAGCAGCGTGCCGATCCTGCTTTCACTATTGTACGCCACACATGCCGTCAACCAGGAGTTATGGTGTGGGGTACCATTTCCCTTAATAGCCGGCCGTCTCTGATCGTCATTAGAGGCACACTTACAGCACAGTGGAACTTCGTCCACATTCTGAGACCTGTTTTGCTACCATTCCTTTTGCAGTACCCTGGCCTTATTTTTCAGCACGTTAATGCCAGATGTGTTGCTATGAACTGTGTTACAGCTTGTCAAACACTTCCTTGGACAGCCAGATCGCCAGATCTCGAGCATGTCTGGGATATGATGGGAAGGCGACTGCATCTACCAGGGAATATTGATGACGTAGCCCGATAATTGGAGAAAATGTGGCAAGAAATGCAGCAGCAGACCATCCGGAAGTTTTATTAGTATATGACACGCCGTACGATAGCTTGCATCCAGGCCAGAGGTGGGTCAACACCTTATTGAGCTCGTTACTCTGTAACTATGTAAGTCTGAAATAAATCATTCAATTGTTCTGAAATTTTAATCATTTTTCTATTCTATACATGATTTTCCTATCGACCAATTTTTGTCTCCATCGGGCAACTTCATGGTGTGTCGATTTTTTTGTTATACACTGTAGCTGGCAGAGTAAATACAGGAATGTGCCATTCTTCTAGTACTATACGATGTTCAGAAAAACTTAACTTTATCCTACAGTCTGATTTCCATACACTGATTAGTGGAACAGCATCCGAAGTATTTTACAAAAGAGATAAATAACGTGGCGTATCACGTTCGTAGCCTTCATCGTGATTTTAACAAGACACTGAGATTATAGAGTATTTCTCCCGCCTTCTTTGCATGCCTTCGTGGTGTAGTGGTCAGCAGGTTCGACGCGTATTCGACAAGTCTGTGGTTGGACTCTCAGCGAGGCCATTGCTAATTTTTCACATCTCCGGCTTCTAAATAACCTAACGTCTCTACGAGTGGTGCCCAAACTGAAAGGTTGTGGATGATGATGTTCCACCACCACAATTTGGCGACTGAAGCCCCTAATCCTCAGTCGCCCTTTAAAAGGTGGAGTATATAGGGTATTTCTCGCCCTTTCTTCGCATACCTTAGTGTTGTAGTGGTCAGCACGCTCGGCGCGTATTCGAGAGGTTCGTGGTTCGATTCCCGGCAAGGGCATTGCTAATTTTTCACATCTTCGGCTTCTAAATAACCTAATGTCTCTACAAGATTAATTTATTTGTTAGATGAGTATTCTTAAAAAATTTTGGTCATTGCATAAAAAACCGCAATTTTCAGCAAAAGTTTTTTAAGTTCGAGATGTTTTAAAACTCATCTGTATTAATGCGCAAGGGCAAGATTTGGGAGAAGTTTCAGTAAAAGGGAAACAATCTCTCAAAAATGCCCAGCGATATTCAAAACTTCACATTAAGCTTCTAAACTTGCTGAAGGTACGTCGATGTCTCATGGAAACTCCGACTAAGAATGTTGCTGTGGTTGCTCTGATGGCTTCGAAGTAAACATCGAACAGGAAGAACCGGAAAGCATCAAAGAAACAAATACCGAATAATCGCGTTCATTCTTTTATTGTACTATTAAAATGATGCTAACATTAACAACTGAAAAAATTTTAGGATGTTTTCGGAATCATTAATCTGTTTCTTCGATGATATTTTACAAATATATATATGCAAATACTGAAACTTGGAAATTCGGTGATAGAAATGCTTCAGATATTTTGTATAAGCTTCTTATAAGATCTGTTCAATGTATAGCTGTTATTTAGATTTATTTAACTATTAATTAATTAACTGTTTATCAATATATGAAGTTTTATACAAATGTTTCGAAATGTCCATAAGTAGATAAATTTCAGAAATTTAGAAAGTTTGAAAAGTAGGAATTCGGGAGAAGAAAGGGACGAATTTGAAAAATTAATTGGACAAATCTTGTTAAGTGTAATGTATTGTTAAATCGGAACTATGTTTACTAAAGAGTGTCGAAATAACGCCTTCACAATAATCACAAAATGTACAGTTTCCTGTAGATACTAAGGTGTTACTAAGACGTTACAATACGACGTCTTTGTAAAACTTCCTATGCTTTGGCAACGAAACTATGTTTATTAAGATGGGAAAAACAAATCTTTGTGTTAAAAGAGGTGACAGTTAAGACGTAAAATCGACATTTTGCAACGGATTGAATGTATATGAATTTTGTGGACATCTGGTCGTCTTAAATACGACATGATGCAGCGTCTTTGCAACTTACGCGAAGATAATTACGACATCATCATGCTACTTGGGAATTGCGCGAGCTGCTTACCTGTGTTTAGGTACTTTACTCGTGGGAATCCGTTACAAACTCAAACTTAATGGAGCTTTTGTGAAGCATCATTGTTAGCATTGAGTCAACAGCTGTGCCAAATGGAAAGCAGTTGTGTTTTAATTAATACAATTTGTGTTAATTTTCTTAATTTTTCACTGATGTTACGTCTGCAGAACTTAGGAGGCATTTTTGCACTTCTTTTTGAAGCATTTTGCTTAAAATTCGAACAATTCCATCTGATAGCAATCCCGTGACAAACTGTAATCTACCATTTCGAAACATCTTCTGTAAACGTCTGTCAGCGATCTTCTTCGCTACTTTTTGTTACCTTTTGGCAAACAGTATATATATATATATATATATATATATATATATATATATATATAAAGA
>KK119799.1:84229-103574 GCA_000611955.2 Stegodyphus mimosarum
TGCAAACAGTATATATATATATATATATATATATATATATATATACATATATTAAGATCCTACGTATACTTATGTTCACATTTTTTAATAGCCCACTGAATAACAATTGTTATTATATCATTGCCTCCAGCCTCTTTCTACTACTTCTTACTTTGGAATTTTATACAGCAGCTACTTGCCTGTAAAAGCATTTCACTGTCTTAAGAGTGTGTATGCAGAGAAAACAACTTTGAGTTTCTGAATGATTCCCTAGCACCTTGTAAAATATATACATTTTTAATTTTAAGCTTTCGTATTGTTAATAACCATCCTTTAAGCATTTTTATTAGAACGTCTTATTATAGTATATCCATTATTCTTATTATTTTCATTTCTAATAAATTTCATCATGCATGCTTGTATTTGCAATATTGAACTAAGTATATGCAGTTTTGTTCAATATTGTACAAAACTGCCTACAAGTGAACTGAAATAAAGGGATTTAGATAATTTCCAAATATTCACCACTATTATTATGAGATGAAATTATGGAACCTAGAAAATTTCTTAATATATATGGGTATTATCTACACTGGTGTGCAAAAATTAAAGACGAGACGGTTTTTTCAATATAACTTTCTACAAAAGCTTTCCAAATCAACACATTTAATACCGTGGGATCCCCAATACTTACGGACATGAGTAATGTAAGCAACACTTACTAAAAGAGAAATCAGAGGGATAAAAAGAAGCTTTATTGAAAAAGTAGCATGGAGCGCAATGCGACTGAAGGCCGAAACATCCCTGTGATGGGTGTCCAGCAAGAAACATCCGGTCTTTAATAGGGCATACGATCTCCCCTGACTTCTAGTCAGGTTTCACATCATTTGTGCATGCTGGATATGTGGTTGTTAATGAGCTGTTGAGACACTGCTGCTCGTTCCTCTTGTAGCACCAATCGCAGTTTCGGAATCGTTACTGGCGATAAGTTACGTGCTGCCACGGGTCTCCCTAGTAAGTTCCGTACATGCTTGACGGGATTTAGATCCAGAGACCTTGCCGACCAATCCATGTGTTCAATATCTTCACTCTCCAACAGCTCTTCGACAGTAACTGTGCGATGAGGTGGAGCGTTGTCGTCCATGAAGAGGAACTGAGGACCCATAGCCCTTGTGAAAAGACGCATGTAAGGAAGAAGAACCTCGTTACAATAGCAGTCCCAGGTGACGAACCTCCTTGGGAGATATGAAGGTCGGTCCGGCTACCAAGCATTATGTCTGCTCGAACGAGAACTCCGCGACCTCCAAAACAGTCCCTTTTGATGATGTTGAAGGGGTTATTGCGTGTTCCCCGCTCTGTCCAGATGTGTATGTGTCTAGAATCGCAACTCAGACTAAATCTGCTCTCATCTGTAAAGAGTACTCGTCCCCATTCATTGTCTCTCCAATTCCGGTGTTCCCGGCACCACAGAGAACGCCTTCTCCGATGGGCAGGCGTTAGAGGTACACACCGTACAGGGCGTCGTGCAAACAGACCACCACCGTGCAGTCTTCTGGCCACGGTAAAACGCGATATCGGTCGTCCAGTCGCCTGTGTCGTGTGTCTAGCGATTTCTCCCGCTGTCTGCCGCCTGTTTCTTCTGGCCTGTAAGGCAATATACCGGTCATCTGCGGGTGTGGTTCCTCGTGGACGACCACTACTAAACCCCCGGATAGCTGTTCCTGTAGTTTGAAATTGTCTCCAAAGTCGTGAAACGATGCTGTGAGCAATTCCGAACTCTGCAGCCCCACTTGTCACACTGCGGTGTTCCTCCAACTTCCCAATGATTCGACCTCGAGTAAAAGCATCCAGATGTCGTCTAACAGATTGATTATTCGCCATTTCTTGCTGAGCCAGCAACTCGGTGTGTTTTTAACTGCTATACGGCGTGCAATCTCTTTGTCAGAAATACTGATCTTACACCGACAACATGCTTTATACTACTCAGACACTCCCCCATGACGTCTACCTGCATATCTGCGCATGTGCTACCGTACATCACCTTACTTAATCTCCTGACTGGTCTTTCTGTCCGCTCTGCCTTTTCGTTCAGCTGATATGCTAATTTTTCGACTTCGTCCTTAATTTTTGCACACCAGTGTAATTTGAATAATAGGAACAACATCAAGAACCAAATGTTATCTCAAGAATGTCTAACAAAAGGCTAACCCAGTACTTTAGAATAGTCTCAACGGTCCTCTTCAAACATTTATGAACCAAAAATAGTGGATCTATTTCAAAAAGCAATAAAAATATCCAAGAAGAAAAGCAAAGGATATTTTCTCGTCTCATATACGGGATAAGAAGAACTCATTCAAATAATGAACGATATTTACTTGCTGTCTCTAAACCATGTAAAACACAAGCATGCATACAACTCGAAACTTTGCAGCAGAATGTGAAAAGCAAGATTACAATACAAGGAAAACATATTCCAGAGAGATCAAAATTCTCAAGCCAGCCCTACTGGTATATCCCAAAAAAGACCAAACGAGAAATCAATTACGACGTCACACATTGCACAGCTGGGGGGCCAAGTTATCAGTTGTTCTCCCACTTAAGAACCAAAGGATTTCAGTTGAGTATCGTACAAAAGAAGGCATCACAACACTAGTTCTCTAAAACGGAATCGCGCTGCACAATTAGTGAAACGAAAAAGCTAATCCAACGAAAGCCGAGGTTCTTATTACATTACGTAATGTGGCAGCTACAATATAAAAAGAGCAAGAATGATTCGGGACACAAAATTCAACCTCACTCATCACCCAGTAAAGAAGAGAAAAAGAAGAACCTTTAAATGAATATTGCAAAGATTTATTTTTCATTTTTACTTCCTTGTACGAAGTAAAGGAAGTACTGTAATCACGAAAATTTCCGGGTACCATATTTCAAACAAAATATCCATTTTGACAGTTATCGAATACAATTTAACGAAGTTTTTGTGTGATATCTGTAGGTGAGGACAGATAAAGGACCCTTTCTCCCAAAACGAATTATAAAACTGATTTAAAATGTATCCAGAAGACATGTTTTCATAGCTTCTGTACGCACGTATGTATATATATCGCATAACTCATAAACGGGTAACCTCAGAACGTTGAAATTTCGTATATAGGACTGTTATAACATGTAGCTGTGCATCTCCCTTTTTAGTTGCAATCGACATATATATATATATATATATATATATATTTATATTTATCCTAATTTTAAAACTTACGGCTGCAATGTCAAGTAGATCACTGAGTACACCCCACAAGCAAGTCATGCGACTCTCATGCTGTCAAGAGCCTTATGCTTCAGGTACTCATTGGATCACTCTTCAGGCAGTCATATAATGGACTGGATGCATATATTGGATCAAAAGAATTCGATAGCACGCATATAGAATCATGTAATGTTTTGGTGCAAAATGTGGCAGAAACTTTCATAGTAGCAGACTTGTAAGAACAGAAGCTACTACAAATATTGATCAAAATCCCCAAATATGCAACAATGCTCAAGATGCATAAACTGTCGCTATGCCAACTACTACACAAAGCATAATCATAGCGCAAAACACCTTGCACACTCTGCAGACTGTCCCTACAATCACAATTACATCATACAGGAAAAATGCAACACAATGTGATTATAAATGTTTGCTTTCAAACAAAGGCGGCAAAAACAATACCAGGTGCATACAGATGAACCTTTAAAGAGCGCGGGCAACCACCAATTAATAAAATTTGCGAAAGAATATGGCGCAAATTTTAAAATGACTCAAAAATCATACACCAGATACGACAGTTGGCAATGTAATGGACCATTTCTCAGCATTCAACTGTATCATCAGCCGAAGTACAAAAGCCGTCATAATATCTTGTCATCTTCAATAAACTCCTCTTGTTATCATGACCACAACTCACTGCATTGCAGTTATGTTGTGTAAGATTTATCCTAATTTTATTAACAGTTATTTTAAGTTGTGCAACTTTTCTATCTATCCTAATTTCAGCTTACAATTTCCACCCAGAAGGTAATTTTAGAAACGCATTTAATGCAAATGAGTAAGAGTACTATTTAAGTCAATGTTTCGCCGACTTCTAGAGAGAGAGAGTCTGATTTTCCTGACTAGCGCGCGTTTGCCATTTGGCTACGTTCTCTGTTAGCTACTACACTCGGCCGTACTTTAGGCTCTTGCTTGGCTTCGCCGATTTAATTAATATTTAGGGGCCAACTACCTAGAAACCTGATAGCTTCGGCTATATCTTTCAGCTAGCTTTAGTTAAGCTTAGTTTAGTTTAAATTCATAATTATTTAAATTCAAGCCCAAGTGGAGGCTTTGTGCATATTCCCAGTTAGGAGTTGATTGTAATTATTCTCAGAAATAAAGGGTAGTTAACCCTTCTTAAGTCTTACGTGTTTATTCTCACACTTAAGCGATTATTCGGTTGTTAGTGTTTGTGGGTTTCTAAGATTGAACATTGGAATTAAATGAATAAAACCCCACAGTTGGAACTACAAAATGTGCAGATGGTTTCAACCCCATCTATTCCACTTATACCATAGGTATACAGAATATCTCAAAAACAGAAAATATTCGTACATACTACCCAACTTCCCTTAAATTGTTTGCAGGGGATTATAAGCACCTGGGGCTACAATTATAAGAGAGAATTTCCCGGAGGCAGGTGATTCTGAGCGTCTTCTACTTCTCTTCCCTTATCACCAATGCATACGAGAGGACTTTAGACTGGACATGTATTTAGATTGTCCAGATGCCGCGAAGACGCTAAACGTTTATATCCTCCATGTCTTCTTCAGGAGGCGAACCCGGCTCCTTCCGTACGGTAGTCAAGAGTCCTAACCACTATCGCGTTTGGGCAGCGTGAATATTTAGGATTATATATAGAGGCATGTATTATAATTGTTAGAACTTTTTAAAATTTTCCAATTTGTTTAAAATACGCGAATAAGAAATATAGGTGTTTTATGCATCTTTTACGAGGCAAATTTAGAAAGATTTTATTTTAGTTTTTATTTTATTCTCATTTTATACAACTTTGGCCGTCAAAATTGCGATAAAATAAACCTTAAAATCACTATTAAAAATTTAAAATAAATTCGTGTAAAAATTCAAAATTAAAGACACGTTCAAGTCGATTTCCGTATTGATAATTTTTCATAAATTTATAATATAAATTCATGTAAAAATAATAAAATAAAATAAATTTGATAATAAAATAAATTCATGTAAAAATTCAAAATTAAAGGCATGTTCAAATTGATTCCGTATTGATAATTTTTTACCGCATCCTTTCGTATATAAAAAAAGAGGAAAATGTGTGCAAAGCACATGAAACTTATATCATCGACATAATTAAGAAACTGTTTTCAAAATAAAGCTATTTATATTCTCCTTATGGCTATAAAAACGAAAGCAAAGAAAGAAGAGGTTAAATTTTTGGGTGTGATATTTTTTGGATTTAAGTAAACTTTCACAAAAGGTAATATACTGAAATAACTTGCTGTAGTAATACATACTGAAGACATACCTATTATTAGAATAAATAATAAGGAATGCAAAATTGTATTTTAAATAATACAGAACTCCATTAAATAATAAGTAACCTAACATAGTGAAAGAGTTCACACTTTCAAACCCTTTCATTATATTTTATATTTTTTCTCGTTCTATTATTTTATTTTATAAAAATGTTCTGTATCACGTTATCCTTTAAAACAAAAGATTCATAATATATTACTTAAGTAAGGTTTTTCAAATAAAACGTAATGTTTAAAAGCTTTGGTAAAAGTTTATATACAAAAAACTAATTTGATATCTTTATAATAATAAAAATAATATCGAGAATTTTTTCAGTGAATATAACTGGCGTATATTCCTCAGTTTTATAAACTCTGATTTTATGATAATATTTTGAAAGATTGTATTAGACAATATTTTGCAATATCAAGATTAAAAGCCGGAAAGAAGATTTTAGAATATAACGAACTTTTTCATATCAATTTCAGAAACTATTAAACTTCCCCAATTCATTTCATTCTTTCCTCGCTCAGTGCTATGTATATATCTTATCTGCTGTAAACAAAAATATTCTTTATATTTCCGTTTATCCATTACATTTCGTTATCCATGTCTCTTGCGTGGGGTTTCATATTTAGGAAATATTACTTCATTTAATTATTCTATGACAAAATAACGAGTGAAGGTAAACAGTTAAGAATTTTACACATATGTAATTCTAGAACCTGTTTTCCAGCATAAAAGCATTTGCATTTACTCAAAGAATTTTTACAAGAAGTACCTTTAAATGAATAGTGCACAGATTTATTTTTTATTTTTACTTCCTTAAAAGTAAAGGAAGTATTGTAATCACGAAAAATTCCGGTTACCATATTTCAAACAAAATATCCATTTTGACAGCTATCGAATGCAATTTAACGATGTTTTTGTGTGACATCTGTAAGTAAGGACAGATAAAGGACCCTTTCTCCCAAAACGAATTATAAAACTGAATTAAAAGGGATCCAGAAGACATTTTTTCATGGTGTTTGTACGCATGTACGTATATATATCGCATAACTCAAAAACGAGTAATCTCAGAACGCTAAAATTTTTTATATAGGACTGCTATAACATGTAGCTGTACATCTCTCTTTTTGGTTGCAATCGGCATATATATATAGCATAAATATAGTATAAATATATACTTTATTCGGCTTCATGAGCTCAGTTTTTTCATTCTTATATATTGGGATAAATTGTGCAATTTTTTGCTTTAAGATGATTAAATTATTTTCTTCTTAAGTTATTCTTACGGTTAAGGTTATATGACTTAGTTAATCTGCATGCAATAATTGTAGAATTATCAACAAATTAAAAGTTGTTTAAGCACCGCTAAGACTAATGTTTTTTTACCATAGCAGCCATATTTGGTTACATTTGAAACTTAGCAGAATAGTGAATTAATTCTTTCAACACATTTAATGTCTTTTTGTTGAGTGGGACCAAGAGGAAACTTTTAATTTTGTGCACCAAAAAATCTACCTTCTTCCCTGCTGGCCGAAATGCTTGTTTTTGCGCAAAACCTGTAATTTTAAAACTGTTTTTTTTTAATTGTTTTAACTGTATTTGGAGTTTTACGTTTTTCTATATCTTTCAATTTTTATTGTATGTATTCTGTGTTTTTATGCATTTTTTCCTTGCCGCGAAGGGAGAACTGAATTAATTGAATGAAAAATATATCTGGGATGAAACTAGAGGAAACAAGTGTAAATGAAATTCAGGAGAAAATGAGTATAATTTAATATTCTGTACAAGGAAAGTGAGGCTGTGTAAACATTAGCCTTTTTCTCCTCTATTTCTTGAGGTTTGCCTCTGCGCTTCCTTTTTTTTGGGGGGGGGGAAGGGGGTATAGTTTATTCATATTTGAATATAGAATGGATTTAAAATAACTTATTTTTCGTATTATTTTGCTTTGTTACCATGACTTTTTGCTGCTATAATGCTATAAACTCACAACTGGAATGCGTTTTGAACTGTTTTTCTACTTGGTATTATTTTTTCTAAATATATGTACATATATATCTTCTACATATATGTATTTTTTTCTTTCCCAAAGTTTCCTTCTTCAAGCTCATTGGGATCTCCCTTAAAATTTTGTAATTTTTGACTAATGGCTTTTTGGCTATTTTAATTTGTACATTTGCCTAACTAGGCTTTCTTGTATAATTTTTTTCTTGTACAGTTAATAAGTTTTACATTTACAATTTTATGGCAGGCGCGTTGGAAAAAGAAGCGAAACCATTGAGACTTACATTATTAAGTTAATTTAATTTGATAATTCTCTTAACTTAATTCCGCTTTCAGTCTCAATTGTTAGCTGGATTCAAATTTCATTACGCTTTTCCTTTGATTTGATCCGTGTTAAACCTCGAATTGGGCTAATTTACCATTTACTGCCATTCTTTGTATTTTTTCTGCGTCTTTGAATTGTTTTTGGTTTTTAACGTGCATCTTTTAAATTAATTTTTCTTTTTTAATTTGTTGATTTTTTATCAACCCTTTTTAGTTTTTAAAGTCTGTCTCGTTTTGTATTTTTACATTGGTTTTTTTTGTTTACTTTTACTTTTTTAGTATTGTATTATTGTTTACTTATGGTGTAAATTTTTTTACTGTGGAACTATAGTATCAAATGTACTTTTATGCAATAGCTTTTAGAACCTTCCTCTTCTTTACAAAATATATGGATATAGATAAATAGAAAGCTCTATTTTGTATTAATTGGTTTTGTAAAATTCCGGTGTTACTTTGTGCAGTTACCATATACATAACTACTGTGCAAAATAGCATACGATATAAAACTTCAACAGATTATTATGGAATTATTTTCACTTCGATTTTGCTGCTTATCAGTCTGTTGCCTATCGCTTTCGATCTTGATATTGTTGCAAACACTATCTGTATGGAAGTTGCTTTAAATTAAAATTTATGCCGAAATAGACAGCCTCGAAAGAATAGCGGTTTCTTTATCTTTCAGTTGTTACTGGAAAGACTGAAGTGCTATTATGAATTTTGTACGTATCTAAATAATTTTAGTGGCATTATAGGTAAATAGTACTATTTCTTGTATAATGCAGCATGAAATGCCTCAAGACAACGAAGCTGTGCCAGAAAAATAGTTTACTAGAAAAGATTTAGTATGATCCCTATGGGCAACTGTAACAGCATCCGGCTGTATAGGCCTGTATTCGCCTTTCAGCAATTTCGAGAAATCGAAGGTACGGAAATGTCTTGGCAGCCTAGAGAAAACTGTGTTTAATAATTGCATTTAAAAATTGGACTGAATGCGCACAATCCATTACGAACATGTACACAGGGACACTCGTTACGGAGAGACGGGGACGCCCTAACTTTACCGTCGTGGTTATACGGGCATGGTCCCACGCCCTCCTCCTGGTTTTTCATATCAGCTCCACCACAGCCAAGGGAGCGGACAAGCCAGTACCAGTACGGTCCCTGTCGAGCCTGATCCCATCCTAGGTACAATACCCGGGTTCTAGTCCTGTGAAGAATAAGGTACAATAGTACCTGATATTTTACCCCCGTGGTTGAGACTGTCTAAGTACAGATCCTAGCCAGTACTTCCCAGGAATTCTCCTGAGTCAACCCCCGGGGGGAATGTACACAGGGAATAGGTTTTGGTGCCACAGGCGGGATTGGATGCCGGTGACAAGAGCGATGAGGAGAAACAAAGACATCTGGTGACAGCCTTTGCTGCATTCCAAGAGAAGACGAAAGGGGACCGATTGCTTTACAAACCTTTTAGTGTTTCGTGTTTTGCCGTATTTATTAAATATCACATTCTTGGCGCTTAAACCACATAAAATTAGATTTAACAGTAAAATCACCAACTATTTATGAGGACTTAGTGTTCTGTGCATACTCTTTGCAAACATGGTGAATTACTTACAAGGTTCTTATCCTCAAATTCTAAGTCCTGAACTGGAACAGGGAGCGGAAGGTACGCTATGTTCTGGTGTAACTGCTGGGCTGGAGAATAACTGCACGTGAAGGGATTTGAAATCCTTTTTTATTCAATCACTAGTAATTACAAAAACTTCCCAACTTGGAAGAGATACAGAAAGTAAAAGACCGCACTTGGGTCTTAACGTAACAATCAAATAATTTCAAAACTAAACCTAAAATAGAAATTAAATCAACTTTGCTTCGCAGAGCAATTCGCGGAAGTTGGCCTCTATCTAAAAGGGTGCGTAGCAAGATATACTAAATACTACCGCACTTTAATTTATTTTACAAAGCAATCACGTAGTAAGCACTATGGCTTATAAATTTAAACTGCTAGCTGGTCAGGCGAGCGTTGAGCAGCGTGACCGTGATCTGAGGCAAAGCTCTCACACACCGAGAGGTTTCTACCTCTGCTTAAATAGTGCATGGCTGAACTTCAAAAATTAGCATAAGCTAAAAACGCGCGCTTCTTCTGACAGGAAGTTGAAGCAGAGAGGAGATAGAAAAGATTTAAATTAAAATAAACTTGGTTAGTTTAACTAAAACCTTACATATTTAAATGCAGCGTGTATTTAGAATTTCCGATAGACATTCTAGCACTTTGAAGATAAAATATTTTTTCGTATAGTGCTGCTACTACTCACTTTGAAATCGTTATGAATACTAGCTAAAACGTCGTTAATAGTTTATGAAACAGATAATAAAACAAATTGGAAATTCAAAATTCGGGCTTCCAGGTGCCCATGCTCGAGTGGAGGGCTACGTTATTCAACATTTGATGGCCCTAGGTACCTTTGGTTTTTCACAATTCGTGAAACCTACATACATTCATGCGTATTCTTCATTACTGGAAATATTATACAGGTCAATAATATTTGATGGCAACAGTTTGAAAAGTGATGCAAACGCATTTAAATATTTCAGCGCAAAATACCTTTTTGAGACTAATATCCCATTCGGGACTATCATCCCTTTTGGGGTAAAAAGTAACGAAATTTTTAGAAACCATCTATAAAATATTAATTTCTCTTTTCAGGATGGAGAAATTTCACTAACTGTATGATAAACTCATTGATTAAGTACATATTTACAATATATGATATAATGCAGAGGATAATGAAGAAATATGAAAACGCTTATGGTAATTTAAAATTTTACAATGGTGTGTTTCTCTTCAAATTAGATTTTTGAGTGTCTAAAAAGGCATTTCATCTATTTCTCAACCATTTTAAAAAACGCAATGAAGTTAAAGGTAACTGTTAGCAAAAGTCCTAAAGATGTTTTAAATTATTCTAAATGATTCTCTTTTTATGTAGTAAAACATGAGGCTTATATAATTAAATAAGAATTCTCATATAAATGCTAAGATATCGGAAAGCATAAAACAAAACTTTCTTTCTCAGAATTATTGGGAGTGAAATAATTTAGACATATATGAAATTTACATTTTCTTCATGTTATCTCTGAATGAAATATTGAAAACCATCCTTTTCTAACTGCATCATAATTTACATTAAATGATATATTATACTAAGTAGCTTGTTAGAAAATAAATGACTTATGCTTTAAAATTAAGAACTACAAATAAATTATTTTTATTTACTGGGGAATAAATGAAATTTGATTTATATAGTTCTCAGAATTTTCATCTTCTGCAGAGAGAATTTTGTAAAAAAAATCTTATTAATTCATTAATAACAGAGAATAGAATGTCAAATACTGTGAAAAAATGTAAAAGTTTTATCCCACAAATATCTGCTAGCTTTAAATCCTTTCGACACCATATCTATTTCAAGTCAAATTTTCTGCACATATATTAATTTTTCACTGAAAGCTGTTCTAATCAAAGGCGAAACATCAGAATAATGAGTTTAATCCTGTATGAGCCAATGTCGATAAACAGTATTATAAGATTCACTTGAAAATGTGTGTTTTCGTTGTATACTGAAAATTCATTTCAATACCAGTACATTTTACGAATGCTAGGACAATTTGTAATTAGACGACATTACACAATTCATGGTATTTGGCCCTAATGAAGCTGATATTACTGATATGCTATGAACTGAATTAGAACCTTTTATATAACTAAAATTGTTTTTGAAATAACCACACTGCCAGGTTCGTTGCTAAATCCGATATTGTTTTCACAAATTTTTCCAGCTTTTTATTAGTTCTGCTATCGAATGTATAAACTTGTGTGTCTAGTTACGTCCTTACGCTTAGTTAGATGATAGAAATACATAATGTTAAGTAAAAGACACATGGCTTTCATAATTTTTTGAAATACGCTTCTTTCATGTTCTTAACTATGAACCCCTTCATATTTGGCGTGGAAAATACTTCTTCTAGAAGGTTTTGTTCTGCTGCATTTTCTCCTGCTAAAGTAGACTTGTTGAAACTCCCGCAATTATATCTTCAAAAGATCTCCAACTCATTTAAACTTTGATATTACTGAAACTTGGGTGTAAAATTGGAAATGATAAAAAAAAATCTGAAAACTTTCAGATTTTATATTACGCCTAAAAGGGCGTTTTTTAACGTTTTGTGTGTTACCTTTACTTATTAAATATCATGCTTTTCGCACTTAAACCATAAAATTCAATTCAACAGCCATATCACAAAACAATTTAAAAAGGGCATATCTTTAGAATTTCCGATACACAGTCTCACGCGCTGGAAATAAAATGTTTTTTTTTCGTACAGTGTTGCCATTGCTCGCTTTGAAATCGTTGAGTTTTTTAATCAAAAATTTGTGAAAGGTTTACATAATATGAAATAGATAATGAAACAAATTCCAAATTTGGGCTTTCAAAAGGCCAAATTCGAGAGTGGAGAACTACGTCATTCAAAATTTTATGTCTCTAGCTTCCGTTGTTTTTTCGCAGTGTGAGAACCATGCATACATTCATGCGGATTCTTCATTGCTTAATTTATTTAAATATAGTGCAGGACTATAATATTTGTTGGCAATAATTTGAAAAGGGAAATGCCATTTATAGTGAACAAACGTAAAAGGCCAAAACGAAATTAATAGCCCTTCTGGGCAAATCGCCCTTTTGGGCTAATAATTTAAGGAGATTACTCATACATCCTCAATAATATCTTTACATTATTTCAATTTTATATAAGATGCAATTTGCAGGAATGATTAAATTTTGAAATCGGAAAACCCATTTCATGATGACCAATTCAGTAAATTCTTCCCTTATTGAAATGCCGTTCTAAAGTCCTACGTACCATGAGATCATTAATTTGGAAGAATTTCTTTCAAAGAATAGACTATTATCCATAGTTAAACATTTGTTATTACAATTTCTTTCAAATTATGTAAACGAATCAACAGAAATGAAATAACATTTAAAAGAATACTTTAACTATGTTTTTGGATCCTCGTTTAAGAGTTCATACATAAACTGACATGTAAGAAATATTGATATATTTTCTATTTTGTTCAAAGTATTTTAAATTGAAGGAAAATTTTCTGCCGCTGAATATGTAACGTACGACACGTGTTCGCAGTGTGAGGGGGAAAAGGCATTTCAATGTGTGATATCGAATTGAATTCCTTCAGAAGCCAAACAGTTTGAAAATAACCAAAAATATGCTACATTTTGCCTATATCTAAATTTCTTGAATGCTTTCTCTGAACTGAATGCAGACAGATACACTTGCAGTGAGTTGAGAAATGCAAAATAACGTACAAGGCTTCGTAGAAAGGCAATATACTGCTGTTTGCTGTGACACGAACTGTTGGAAACTATTTGAAAGGAAAACATGCACTTTTACGGATGCTTACGTTATATACACCAGAAATGCCTGCTGATCCAAATCAGGAGCAGAATATGTGAATAAAATCGAAAGTTATGTTCTCAGGTGTTTATTTCAAGTATACTAAGTAATTCGAAAAGCGGGTATTTTCAGAGAACGATATTATTTCCCTTAGCAATAAATAAATATGTAAATAAATAAATATGTACTGAATCTGTTAAAAAGAATTCCAAAACTGTTTAAAAAAACCTTGGAATTTGGAATTTTTTTATTGTCAGTTTCATATTTTTTAAACTTAACTAATGTTTGATTAAAAAACCAACGATTTGAAAGCAAGCAATGGCAACACTGTAAAAAAAACTTCTATCTCCAGCTCGCGAGATTGTCTATCGGAAATTCTTAATACATGCCGTGTCTAAATGTTTTTAGCCCAAAGTGGTCCAAATGCTCTCGAAACGTGTATATGTCTGTAAATGAAAATAACAATCGTTTGGGAGTAATGTAAAATTTGAAAGCTTTCAGATTTTATTTTTTTATTATTAATTCCCTTTTGCAGACTGATCCTTTAAAAAGTGGCGACAAAATTTAAAATTTATTTTCTTTTATGCATAATTTCATGTTTGTGGCCTAAAAATTGCCAACTTGCTTCTCATGTGGAATTTTTTATTTAGAGTTTTCTTTCGGTTCAGATGTTTCAAGTTTAAGAACTCCTGATGCTGCAATAATCCTATAGTGACTGTACAGAAATTAATCAAATAAAAGGAACTTAAATTTAAACCTGCTTCAATTTCTAGAACAACTTGTCTTGTACGATCTGCCTCTGCTATTCCACATAAACTAATTCTAGGTCCTACAATGAACCTGGCGAACTCTCGCACAGACGTAGATGAATTACCACCACAGAAGAAGGGTGAAAAGTAACCCTTTATTAATTCTACGTTACTTTAATAGAAAGGCACGATCCTCGTGCGTTACAAAAACACCGTCAACTTGCGGTGAAAACTTAAATGTGGAATATAAATCAAGTCGAATCTAAAATAAAATAAAGCTGAGTTATTTTGTTAAATTAAACCTAACGCATAAAAATGTTGGTGAAAATCAAATCGGTAGATCCTGAGATCTGAGTTCTCGGTTTTTTGGGGTTGGAGGCCTCAGGGGGAACCCCCATGGTGACCCCCAAATGTTTCTTATGGAAAAATCGCAAAAAAATTTCGATTCATGAAAAACGAAACCCCATCTAAATCGGTGCACCATAGCCAGTTTTATAAGGGGGTCGAAATGTTTGCCATAGAGCCTATGTTAAAGCTCCCCCCATTACATAGACTTTGCATTGGAAAAGCCATGTGTGCGTGACGGCGGTTCTAATTGAGATCCATGCAAACCGCTTCTACTGCTAGCGTGTCCCTAGAGGGTCTGTCGATAGACGCACTTTCATCGCTCTATCTGGATTAGCAAAAATTTTACCCTTTTACACACTTTCAGATTCCTCCCGCAGACTTAGATTATGGCAAATTTCAACTCCACGTAACTCGGGTCGATTTTGGCCTAGAGACAAAACTTTTATACTCTGGTGATAGCGCTCGAGGAGAGGACGACCGTGGTGGTATTTAGTTTTTAATTGGGTAAAATAATTTTTTGACTCCCAATTTTGGACTCCTGCCACGGACCCCCTGGTCGACCTAGAGACTTGCTTCGTGCGCGGTTAGAGAGCTCTTGGGTCACAGTCTACGCATATAAATTTTGGGGAAAATCGAATCGGTAAATCCTGAGATCTGAGTTTTCGGTTTTTTCGGGTGGAAGAACTTAGGGGGACCCCCATGGTGACCCCCATGGTCACCTCTAAACTTTTCTTATGGAAAAATCGAAAGAAATTTTTGATTTATGAAAAACGAAACCGCATCTCAATCGGAGCACCACAGCCCGGGTTATAAGGGGGTCGAAATGTTTGCCATAGAGCCTATGTTAAAGCTCCCCCATTACATAGAATTGGAAAAGTCATGTGTGCGTGACGGCGATTCTAATTCAGATGCAAGCAAACCGCTTCTACTGCAAGCGTGTCTCTGGGGGAGTCTGTCGATGGTCGCACTTTCAACGCTCTATCTTTATTAGCAAAAATTTTACTCTTTTACACACTTTCAGAATCCTCCCGTAGACTTAGCATTATGGCAATTTTCAACTCTAGGTAACTCCGGTCGATTTTGGCCTAGAGACAAAACTTTTATACTCTGGTGATAGCGCTCGAGGAGAGGACGACCGTGGTGGTATTTAGTTTTTAATCGGGTGAAATATTTTTTTGACCCCCAATTTTGGACCCCTGACACGGACCCCCTGGTCGACTTAGAGACGTGCTTCGTGCGCGGTTCAAGAGCTGTTGGGCCACAGTCTACGCATATAAATTTTGGTGAAAATCGAATAGTTAGATCCTGAGATCTGAGTTCTCGGTTTTTTGCGGTTGTAGGCCTCTGGGGAACACTTCATGGTGAGCCCCAAATTTTTCTTATGGAAAAATCGCAAAAAATTTTTGATTCATGAAAAACGAAACCGCTTCTAAATCGGAGCACCACAGCCCGGGTTATAAAGGAGTCGAATTGTTTGCCCTAGAGCCGATGTTAAAGCTCCCCTCATTACATAGACTTAGCATTGGAAAAGTCATGTGCGCGTGACAGCGGTTCTAATTGAGATGCATGCAAACCGCTTCTACTGCTAGCGTGTCCCTGGGGGGTCTGTCGATGGCCGCACTTTCATCGTTCTATCTGGATTAGCAAAAATTTTCCTTTTACACACTTTCAGAATCCTCCGATAGACTTAGCATTATGGCAAATTTCAAATCTACGTAACTCGGGTCGTTTTTGGCTTAGAGACAAAACTTTTATACTCTGGTGATAGCGCTCGAGGAGAGAAAGACCGTGGTGATATTTAGTTTTTAATCCGGTGAAATATTTTTTTTACCCACAATTTTGGACCCCTGCCACGGACCCCCTGGTCGACCTAGAGACTTGCTTCATGTGCGGTTCGGGAGCTCCTGGGTCACAGTCTACGCATATAAATTTTGGTGAAAATCGAATCAGTAGATCCTGAGATCTGAGTTTTCGGTTTTTTTGGGGGGGGTAGAATTTAGGGGGACCCCCCAAGGTGACCCCCAAATTTTTCTTATGGAAAAATCGCAAAAAATTTTTGATTCATGAAAAACGAAACCGCTTCTAAATCGGAGCACCACAGCCCGGGTTATAAGGGGGTCGAAATGTTTGCCATAGAGCCTATGTTAAAGCCCTCCCATTACATAGACTTAGCATTGGAAAAGTCATGTGTGCGTGACGGCGCTTCTAATTGAGATGCATGCAAACCGCTTCTAGTGCTAGCGTTTCCCTGGGGGGTCTGTCGATGGCCGCACTTTCATCGTTCCATCTGGATAAGCAAAATTTTACCCTTTTGCACACTTTCAGAATCCTCTGACGGACTTAGCATTATGGCAAATTTCAACTCTACGTAACTCGGGTCGTTTTTGGCCTAGAGACAAAACTTTTATACTCTGGTGATAGCGCTCGAGGAGAAAAAGACCGTGGTGATATTAATTTTTAATCGGGTGAAATAATGTTTTGACCCCCAATTTTGGACCCCTGCCATGGACCCCCTGGTCGGCCTAGAGACTTGCTTCGTGCGTGGTTTGAGAGCTCTTGGGTCACAGTCTACGCATATAAATTTTGGTGTCATGGGGCGGTAGCGCCGCCCCGATCGTAATTTTTAAAAACCAAGTATATGGTTGGAAAGTAGACCGCGAGACGAACAAATGAGTGGTCGAATCATCCAAATAGGATGAGTAGTTTCGGAGTTATTCGCGAGTGCCCCAAAATGATTTTTAGCCCAAGAAAAACGTTTTGGGGAAATTTCAAAAGTTTCGTTACCAGAATTCGATTTCTAATTAAGATGGATGCAAACCGCTTTCGCTGTAAGCATATCCCCGGGGGGTCTGTGCACCCCCGCAGTTTCATCGCTGTATCTCAATTAGAAAAAAATTCTCCCTTAGAGCCTAATGTTAAACGCTGCCGCATCCCAGTACATAGGGATACCATTGAAAATTTCAACTTCCCGTTACGGCAGTTTTAATCGAGATAAATCGAAACCGCTTCTACTGAAGATGTATCCCCGGGGGGTCTGGGCATAGCCGAAGTTTCATCTCTGTATATCAATTTGGAAAAAATTTTTTCTCTTTAAGTATTTTTCGCTGGACTTAGTTTTTAAGCATAAAAAATCATGAAAACGCCGTAACGGGGGTCGATTTCGGCCTAGATACAAAAATCGTATATTGGGGCGATAGCGGTCGAGGAGAGGAAGACAATGGTATTGGAATTTTTTTAATAGCGAAAAATTTTTTTTGACCCCTGGTTTCACGGTCGCACTGCCCCTTCCCTGATGGACCCAGAGACCTCGTTCTTGTGCGTATCGACAGGTCTCGGTACACTCTATAACTGTATAAATATTGGTGCAAATCGGTTCGGTAGATCCTGAGATATGAATTTCGGGTTTTGGGGGGTTGTAGCCCCGGGGGCACCCACCTCAAACCGGCGGGGCCCAATTTTTTTATGGAAAAATCACAAAAAAATTAAGATCCTCAAAAAACGCAACCGCATCGAAATCGGACCCCCCTGGCCTCGTCCAGGGCGGGCCGTAGGGTCCCATTTCAGGGGCAATAGCTCCGCCCCCGGTCGGAATGTTTTAAAACCAAATATAGGGTTGGAAAGTAGACCGCGAGGCGAACAAATCGGTGGTCGAATCATCCAAATCGGATGAGTAGTTTCGGAGTTATTCGCGAGTTCCCCAAAGTGTTTTTTAGCTCGAGAAAAACGTTTTGGGGAAATTTCAAAAGTTTCGTTAGCAGACTTCCATTTCTAATTAAGATAGATGCAAACCGCTTTCGCTATAAGCATAACCCCTGGGGGTCTGTGCACACCCGCAAATTCATCGCTGTATCTCAATTAGAAAAAAATTCTCCAATAGGGCCTAATGTTAAAGCTGCCGCATCGCAGTACATAGGGATACCATTGAAAATTTCAACTGCCCGTTACGGCAGTTCTAATCGAGATAAATCGAAACCGCTTCTACTGAAGATGTATCCCGGGGGGGCTATCCATGGCCGCAGTTTTATCGATGTATCTAAATTTTTAAAAAAATTCGCATTTAAGCTTATTTTTCGCTGGACTTAGTTTTTTTACGAATAAAAATATCTTGAAAACGCCGTAACTGGGGTCGGTTTCGGCCTAGATACAAAAATTTTATATCGAGGCGATAGCGCTCGAGGAGAGGAAGACAATGGTGGTGGAATTTTTTTAATAGCGAAATATTTTTTTTGGACCCCTGGTTTCAAGGTCGCACTGCCCCCCCCCCGGGTCGACCCAGAGAGGCATAACATAAGTACCTGTGAGATAGCTTGTCGGTTGAGCTCCTTTAAGTCACCTTTCTGTAGGGGGTTATTCAGAACTGTAGCTGACTTGACCTTGTCAGAGGCAATACGATAAAATCCTTCATGGTAGTTTAAATTGTTGATGAAAAATCTCTTCTTAGTTTCAAATTTGGTTTTCCTTATAGTTCGTTTATAGATTGCCAATTCTTTCTTATACATAATTTTCCTTTCCAGCCGTTTATCATCAGTAATACCAGGGACTTGTGAACTTTTCCTTAAAGCACGTATTCTACGCCGCATTAGAGCCAGCTGTGAATTCCACCAGGAAATGTTTCCATTGCTATATGAATTCCACCAGGAAATGTTTCCATTGCTATATTGTTTAGCCTTCAGCTTCTTCTCCACATCTTTAGACATATCCTCGAAAAATCTCGTGGTGTAGCAATCAAGATCTTCAGAGTTGTTGCATCTATCGAGTTCCAATTTAAATTTTTGTATCTTTTGATTTATGCCCTTCCAAAATCTTTTAATTCTATTAACATCCTTCGTAATGACAGTCCTAAAAGCTGTATAAATTTCAGTATCATAAGTTAGGCGCAAATAACGGTGATCACTCAGGCTCTCTT
>KK119800.1:0-17674 GCA_000611955.2 Stegodyphus mimosarum
ATGCTACTAGTATATTATTATGTCACGCTTATTCATATAGTGCTAAACCTCGCTGCTTGAAAAATTTCACGGTTAGGTTATTCAGTTATGGCAAAGCACACGAGGGCTATCTGCCTAAAGGGAGGGATGCCTTCGTGGAGGACTTTCTAAGGGAAACTGGCTCGTATACACGTTACACATGGGGAAAACCACGAAAACGCCCATGCAGCCAGCCCGTTCGCGGGATTCGAACCTCGGACCGAACTACCAGTATTCAGCGTCTTTACCGCTCGGCCGCTGGTGGGCCTGAAAAGTTTCACGACTGACCAGATAATATATACGCAATTGCCTAAAATATATTATTATTCAAATGCATATTTTAAATTTTACACTTTTGGTTAATTTTATTTAAAAATTTCTTACACCAATTATACTGAAAAAACCCTGAGTAACAAAAAGCTTTTATTTATCAAAGTACTTAATCAGCAGATTGAGACAATATAAATCAAATGAAATTTAAAATACTAATTATCACACTTATTCACAAAAAGTATAAAGAGGAACTTGTATATAGACTAAATAAAAATGGTATTCATATAAAAAGTGAACAGCAAAAATGCATGAGAAAAACATTCAGAAAATATTTTACCAACCTGTTAGGCCAAGAACTTACCAGCATCGGTTTTAATGAATACTTTCAACAATCACATCCAGTCTGCCAAATAAACTGTGCTGATCTGCAAAACAAGATATTAAATGAAACAAACGAGAACTAATATATTTACTCAAAAGAGGCATAAAGAAGGGCAACGTCTACACAAATGACGCAGTAAAAATGGCACATTTATTTGAAATATCCTCAATCTAATTCCTTTGGGGAAGAAAACCCGAATTAATTTTCATGGTTACTTAAAAAACTTGATGAACTGTAATCTATACACGCGCTAAATGAAAATGGCGCATTTATCTAAAAACACGTGATCGGTAAGCAATCTACCAGCACATGAAACAGCAAATGAGTATGAAAAAAATACACATGGAAAAATTACTTTTCATATTTAACAATAAAGTGTAAGATGTTACAGCAAACATATACCAGATAAATAAAAATTTGATAAACAACCTGAAATTTGCTAATACTACCATTCCGCACATCTAAAAGAAGCAAATTAAAATTAATAAAGCTAAATGTGCAAAGTTAGAAAACAAGGTATTAAATTTCATGGAAGAATTACATAGTATACTCACAGGTCGGCATCACTCCTTCCACCGCAACTACAGAAATAAAAATGAACCGATTACGCCAAATAGCTTGGCGAGAAAGTTCTGAGCAGATCTTCATGCAACCAAGAAAACCTCATAACTCCTCCCATTTCCCCCCCTTTCTGATCGTGAAGATCGTCGGTCAACAACGGATTCCTTTAACAAAGTCCTCGTGTGTGTTCGATTTCGTTGAGAAAAATTAATTATTCTGTGAACAGGTATGGAAAAAAAAACTGAATTACTTTCACGTCTTATAAACATTGGTGTGTTTAAAGTAGGTGAATTTACTTTGAAGAGTGGCGTTATCTCACCTATTTATATTGATTTAAGACAAATTATCCATTACCCGGATCTTGTGCATTGTATTGCTGAAGCTGTACATGAGAAAAAAATTGAGCGAAATATAAAAGTAGAAGTTTTATGTGGTGTTCCTTATACGGCTTTACCAATTGCTTCTGTTGTGTCTGTTTTACACAACATTCCTATGGTGCTACGACGCAAAGAAGCTAAAAGTTACGGTACTAAGAAAATGGTTGAAGGCGTCTTGAAGGAAGGAGATAATTGTTTAATAATTGAAGACATCGTATCTAGTGGTTCTAGTGTGATAGAGACTGCTGAAACTTTAAGGAAAGAAGGGTTAATAGTGACGGATTGTATTGTAGTCCTAAACAGGATGCAAGGGGGTTTAGAAAACTTGAAAAAAGAAGGTATATGTTTGCATTCGTTATTTGACATACACGATATATTTGATAGTTATTGCACTGTCAATAAAGTAAAAGCGACTGTTATTGAGAATGTTAAACTTTATTTAGAAAAAAATATATATATACCTGTAAAAAAATTACAATCAAAATTTTTAACATTTGCCGAAAGAGCTGAAAAAATGAATCAGCCTGTAGCTAAGAAGCTTTTTGAAATAATACGTAAGAAAAAGAGTAATCTTTGTGTAGCTGTGGATACTGTTCATGCAGAGGAGCTGTTGAAGTTAGTGGATGATCTGGGGCCTTATGTTTGCATGATAAAAACACACATTGATATACTTGAAGATTTTCATTCAAGTGTAACAGAAAAATTGAGTAAATTAGCCGAAAAGCATAATTTCCTTTTATTTGAAGATCGGAAATTTGCTGATATAGGTAATACTGTTGTGCATCAATATGAAAGTGGTCTATATAAAGTAAAGCAGTGGGCTGATATAGTCACAGTTCATGGGCTTCCAGGAAGTGGAATTATAAATGCTTTGAAAACTGCTGCAAAAGATTACAAGGATCGAGCTTGTGTACTTATAGCAGAAATGAGCACAAAAGGTGCTTTAACAAATAATGCTTACAAAGAGAGCATTATTGAAATGGCTGAAAATCATCCAGACTTCGTGATTGGCTTTGTAAGCCAGCATAAATTTCCTGAAAAAGATGCCTTTATTTATATGTGTCCAGGTGTAAATATAAAACATAGTGGTGACACATTAGGACAACAATACAAATCTCCTGAAGAAGCAGTAAAAGATGGTGCAGATGTAATTATTGTTGGAAGGGGTATCTGCAGTTCTGATAATGTTATTAAAACTGCCAATGAATATAAAACTAGAGCTTACAGTGCTTATTTAAATCAAATGTGCATTCAATAATTAGTTATATTTCCCATTTAATGAAAGAAAATTTAAATAAATTATTTTGTTTATGTATATGTTTATCTAATATTTAATGCTTCACAAGCAATGAAAAGTAATTCTTGGGAAAAGTAGCATCAATTTTCTCCTCCAGAAAGTCTTACTAATATTTGAATGCTGCAAAAAAAGTTGGTTATAGTATCATGAATGACAACTGCATGCATGCATTTTCTGCATGTCGCAATCGTTCTGTGCAGTTTGTTCAGTTTTTCTTCTATTCTTTTTATTACTACATTGTATTTTTTTTATATTGTTTTAACTTAGGATTTAGTTTTTATTTTAATTTTAATAATAGAGTGATGAAATTACGTTCATCTCGTTAAGACAGTTATCGGAGGCCAGTACAAATCTTCAGTAACAAAAAATATGTTGATTTTACAATTGGAGAGAATATTTGTTTTCAGAGATGGAAATTACATGTGCCAAAATGTATTATTTAACTAATTTGGAAGCACTTCCACAAAGCGCCCGTTGGCGCTGTTGCAATTATACTCCGCCAAACTCGCCAACGGTTGATCGACGTCGACGATGAGCGGCATACGGTTATTAAACACATGGAAGTAAGCTGCGTAAACGTGATATTTAGTGCATATAATCAAAATAAGTTAAATAATAAATGACATAAATTCAGGTTAGCAGAGAAAACAATACATAAAAGCATATGGATGTAAAATTAACCGATTAAACGTGATATACGAAAATAAATTTGTATTAAATTAAAATACGCACGGAAAACAGTATATTAAGCTTAACGAAGTGAAATAATAATCTAATAATGAGATCTTTGTAAGAATGAACTCTTTTTCTTGACAAAGTTATCTATTTAATGGAAAAAATGGTAAAAGTTAACAATTGGGTGCCCCTTGTTTTCTGGCGATTCTGTTTTGATGCCAAGATCGGCGCCAATACGACACAATTTCAAGATGGCCGCTACACAAAACCAAAACAAGAAGTCAAAGAAATCCACAAACTCCGTGTCCATGTACACATCGACCTATTTTCACTTAAAAAAAAATCAGAGAATTGCACAACTAGTCATTACACATTTTGACTTTGTCCATGTGCACATCGATTTACTTTCAATTAAATAAATCAAAAAGCTAAAACCATGTTAAAACTCTCATGATAAACAGAAATGGGGTTTCATCGCCAAAACTGAACAAAATTTTTTGCCAAAAAACATGGGGCACCCAATTCTACACTAGAGCGAAAAAAATTAGTAAAATTCGGATCTGTCTTTGAATATCTTTCAATATTATAAAATTCCAAAATATTGCTGTTTTTAACAGTGCAGTTTTTAAATAAATTATAAAAGCATAAAATCAAAAAAGTACTTTTATAATTTATATCTTCATTGTGTAATTTCAAAGTACTTCCAAAACTATGAAAATCTATTATCAACACATAAATCAGCAAATATTCTCATTTTAAATAGAAACTGAATTGCAACTATCTGATTACATGAAAGTTTTTTTAGTAATAAATTATAGGGTTTACTTCCGCAAAGCGCCCGGTGGCCCAAATGCGCTTTAGCCCACTGCTTGGCGGCGATTGTTTTTGAATGAGCAATAAACGCGCCAACATGGGTAACTCCGTATATCCGCGAACATGGCTGACTGGGTATTTTGAAGCTACGGAAACATGTAGTTTTCGCGCATGCGTATTTCCTATTTTATAAAGAACGGTTTTATTGGTAATGTGAGATGACGTAGCGGTTTATTCGAAATTCTTACGTGTTAATTTAAGTAGTTATTTCAGTTGTCGTTGTATTCTTTGAATGCGATGTTTTTGTGTTGAGTGTTTGCTATTTTTGTACCTTATATTTCGCTAAATACCTAGTCGGTATGGATTTAGCTGTGATGCTGAGAGAGGTGATGAGTGAATGTACATATACATTTATTACTTTATTGGAAGTGCAAGTTGCTTAATTTTTATATTTTGTTTCCTTTTATTGAAATAATTTGGCTCAGCTGAAGAACAGAACGCTGGTATCGTTTGCAATTTATTTTATTTTGTTGATTTGTGCACATTGCCTACATTGTGCAATTCGCTGATTTTTTTTAAGTTAAAACGGAACGCTGTGCACATGGCATTTTCTTGTAATTTATTTTCGTTATTTTAGCTTATTTTGTTTATTTGTGTACGTTGCCTACATTGTGCAATTCTCAGATGTTTCTTTTAAGTTAAAACGGAACGGTGTGTACATGGTATCGTTTGTAATTTTAATGCCCTTTTAAAAAAAATTCCTTCTTTGTGGGATGCCATTTTGGTTACGTTTTCGCGGAGCGTGTCGGGAAGGTTATGTAACGGCATAAAATGTGTAAGTATTACAACATAAAATGTAAATAATTAATTTAAAGGTAACTGACAAATATTTTAATGATCGTAATGTTCGTTTTGCATATTATTTTATTATATTTTTGTGGCAACAGTTTCCATACTAATTTATGGTTTAGAATTCTATGTTTTGTTTACAATAGGTTTTCACGGAGCGTGTTGGAAAGGTTGCAATTAATTGCAAAATCGCCGAATTGGCGATTTTCAAAACATCGCCAAGCAGTGGGCTAAAGCGCATTTTCACCCGCCCGGTAAATGTAAATACCGCCAACATTGGCGATAATAGTTCAAACCTGGTAGGCCGTCAGATTCCACAGATTCGCTTGTTCAAAGGTTGCAACCATTGCTCTTAATGTTGATTTTTGTTCAAATACCACCTTCGCTGTTCTCATTTACAGATTTAAACTTTTCTTTACATATTTCTTATTATTTTTTAGGATTTTCACGTTAATTTTAAGAATTTTTAACAATGAATAGATGCAAACGTTTTCATATCATTAGTGAAGTTTTCGGAGACAGATGCTTGTTCGCCGAAGAAAATAATGGCGAGGGAGGTGAATGATAATTGGAAACACAAATATTTTGAATTTTTTTGCGCAATACATTTATAAAATAAAAAAAAAATAAGTATGAGAAGAATATAATTTATTACCAAGAAAAACTTTCATGTAATCAGATAGTTGCAATTCAGTTTCTATTTAAAATGAGACTATTTGCTGATTTCATTTATGTGTAGATAATGGCTTTTCACAGTTTTGGAAGTTCTTTGAAATTATACAATGAAGATATTAACTATAAAAGTACTTTTTGATTTTATGCTTTGATAATTTCCTTAGAAACTGCACAGTTTAAAACAGGAATATTTTCGAATTTTATAATATTGAAAGATATTCAAAGACATCCGAATTTTACTAATTTTTTTCTATTAAATAGATAGCTTTGTCAAGAAAAGAGTTCATTATTACAAAGATCTCATTATTAAATTATTATTTCACTTCCGTTAAGCTTAATATATTGTTTTTCGTGCTTATTTTAATTTAATACAAATTTATTTTCGTATATCACGTTTAATCGGTTAATTTTACATCCATATGCTTTTATATATTGTTTTCTCTGCTAACCTGAATTTATGTCATTTATTATTTTGATTATATGCACTAAATATCACCTTTACGCGGCTTACTTCCATGTGTTTAATAACCATACGCCGCTCATCGTCGACGTTGATCAACCGTTGGCGACTGCAACGGCGCGAACGTGTTCTTTGCGGAAGTGCTTCCAAATTATATTCTTCTCATACTTTTTTTTTATTTTATAAATGTATTGCGCAAAAAAATCAAAATATTCGTGTTTCCGATTATCATTCACCCCCTCTCGCCATTATTTTACTCCGCGAACAAGGATCTGTCTCCGAAAACTTCACTAATTATATGAAAATGTTTCTATCTATTCATTGTTAAAAATTCATAAAAATAACGTGAAAATCTGAAAAAATAATATTTGAAGAAAAGTTTAAATCTGTAAATGCGAACAGCGAAGATGGTAATTGAACTGACTGGTTACCAGGTTTGAACTGTTATCACCAATATTGGCGTTGTTTACATTTACCGGGCGCTTTGTGGAAGAAAACCCACTAATTTTATAGATTATCTGGTTGAATGAGCAGTTTTTGAATATCCAAATATTGAAAAGAGCGAATTAAAAAGCATTTAGCCTATCATATCAATATTTGTTTATGTAATAGATAAAATACCGGGGCAGTTATCTGTTGAAATATCAACATTTTTTTTAATGAAAGTTTTTTAATTTTAAGTTTTAATGAAAGTTTAATTGAATAATTATTAATAATTATCAATAATCTTAAGTAATTTTTATGTATGACCTCTACCTCCATACATTTTTTAATTCTCATTAGATGCAAAAAAATAAAAAAAAAACTATGCATATATCTTTTATTGTGATAATATATGGTAAAGCTTCTTTCCTTTTAAACTGCTTAGAAAGTCTTCCAAAGGTATCCCATTCTGAGGCAGATAGCTGTTGCAAGTTGTCATATTCAAATAACTTAACCCTTTTGAACTGCATTATATTTACATGATACATCAAATTTTAAGTCATCCTTCATCATCTCAGTTGCATCACAAATTATCAGGTTTACTGCTGTAGAACCTGTTGGTAACATAACATTTTTTATGCCTCTATAGCTAATTGGCAATGATTTTAAGCATGATATTCAGCATATATAGTCAATATGTTGTCTTGTTAAATGGCACCAAGGTAAGTGCCAGGAAGGCACAATTTCCAGATGGCCATTGCATAAAACCAAAATAAGAAATCAAAGAAGGCACATACTCGGTGTGTCGATATACACATTGATCTGTTTTCATTTAAAAATTCAGAATTGCTCAAACTTGGCATAGTGCACTGTCTTGAATTTGTCCATGTACATATCTATCTATTTTCACCTAAAAAATCAGGAAGTTAAAACCATCATGGAGGTTAATCTTTAAGCTACGGTACCGATTCGCAAATAGTTTCTTTTTTGACGCTAAGATCAGCACCATATTCAAATTGGTCATCTGCACCAATTTCAAGATGTTGCCGATCCTTGCACTACACAAAACAAAAAAAAGAAACAAAATACTTGCATAGTGTCGGTGCCCATGTACACATCGACCTAGTTTAACTTTAAAAAAAAATCCCAGAGTTGCACAAACTAGGCACTTAATTTAACTTTATCCATGTACACATCGATCTATTTTCACTTAAACAAAATCAGAAAGCTAAAAGTTAAAACCAGGAAAAATTCGCCGCTGTTTTAACGAACAAATAATCAAAAGTTCATAAACAAAGAGTAATAAATAACCAGATATATAAATTTCCTAACATAAAAGCATTGAACAACAAATCTTTTAACAAAAATTAACTCAAAACACCAGTAAAAAAATTAAACGTCAATTTTTTAACGTACCTTTTTTTCATGTGCATATGTTGTCATCTCCCACCAGCACCTCCTCCATCTTCCACATAAGCAATTCAATTAAATTTTTGGTGGTTTTGTCTCATCCGCTGTTAATGCGGATAAACACATATAATAGCATCCATTGTACACCTTCCAGCAGTCTGAAATTATTGTTGTCTCCGGAAGAATAGATATTTATATAATTTATAACACTAAGCAAACATTCAGGCGACTTTCGTAAAACATTACACACATGCAATTGAAAATCTCTGGTCCATACAAAAAAAGGTTAGTATTACAAAAAATAGCCAAAATCTCAACTTATCGCAACACATTTGGCAATATTCGCACAATTTTCCCCAATGCTAGTTTCACCAACAATAGGATTACCCTAAAACCTATTTTGTGCGGCGGGCTTCCAGATTTCAAGAACAACCAATACCACTTGGCGGTTTTTTCAGACAGAAACCATACACTAAATATCAACCCTATTGTGGTAAGTAGAAGTGGAGGTTTCATCATCAAAATTGAACAAAATTTGTCGAAAGGGCACCTAATTCTACACTAGAGCTCTAATGTGACATTACCATATGCAAGTTAAAATTATATTTAAGTAAGGAACGGAAAACATACTAAGCATAAAGTTAGCAGAAAAAGCATGAAATTAAATGTATACAGCAATTTTAGCTGATTAAACATGTTACACATGAATAAACTTTTCCTCTAAGCTTTAATTCATGTATATCAATTAAAGCTTGGAGGAAAAGTATTGAGCACTTGTATGTAAAATTCAGCTTGTTAAACATATTTAGTACATATAAATTTAAGTTAGCAGGAAAAAAAATATGTAAATAAAAATTAGCCAGCTAAGCATAATACTTAGTACATATATACGTTGGCAGATGAAAACATATTAAGAATATGTGTAAGTAAAAATTAGCATGAAAATAAATGTGAGATATTGAAATTGATTTCAAATTAAATATTTGTATTTTTTGGCGGACATTATTGTGCATAATAAAATCAAAAGTATAATTACTGCACTTAATTCACTGCACAGTAATTGTCTTTTTTTTTTATTGCTTCAAGTTTTTAATGAAATATTTTTGTCCATTGCATGTATTTCAACAAAAATGTTACATCCTCGAAATGTATACCAAGTTATTCAATCGTCATCCAATGCAGCTTATGTTGGACATTTGGAATTCTTTTGTGCACATAATTTATCTTAATAAGGTGAAAAGGTTTTTATTTTTTTCAAGTAGGTAAACAAAGAAATGTAATCCTGAATTGCATTGAAAAGATCATATTTTATTCAATTAAAAGTAACATATTTTGTTTTAATTTTTAAGGTAAAATTTGTATAAAAATAAAATATTTTGTTCAGAAGTAGGTTTATTTAGAAGTTATCCAGTCTAGCCATTATCTAATTATAAGGGTAATATTAATTTATAAGTTAATAAGTTTAGAAAGTAATTAAATAAATAGTGTTCATTTGGAAAAATGCAAAAATCAATAAATCTACTTTTAAACTTGGCAAAGTCACGTAATCAGCATGAAGGTTAAGTAAATAAATAGCTTGTGTCTGTCAGCAGCCTAGCGATCCTTACTTTGGGTTTATCCAGAAATAGATATTGTAATAAAACACATGGGATAATGTGAGCCGTTAAGTACGGAAACTTAGCAAAGTCACGTGATCAGCACGAAGATTCATCTGCAAAGTCACATGACACCCAACGCAAAGGACCTACGTATAAAAAGAAAATATCCCTTCGCCTTTTCCCTTTCTCCCTAGCTCAGTTAACATCTGAATTAGCAACCAAAACTATCTTTCCACTTTTTGGTGCATATCGCCCAAGCTGCCGAACGCGATTTCAGAAAATTCGCCATGTGCCGGCTATCTGAGTATCCCCGAATCCTCTTCGAAATATACAAATAGAATCGAATTTCTATTTGTATATTTTGATATAGTATTTGTTTTCACACAATATTTAATATTAATTTTTAAAAATAATCTCTCTTTTTTTTTTTTCCATTCTTGTTTGTGCTAAAATTTTCATTATGAGATATTCTGCAAGGAATAATAATGCAAAATTTTACTGTTCACATCTATATGAAGTATTTGTTATCTCATTAATAAGTAATAAATAATTCATCAGTTATATTTCAGGCTTTTGAATTATGTAAGTTTTCTTGCATACCATAAATAAAGTAAATATTTTCTGAAGGCACATAATAATGCCTCTATATTTTGGAATTCTACGTTTTAAACAAATATATGTTGTTTTTAATTATTATTATATTATTTATTTTCTAATCTAAATATTGCAGTTGCTTTCCCAACATTAAAAATGATAAATTTATTGTTTATATTTTGAAAATTTAGCTTGGTCTGTGCTCAAAAAAAGTTATCCAAATGGAGTCCATATGGTACTATTGCATTAGAGCGGCGTCAATTAAAAATGCCCCTCCTCTTTTTTTTTTTTTTTTTTTTGCCACCAGTTATTGCAAAGTATAAAATTATAAAATAATAATATAGTTCAAAAGATTAAAAAAAAGTAGTTCCATAGAAAGAATTTTTTTTCAAAAAAAATTTTAATTTTTAAAGAAAGTATATTTTTCTTATCAATCTACTATATTTTTCATATAAATAAAAAATAACAACACAAAGCGAAACTCAATCTAAACAGGTGACATGAAATTACAAATATCATTAACTATTTCAGAAAATAATTTAGTTTTTGAATATAACCAACATGACATAAATTCTATGAAATAGGTGGCGACAAGTGCCCCGTTGAAGTTTTTTCGCACTACCCCACAATTCTGCACAGTTTGGGTATGTCATCCAGTTTCAGGGTCTACAAAATATAACTGTGATTCACAGTTAAATGTTCATACCCAGCATTTCTTAATTTTTCTTTCTTATATCCTTTCTATCAATCTGAAAATATAATTCTATCATCCGTGATGTTTTGCTGAATGGCTATCATCACTGTTGTAGCACAACTATTGAGAAGGGCTACCAGAAAATATTCTTTACTTTCCCGGTACAAACACCGAAATACCCATATTTCCAGAAGAACACAGCCATCATTGTTTTTTCTTTTTGTGAAAAGACTTTAGTAGACAATTGTTTAGAAAGTAGTTATTCCAATCTGTTCTCATACTATGGCCGATTTCTAACTGAAGTTGTCAAAATTAAATCGACATCAACTGACACCACAGATAGTAAAACGAGTGATACTGAGGAAAGAAAGATGTAAGCCTTCAAACCATGTTTTGGCTCTCAATCCCTTTTTTGTCAGAGCAAGAATGTATGTAACAACAACATATGGAAGCTTTGTTCGAGTCAAAAGTTAACTTCATAGGATGATTTTGAGAACAAGTCTATTGCTATGAATTATTCCTTTGTCCTGAAAGAATCCTATGGCAGCCTCTTTGTCAAAAGGTAATTGCGATGTTGTGTAATCCATCGTATTAAAAAAATGGTGAAATATGGCTAAAAAATAACGAGTGATAATATTTCAAACAAGAACTAGGAAATCTCAAGCCACAATATTTCAAAAAAAAAAAAATACTCAAATCAACTAGTGACACTATTTCAAAAGAAAACTAGAAATCTCGACCCACGATATTTCAAACGTTAAATTCTCGAGCCATTATATTTGGCATGTTGTTGAAGCACAGTTTTTTTTAAATTTTTTCTTCATTTTTAACTGATGACGCTCTAACGAAATAGAAGAAAACTAGAAATCTCGCCCCACGATATTTCAAACGTTAAATTCTCGAGCCATTATATTTGGCATGTTGTTGAAGCACAGTTTTTTTTAAATTTTTTCTTCATTTTTAACTGATGACGCTCTAACGAAATAGTACCGCCCATATATATATATTGTATATAGCAGCGTTTCCCAAAGTTTGAGTCGCACCGAGCACCGGGTCGCAGAAAAATTCAGCTGGGTCATGGCAAAAATTGTAAAAAAACAAAAAATCTATAATATTTTGTTCTAAATTTAATATTTTTCGAAACTTTTTCAAGTACTGCAGGTGGCAACCCTTTACCACTATTTCCTACCGGACCGTTTAAATTCGGATGCTCTGATTGGCTGATTTCATTTCATCATTCAGTGCCGTCTCTGGTACATGCGCCATAAACTACGTGTATCAAAACAAGGTTATGTTTGAATTTTTGTTACCCTTTTTATTTGGCAATAGTTATAACCTATTATTAATAGTAACTTCATATTGGTAAGTAATAAAAATACTTTTTCTTATAAATCATTAGTAAACAAATTCTTTTTATTAAAGCTTTCAACCTTTTTTAAAATTGATAAATGGTTAATCAAGAAAGCCACAGATTTAAATAATGATCAACCAAGCACGAGCAAAGCTGAACATCATCATCGTGAAGAAACTGTGCCTAAAGCAGATATACAGCACCAAAATAACAAGCGTAAAGCCGTAAAGCTACTTGGACTCGCAACTATTGTGACAAATATTTACGCTTTGGGTTCATTGCTGGCGACAGTCAAAATAATTTGCAATGAGCAACTTCAACTTTCAAATAAAAGTATAAAACCGTCAAAGTTGAAACGGGATTTAAACACACTCCATTCTGAGTACTCTGATAAGCCAACTAACTTTTTTACTGATAAGAAAAATGAATTGATTGCTGCTTAAAAAAAAAGTGAAAAATACACTCTTACGACATCTTTTGAAATTTCCAAATTAATAGCTGAAACTGGGTATCCTCATAGTGCTGGAAAAAAATTTAATACTTCCTGCTTTGAAAATTGTTGCAAATAATTTATGTGGAATAAAGGAAATATGTTTATTTTCAGTGATACCATTATCAAATAATACAGTTAAACGGAGAATTGATGATTGTGCGAAACATTTAGAAGAAGAATTAGTTGCTTAAGTAAAAAAGAACAAGTTTTTTTCTTTGCAAATAGATGAAAGCACAGATATCAAGGATAATGCAAATCTAATGTGTTTTATCAGATAGATATATTGACGAAGACAACATACGAGAAAATTTTTTGTTTTGTAAAAGGCTAACGACAAGAACGACCTCAGATGAAATTTTTAAGGCTACCAATAATTTTGTCCCTAGTCACAGTATTGATTGGATGAAGTGTGTTGGGCTTAGTAAGTAGGAGCACGTGCAGTGGCAGGCTGTCATAAAGATTTGTTTAAAGAAATTCAAGAATTAGCAGTTAATTGTGTGAGGGTGCACTGTAGTATCCATAAACAAGCGTTGGCGGTAAAACGAATACCTTTAAATTTAAACATGGCTTTGGAAGAATGTGTCAAGTTTGTAAATTACATAAAGTCTCGTCCATAAATAGTAGACCTTTTTCTTGAATATGTAAGGAAATGGGGTGTGATCATAAACACCTCCTTCTGTATTGTACATAATTCACGATGGCTTTCAAAAGGAAATGTTTTAAAACATCTGTTTGAGCTAAAAGACGAAGCCTTGGTATTTCTGAATGAACATCCACCTTCTAAAAATGATGCTATTTTACCATTTAAGGGTAGATTCCAGGATTTTGAGTGGTTAATAAAAATAGCTTATTTGTGCGACATAGTTGCTACATTCAATGAATTTAAATTTGTAAGGCTTTGGTTTTAATATTTTCAAAATATCGGAAAAAGTCACTGCAATAATTTAAAAAATGACTCTGTGGAAAAAGCGACTTTCAAAAGGAAATTTTAAATCTTTTGAAACATTACATAAATTTATTGAAACCCATTCAAATTACGATGAAGAAGATTTACATCTTGAAACACTATCAGTTTCAATTCAAGAACATCTTTCGGAACTAATAAATAGTTTTAAAGACTACTTTCTAGATGTTCCTTCAAATAATATGTGGATTAAAGATCCTTTTTCTGTCGATATTGAAAAGGAAGAAATGCTTAATCTTATTGAACAAGAAGTTGATAATTTGATGTGACGCTGATCTTAAAAAAAGTGTTTGAAACTGTACCACTAATTAATTTTTGGTTGTGTTGTCAAAAGGAATATCCAAGCGTAAGCCAAAAAGCGATGCAATTTTTAATGCCTTTTGTCACCACTTATACGTGTGAAACTGTGTTCTCAGCTTCGGTGTACTTAAAAAATAAGCATCGAAACAGATTGGATGTCGAACCTAATTTGAGAATAAAATGAACATCATTAAAATCCTAATTTAAAATTACTATGTGATGAAAAACAACATCATCTTTCGCACTAAGGTCAAAATGTGTAAAACAAAATTTACTTTAAATGAAGATAATGGATTGTCTTTAATTACTTACGTTTTTGCTGTATAATTATTTTACAATTTTTGTGTATGAAATAAACAAACAAATAACTTGAATTTTGATTTTTATTAAAAAATAAAATTTATTTTGTAAATAAATGTTTTTTTATAAGGTGGGTCATGAAAAAATTTAAAATCTCATGCTGGGCCGCAGTCAAAAAAGTTTGGGAAACGCTGTACTATCAGCTTTATAACAAATAGGTGGATATTTGAGGATTGCTACAGAGTTACATAATTAACATTCATTTATTGTTTTACAATTGTTGCACTAATGTTATGTTTTCAGAATATATCTAATCTGTTAAATGGCAAGTCTATTTTGCTTGGTTTAAAGTTGATTCCTAAGACCCAATATAAAATTTAATGTGTTAATAAATTGAGGGTGAAATTTTAAATTAATAAAAACAACTTATTTGTACATAGGAACAAACACTTGAATGAAATATTCTTACTTTAGGTTGTATTTTGTGATTATACATATGACAGCATGTGCAAAATACGATATTTCTGTGGCAAATTTCTATGAACAAACTTAGAATACTATTATGAAAGTCGGTAAAGATAATAAATGAAACCTTTATTCTCTTAAAATGTAGAGCGACAAATTTTTCAATAGGATGCTATAGTAATTTTCACATTGTAAATTTAGAAATAGTTATATATAATTGTTAAAATATACAGAGAACATACATGGGAGGCAATGTATTTATAGAGTGGTTGTTGTATAAAATAGTTAATGTGCATGTTACCTTGCTTGTTTTAAATTTTATAAAATTATTTTAAGAAATCGTTCGCGGAGCCGGATTGATAGCCCTGGAAGAACATGCAATGAACATTTTTTGTTTTTTAAGATACAACACTGAACACAATCTTCACTAACTTATCCACTTCGATAACTTTTATGAGAATAAAATCTAGAAAATTATACATTATTAAGTCGTTTATTTCTAAACAAAAGTTATAATTTAAAAAGAGGCATTTGAGCAAGAGATGAACAAAAACCAACCCCTTAACTTATTGACAGAAAAAACTGGTCGCCAAGAGTAGTCTCCGGCGGTGGCTTATTTTTAATGAGTGAGTTTCTTCAATTCCCAGCTGGTCTTAACCACCGTACTTCGTACATAAGCAGTATACATGTTATACAAATTTTGAACTATTCCCGTCTTGTTATTCATATTCAGATCCTTTTATGTTGGCTATTGATAAATCGATGATTGTGATTATTCAGGTCGATCATAACAGTTCTTAACATTGTTTTAAATAACATACGACAACATTAGGTCATAACATTGTTTTAAATCGGTTGTAACATTGTTTTCATGACTGTCGACAACATTAGGAAAATTATATATGGACATCGAAAACTAAGAAAGACGATAAAAATTTTAAAAAACTTTGGAACATTTTATGCATATTTTAAAAAACTTACAAAAATAATTAAATTAAGCATTTCAGAAAGAACAATTTCATATTATTTTTAGCGAAGAAATCTCTTGTTCATATTTAAAAATAAAACTTTTTCCATTCGTTTCATTTGAATGGAACAACGGTTTTCACTTTGTATTTGACCCGATTTCGAAAAAGTTCTTTCGGATGGTCCTGAGGTAGCCATGGCCGATAAATATTTCTCTGCTAAAACTGAAAGTTCAGGGTAGGTACTGCTCGCGTCTGCCACCATTTTAATGAACACTCATTCCTAGAAAGAATGCGTTCCTCAAGATATTGCCTCTTAGCGACGATGCTGGAAACAACGGAGTTTGATGTCGCTCTTGGATCAAAGTCTTTTCAAATTGAGTTCTCGTCAGTGTCAGTGGATATTGCTGGCGTGGTTTTCTTTGGTGCACCGTCTGCTGTTTGTTAACATTAAAATATTTTTCAAGCTTAGTTTCCAGCAGACTTTTAGCACACTCATAATTAGATTCATCTGCAAGTCTGAATGCCAGTTTCTTAAACCGCGGGTCTAATAATGCTGCTTTAGATAATATTGGGTGCCTATAACAAATTATCTGGATTTGAATTCTGTTATTATTAGTTAGATTTTTCCCTATTTCTGTAATAATATTTAAATTTAAACTGTCAAACATGCTAATTACGCTTTCAGTGGCAGTTATGACCATTGAAAGGTAAAAAGTTTTAAAATTTTAATTATATCTGGAAGAGTCTGCCAGTAACATTCTCACAGATTTTCAGCCGGATTGTGTAGGAGGCTAAGGGCCCTATTCATGACATTTTTAACCACAGCGTTAAGTGAGATTTAGGGAATCACGTGGTACACTGACGTCACAAGTAGTTAAATCGCAAGTATTGGTATTCTCAACAAAGCTAGCGTTAAATTTGATCTTTAAATTGATGGGACGGCTGTTAAAGTAAGGATACGTCTGACCCTTGCCGTTAAGTAAACAGATTGTTAAATTCCGGCATTAAACATGGCTGAAGGTTTTGCGTCAGTTTTAGCTGAAGCTTATTTTGAGGAAATATGTCGAATTTCTCTGCGTCGGCAACGAATTTTTCGGGATAGAAGCAATGCCTTCGATTTACCGGATCGACAATTCATTAAAAAGTTTCGATTAAACAAACAATTAGCATACCAGCTAATTCATGATCTCAGATTAGCTTTCCCTCGGAAATGCAACCGAATTACTTTGGATCCCGAAACCCGAGTGAGTGATTTTCTTATTCTTATATAATAGATTTTTTTATTAGTGTTATTAAATTCACAGATGAATGAACAGTGGAAATTTCAAATATCTTACATGTATTGTAGATAAATTGATCAATGTTGTAATTAAACAGTTCCAGTTAGCCTTTTAATGGGGGGGGGGAAGAATTTCATAATTATTAGTGAAATACTTGAAGTTAATATTATATAGATCAGATAAAAAATTTTCACTGAAATTATTCATTATGCTGCTAATATGCCAACTGTTATTGTTTATTATGGATGCCAGAATGTATAGAAAACCTTATCATTTCTCTTATCTGAGTTTTATGTAACTGTTTATCTTAGCATCTTTTATAAGCCTGCTGATGTTCTAAGTTTGTGTTTGGGGATAACTTGTGGCATATATAATCTTTCAGTTTGGGCACCATAAAATCTACCACCTAATCATCTCAGTAATACAAGATGTGTCTAAAAAGTTCAGTGAATGG
>KK119801.1:0-64356 GCA_000611955.2 Stegodyphus mimosarum
GGGAAGGTGGGGAGGGGATGGGGAGAGAGGCGAAAAGTGCGCCGATGTAAATAAATGGTCGCTGTGGTAACGAGGAGAAGAGTTAGAAGTAATGCGTAGTAGCAGTGAAGCGGAGTCAGTTTGAATAGCGTTAAAAGGAATAATATGGATACTTCTTTAAATTCTTGATTATTTAAATGGATGATTATATTCTTACTGTGCATATGGATGATGCATTGAGGATTAAGGATTAGATGTACTGAAGTTAAAAGTTCAGAAGAAGAGTAAGAAGTGTTGCATAGTAGCTGTGAAGCGGAGTCAGTTTAAGTAGCGTTAATGGAATATTGTGGATACTTCTTTAAATGGATGATTAATTATGTGAGTGATTATATTCATTATGTGCATATGGATGATACTTTAAGGATTAAGGATTAAATGTACTCAGGTAGGTGAATTAAGTTTATAGTAATTAGTGATTGATTAGATGCATAGTATTTAGTGAATTTAGAAATTGTTATTTAGGATATTTCTTTTAATGTGTATCAGGCAGTAGGATTAGTTTCTTGTAAATTTGAATTTAAACAGTTAATTTGGATTGATTGTAGTAAAAATTTTGATGAATCTGTGGTTATATATCCCCAAAAATTTTTACTTAAGGGAGGTAGATGATGAAGTTTGGTAAAGGAGAGGTCTTGATAAGTGAGGTTTGAAAGCTATTGTACATTTAGCAGCACTGGTTGTTTACCGTTAAACTAAGCTGGATTAGGTCCAGGGGGTTTTAGGAATAGTTAAGGTCGTCGGGTTAGGCCCGTGAAGTGCTGGTAGTTTAGCTCAGATTGTTTTCCCAGTCAAGCAGACACCGCCGCTTTGGTTTCCTGGGAAAGATGTTAAAGGTTCTGTCTAGAACACTCCTAGGTCTCTTTGCAGAGCTAGGATCCGCAGGATTGTAGGCAGGAAGTGAATGCAGGACAGGGTTTTCAATCTGAGTGATGCGATTAAAAAACTTGGCCGAATTTTGCCGAAAATAGGCATCTAAGGGTAAAATTTGGAGATCATTATGTAGCACTTCATTGCGGACATAGTAATGAGCATTGGTTAGAATACGAAGTGTAATACTCTGAAATACTTGAATTTTCTTGAGGTGGCTGTTGGCTGCTGTGCTCCAGATGGCGGCTGCATAAGTTAGGATTGGAAAGATGGTGCTTTTGTATAGTAAAATTTTATTCTTTAAGGAGAGATGGCTGGTTCTACTGATGAGGCTGAGGAGTTGATTTCTGGTGGTTCTTGCTTTATTTATTGCATAGTTGATGTGAGTATTCCAGAGTAACTTCGCATCTAAGTAAACTCCAAGATATTTGTAGGAGTCCACCCAGGGTATCTCTTCATTGAAAAGCCTGAGTGGTTGGAGTTGATTATGGATATTCCTCTTTCTGGAAAAGAATACTGTGGCAGCACTTTTTGCGACATTAATTTTTATTTTCCAGGTAATGAGCCAGGACTCTAAGTCATTTAAATATTCTTGGAGGTAGTTAAGAGTAAGATGTAGTGATGAGTGCTGTGAGATGATGGCTGTGTCGTCTGCGTAAAGGGCAAGATCGACACTTGGTGATTGTAGTATATCATTAACATACAAGTTGAAAAGATATGCTGAAATTAGACCTCCCTGGGGGACACCAGCCAGGATAGGACGTGGAGAAGAGAGTGAGTTTTTAACTTTGACAGAAAAGGAACGATTATTGAGGTATGAGTGCATTATGTGCACGAACTGGGTCGAAATACCAAGTCGCATGAGCTTGTAGATGATTCCGATGTGCCAACACCTGTCGAAAGCCTTTGCTACGTCTAAATAGACTATAGCTGTAGGTTTTCCACTGCGAGATCCTGTGTGAATGATTTCCACTACTCTCAGTAGCTGGGTCTGAGTAGAGTGTTTAGCACGAAAACCAAATTGCTGAGGAATGATAATATTTCGGTTTCGGCAGAAATCTTTCAGGAATCTAAGCAGTATAGCTTCATAGAGTTTACTAAGTGAAGACAGGAGGCTGATCGGTCTATAATTTTGGGGGACCTTGGGGTCCATTCCAGGTTTTAGAATAGGAATGACACAAGCATTCTTCCAGCTATTAGGGTAATATTTTAACCTTAGCATTGAGTTAATCAAAACTGCTAGGTAAAATATAAATTTGACTGGTAGGTTTTTAATCATGCGATTATTAATCCTATCCAGGCCTGGTGCTTTCTTAGGGGTGAGATTTTTAATAATATTATTAATCTCGGTCATTGTTGTGATGATGGGTTCCTCAGTGTTATCAATATCTGAGGAGAGGAAATTTTCAACTTGGTGTTGGACGTCATGCGTGTGCTGTGCACAGGAATCGAACATGAGTCCAGTGTTGGGTGAAAATTGTGTTTGAAGGCTGTCTGCTATTCGTTCAGCCTTCTCAGTGTCTGTTAATGCCATCCGGTTATTATCCATGCCCATTAGGGGGGGAATGTCATGTTTTGGTTTGCGTAGCCGAGCACTAGCTTCCCAAAGGCTATTATTTGAAGTCTTTAAGGACTTGAGATAGTTAGTATATTTTTCGTTGGTGTGTTTTTTAATATCTGACTTAATCTCATTCTGGAGTTTACGCAGTTGAGTTCTGGTAGTTTCAACTCTGGTGTTTTGCCAATCTCTGCGTAAACGGTTTTTAATTTTGATTTTATCCTTGATGTGAGCCGGTAATTTGGAATAATTGGGCTTGAATTTGGGTTTAGAAGCAGCATTGAAAGCGCTTGTGAGGGTTTGGTTGAGCTGTTGAATAGCTAAATCAACCTCATGATCATTGTTAATTTTGATAGGAGGGAGTGAATGATTGTCCAAAACAAACCGAAAATTGTCCCAATTTGTGGAGACTTGCGCCGGTAAATTTTGATTGATTTTGGTAGTATTAAGGGTGAGTTGTACCGGGTAATGGTCAGAGGACAATTCCGGTATCACCTCGATCAAATAATCTATCGGAAAGTTTTTGAAGAGTGCCAAATCAATAATTGAAGGAGCACCGTTACCCCCAGCGAACTGAAAATGGGTAGGTGTGTTAGGCGCAATAATTTGGATGTGGGCGTCCTGAGCCCAGAGTTTTAGTTTATCACCATAGTTATTGGCAGTGACACAATCCCAATTTCTATGGCGGGCATTAAAATCACCTGCAATGATCATGTTATTGGAAACACCACTTAATTTTCTGAGATCAGGGATAAAGACAGGGCCCTGTCTCGGAGGCATATAGCAGGACGCTACTGCTAGTGGGGGAGAATTTGGAAGGTAAATTTGGACTATCGTCGCTTCGAGAGCCTCCAAATGTGGTGTTGGTATTCTAGAATGTTTTAGTGAGCGTTTTACATAAATGCAAGTACCGCCACTAGCACGAATAGTGTCACTGTTACTATCCGGTCTGTCATTCCGGTAGCAGTAGTAATTCGCGATATTCGCACTAAGTTCCTCAACCAGGTGAGTTTCTTGTACGAGGAATAGATCCATATTATGCTCATTTACATAATCCCGGACCTCTTGAATCTTCTTCTTGATTCCATTTGCGTTCCAGTAGTGGATGTTGAGAACTTCTGTGGTTGAGCAGTTGAATTTTAAGCTTTAATTGATGAGGCTGCAATATGCCTCGTAGATGTAAAAGGCTCTTTCTGGTCCAGAAGTAGCGGTGGATAGCTTGGGGAGTGCATCTTTAAAGGCCCTGAGGAGGATATTATGTTGTATCCCAAACTCTCGGGAAATCTGAAAGACGCTTCTGAGGGTGTCTGTGCAGCTTCCGTCGTCGAAATTTGGGGCTGGAACCTGGGCGGATGGAGTTGGCTGGGCTATTGGTCTTCGGGGCTGGAGCATAGGCTGTTGGTTGGTTGTGGTTGCTGGTTGGAGATTTTCTGGTTGAAGTTGATGCCTTTGTGGTGCAGAATTGGAGGATTTTGGCTGTCCTTGCTGGTTATTGGGTCCAGGATTATTGTTACGTCCAGAAACGACGTTAGAAAATGAGGGGGCAGTGCTGCTAAAAGGAGCAGGAGCTGGAGCAGGCACAAATTTTGACCTCCGGGTATCCGTTCCGAAAGAGGGTTTATTTTTGTTTTTATTCATTGGGTTTCTTGGGCAGTGGCTCCAGTTGCTAGCATGACTGCCAGAGCAGTTCGCACAGGTATTTGGTTCGTCTGCAGGCTTTGTGCACTGATATGCGTAATGTGAACCAGCACATTTGAGGCACTTGATGGGAAGTGTGCACACTGCAGAGCTGTGAAAAAAGCCCTGACAGCGCCAGCATTGACTGGGACCCTTACGTCCAACGTATTTTTCAAAGGCAATATCAATTCCCATCATTAATGTTTCATCAAAAATGTCGTAGACATTTAATGATGGGTTTAGTTGGATTAAGAATAGAGGCATCGGATACCTGGACTTGTGTTTTTTGAGCTGGGTTACGCTAATTATGCTGTAACCCATTAAAGTTAGCTCGTTCTTTATTTTTTCAACTTTTGCTGTGGAGGGTAATCCCCTAAGAATAACCTTAACTGGTCGATCCTGCTTTAGATTGAAAGATTTATACTCCGCTCCCTGGTTAGAAAGCGTCTGAGCTACAGTTCTGTAGTCATTTTCTGATTGTACAGCAATGCGCAGATATTTTCCTTTCATCTGACATTGGGCTGATGGTACTGCCCGCTGTACAATCGATACTAGAAATTCAAAATCTTTCGGATCGACGAAGAAGTAAGGTATTCGTCGGGGATTATTAGAATTAGAATTATTATTATTTTCTGAGTCATTATTGAGGGAGGATTGCGTGCCGCTTTCGCTCTGCTCGTCCGTGATTTTTTCTACTCTGGTAGAAGAACCAGTATCGTTGAGGTCATTCCCCTCTTGGGGGGGGTTGCTTGCTGAGCGTTCCCTCCAAAAAGGCGGGAGATTGTGGTCGGAACTGGTTTGATCTGGTTTTCTGCTGACAAGATGACGCGGTGGCTCTTGAAATCCGTCATTGCGCAATTTTTTTGCCTTTGGTTCTCTTTTATTTATATTTAGAGCTTGGATTTTTTTGCTGGCTGATTGAATTGCTTTTTCTGCATGAAGTTTAGCAGGTTTAAGAACTGGTTTATTATTGATGCTATTGTTAAGATTTTTATCTTTTTTTGGTGAATTTTGGGTTGAATTGTTAGTCGTTTTCTGACTGATAGATTGGCTCGCATTGTTAGATTTTGCTGGGGTAGATTTAACTTTTGGTTGGGTATCACCGTTGATTGCGTGAATTATTTTGGCAATACATTCCTCCTCTGTAGGAGGGATGCTGAAGAGAGGCAGATTGAGGCGTTTGGCAAGAAGAGTAAGTGAAGTTAAAATTACCTGCGATTCGGCCTTTATTTGCTGCATATCGAAATTGTCCAAGGGAGTGGTGCGTCGTGCTCGGCTGAGCGTCTGCTCCAGGTCGGTAAACCGTGTTTTCAGTTGATAGAGCTGGCGGATTTGGATTATCAGGCTTTCAGGATCCGGATCAGTCTCCGGGTTTGTAGAATTAGTCTGGTTCAGTTCGGTTGTCTGGGTAGAGGTAATTGATGATTGTTCAGGTGGTGAAGTGTCCATCTGAGCATGCTGAGAGTTGGATAAGTCACTGCCGGCCATTACTTCCGGCGTCGCTTTGTTCGCTTCGGAACTGTCGGAGCTCATTCTCCGTACGTCTGGTTCGTTAGAGTTTCCCCCTCCGAATCTTCTGGAGTAGGTGGCTTTGGCTTATTAAGGCATTTGCCCGCGTTATCAATTGGTTTGCTCATCTCAGCTGGCCGTTCGTATAAGCAAAATCATACTTACAAGAGGGTCAAGAAATAGTCACTCAAGGAGAAAGAAAAAATCAGAACGTGTCTCAATGAGCTCAATATGATGACTGAGTATGCAGCTTTGCAGTTTCAAAACATATATACAGCAAGATTCTATTAAAAAACTAGTAGGTAACAAAATCGTTAAAATTCCTTTCATAATAATTTTAATCTGAAATTTTAAATATATAATTTTAATAATCCATGGGATCATCGAATCGAAACATGTTGCCATTTCATATGTACTTCCTGAAGAAATTTGTCGAACTAATTTTCCTAATTAGTTAATAGACCTTTGTTTAAACGTTAGTAAAGGGTTATCAAAAAGTTTCTTATAAAACTTTCCGAGACAATCCTAATATTGATCGGCACCAGTGAACGAGAATACATGCATTTGTTTAAAATGTAAATGAAATGTTTGAGATTTATTGTGCAACGAAATCTCAATTTTAATAGTTTTATATTATTATCCTATACACGTCTGATATAATTTACGTGTCTCAACAAGTTCGATGAAATTTACGTGTCTCAAATGGACACGTAAAACTGAGGGCAAAAACGTTATTACCACATACTTTTTTTTAAATTTAACTCTTTTATATCAACATGTCTGTAATTGGCATTGGCAAAATGTACAGGCTCTGGTCACACCCTCTTTCCTCCAGCTCATGCATTTCTCTACTTTCAGCGCTATTAGAAGCACCTACATCAAGATAGCTGAAACACAGCACGCAATTATTGTGTGCTAATCACGGCATAAAGTGGAACTTGGAACAGCGTATCCTTTGATTTAATTCTGGAATTTCCCTGATTCTCCAAACATATTCCTTGATATTCAAACATAGCGCTGCAAGCTGTAGTAAAATATAATTATGAAAATAAAATATTCTATAACGGTTTTAATAGCAAGTCATATAAATAACGAAATTCGTATCTTCAAATCTGTGAGCTAATTAAATATCACAGTTTGCAGATTTTCAATAGCGTTACCAATTGCGGTTTTAATGATAATCAAAGTAATCTAAAATTCGACTCAAAATCATTTAATTTCTAAAATTGTTACAAATATTTGCCATAATAATTAGTCTAATAATAATGGGAGTTAAATAACAGAAAATATATTCTGTAGCTGCGAAAGTTTGCTTGGACGAGCTCTAAGTGCACCCCACTAACTTTTAGGATTAGTGTTTTTGCACACAATGAAATATTTATTTTTAACAGAGTTTTAGTCTAATATATCACTGTGTTGTATCACCAGCTCGGAAACTGCATTCATTTTGCTAATGTGGTACAGTGGAAATCGCGCTTAAACCTGATATGGAAATTCTGTTGGCTTTAGGTGGGCAAACCTTGTTACAGGGCTGAACTACACTGTAAATGTTTCATTTCAATGTTACACGATTTAATGTTTCAAAGTAACAAAAAGCACCAAAATATGACTTTTCACTTAATATTACCGGTGTAGTAAAGTTTGTGAAATCCTCAAATTCGTTTAATTTTTAACGATTTTAAAGTAATACATTGCAGCCTATCTAAACAAAGTATTCAGCTCATAGCGGTTGTTTGGATGTGTCAGGAGATAGTCCATTGTGTGTTCTATAGTTACAAGTTATTTATATTTTTGTTTTGTTTCCGTTTTCATTTATGTATGTGCGTGAAAATGTATGTATTAAAAGAAATGTACGGAATGAAAATGGTGTTAAAAAACATTCTAAGTAACTTTTTAATGATTTTGTTGTGGTGAATCGGGTCAGTTTTCGAATCAGAATCGAATCTATTTTCACCATTCTGCTATTACTACAGTATTTAACGTAGCTGAATAGAATTCTAAAAAGCAGTTCCCAAACATTCCTAGTAAAACCATTGTTCATGACTTAATGTTTACTTCTGCATGTATTACATAATGTTTATTTCTGCAAAATGCATTATATTCATTCTAAAGAATGAGTGTAATAAATTACACTCTATGTTGGTATTGTTCTGCAGAGACTACTCATTTCTATTATTACATCATTGCATTAAGTATGAAAGCTGTTTGGAAAACATTAGCAGCGGCACTTATTGATGTTAACCGCTCTCAAATTTTATCTACAGTGCTATATACAATTTTCAATAACGTTTTTATTCTCACCTCCTCGTGATATTTCTTGTACTTTTGGATCAACGTGAGTTCCCCTCAATGCCAGGAACACGCTTTTCTCTACGGGAAGTATCTCCGCAGTCAACACGCGAAATAATTTACTTGTTTGCTTCAATTTTGAATTCCATTGTGACTTCTAGAAACGTTAACTCTAATCGATTTAGTAATTTATAGTGGATGTAATTCTTTTTAGCATTTTTTCTAACAACTTGTTTCTAATAAACTTCTGTTCTCTACGTTTTAATAAGTCGACTCCGTTTAAAGATGAAGATCTTATACACAAACTACATATATTAAACTTTATATGTAAAACTAAGGAAGAGTTAAATATCTGGTTGTAACGAAAGTCTTCCACGAAAAAAAGTTCTTAATAAAGTTAGGAGGGAAATGAATGAGAGCAATATCTTTAGTGCAGTTAGTAATCACCACGCAAATCAGTGATTTGCTGCCAACGTTTCGGTAGTTTTTCAAAGCCTACGGCCTACAGTAAGTACTGCAGTCGTAAACTAAGTATCTAAGTATCTATTCTGTTAGCATCGGGGCCAACTAGTGGCGGCATGTAAAAAGGTGGCTGAATATTAATTCCATTTCACGCGAACGGCTTGGCTGCAAGGTCGTTTTCGTGGTTTTCCGAATGTGGAACGTGACTAAGAAACAGATCCCCTTGCAAAATCCTCCAAGAAGGCATATTTTTACTTAGAAAGAAATTCACAGCGTGCACTAACCAAACCGAACCGTCTTTGGAACGTCTGAGTATTTATCACACATGTTTATTTCCCCGTACGTATAATTTAAGACTAAATATGTATGCTATAAGGATGTCGTATTTCGTGGGTCATATCTTATGTGCTTTCTAAAATTTTAACGTTATTTTCTCTTAGCTTTCGAGATAACATTTTGAAAGAAGATACTTTCTGAAGGGGTTGTTTGTACCATTAAGCACAAAGTGCAATAGCAGGCTTAAAACTCGTATAGGATGATGTGGATCTGTATAGAATTCAGTAATCCTTTATATTGGTAATTTAATAATCCTTTATATTAGTCCTTATAGTAATATATTTTAATATTTTAAAGACTTACCACCGATGTGGCTATTTGAAGCTTTAAAATATGAATAATTAGCATGTGTAACGAAAATGGCCTCACTTCAGGTGATTGTCAGGGGCCTTACGGGATTTTCGCCTGTACATCTGTCTGTTGGGACGCCGTTCGAGCGAGGCCCGATTCCAGGGTACAGGACACCTTTCTTGGGGACGCTGGATTTTATGACTTGGAATTGCGAACATGGGCGCGGTACTAGAAGCAGTTAAGGCGCAAATTAGTGACTTAGAACATGTTAGGGCGCAAAATGGAAGCTTTACAGACACGGAAGGTAAGCTTTATAAGTTTCTTCTTAGTATGCAGGATATGTAGAAAACTGTTCAAATAAATCAGGATACAAATTCACATAATATGCAAAAATCAAATTCAGGTAAAAATTCACAGCAGCATAGAGCTACAACTGAGGATAATGATAGGGGGCGAAGCCCTATTAAATTACAGGATTATTTTAACAGTGAGACAGAAAAAGAAATCCCGTTTGATCAGGTCACACACGCAAATTCACCACCCACACGCAAATTATTCCGGATATTGCAAAAGAAACAAATAATAAAACTGAGACTCTAGTTATCTGACTAGCGGAACAAATTGATAGTACGCATATTGACAATCATGACATGGATACAAACACTGAGCAGTCAGATGAGGTTAACACCAATAAAGTTAGCAGTATCCCTGCCACTAATGATAATATGCAAAATTCTAGAATTCCCCCCATCACGCTAAAAGAGACTAAAATGCACTGGGAGGCAATTAAATCAATTTTTCATAAAAATAAAATCAGATTTTATGGGCAGCAAATCCCAGGTGCCATCAAAGTTCATACCGAAAATCCGGAAGATTATAGGATGGCTGTTCGAATCCTAAATGAATACGGTATTGAGCACCACTCCTACATCTTGCCTGAGGATAGGCACATTAAAGTAGTTATCAAAGGACTTACTTCCCGCACCCATATTGATGACATAAATATTGATCTGGAGAGTCTTAACTACAAAATTGTGGAGGTAAAGCAAATGACTCGTCGTAGAAATGGGGAAACAACTAATTTACCACTGTTTATAGTCTCATTACCTAAAACTGAGGACTCTAAGAGAATTTATCAGGAACGCTTTTTGTGCGATATGAGAGTCAGAATTCAGGAATATAAAGGACGACAAGGCCCGCTCCAATTCTTTAGATGTCAGGGTTTTGGCCACACCCAGACTGGGTGTAACTATATCCCCAAATGTGTAAGACGCGGCAAAGATCATGAATCTAGAGTCTGTCCGGACAAAGGAAATGCTGAAATCCCTCTTTGCTGTGCCAACTGCGGTGAAAGTCACACAGCAAGTTTCACATGTTGTGTAAAATTTCCGAAACGTAAAGTTGACTCTGGGAAAAACTTTACCAGCCGTGTCATCGAAAATAAAACGTACGCACTTCAGGGTGGGGCCTACTCTGACATGATAAATGAAGCTAAAAAAGTCTTCAATGATCTGGCCGAACTGGTCACCGTAATCAAAAGCGCTGGCTTTCATATCACACAACAAGTAAAGCAAATAACTCACAACAGTCAGGGAAATAGCTCCCCTAATAATATTGATAATGAGAAGTAATTCTCACATGCAGACTCCCATCAAATTCATGACTTGGAACGCTAGAAGCGTTGCCGGTAAAATATCTGAACTTGGTCATTTTATTATCTCGCATGAGATTGACATTGCAATGATTACGGAAACGCATGCTACCCCGAATATAAGCATCAAAATTGCAAACTATAGAATCTACAGATGTGAAAGATTGAGCCACAGGGGCGGAGGCGTTGCCATTTACGTGAAAAGCACTCTCCAATCCTGCTTTATTCAAGATTATAGACATAATGGAGTTGAATTTGTTACAGTGTCTGTACTTCTTCCATATTACGGCATAGTGTATTTCACCTCACTCTACAATCCGCCGCAGCACATCTTGGAGGAGGACTTATTAAAGGAAGTACTACAACCTGATAAACCTGTCATTTTAACAGGGGATCTCAACGCGAAGAATAAGGAATGGCACTGCAGGAAAACAAACCGCAATGATGAACGACTGTTTGAATTTATCTGTAATCATCCGGTGTATTTCTACTCGCCAAGTAAGCATACCTAGTTACCAATGCAGCCTAATAAAGGTGATATACTGGATTTGGTCATCACCACCACTTCTATTTCAGTTTACATGGAAGTTGTACATGACCTGAACTCAAACCATGTTCCTATTGTTGCCACTTTAGGCACCACCAAAGATGTCAAATGCAATATTCGTAAAACTACTAACTGGAAATTATTCGCGGACCATCTTTCAAATCATCCCCCCCCAATTTTTGCAGTCTCAAAACCTCACAAGATATTGACTATGCTGTCCACCAACTTACAGATGCAATTAAAATAGCTTATATAATATTACCACTAAGAGCCTGCCTCTGTCACATCTTATGGCCAAACTACCAGCGTCGATTAGAGAACTCATCAGAAAGAAAAACAAAATTAGGAAACACTGGCAAAGATCCTGGGATCCTGCTACAAAGAAAATGCTAAATAGACTAAATAGGAATATTAAATGATCAGGGAGCATAGAAAGGAACTATGGGATGAAAAAATCACGGGTTTTAATGAGCCAAGTAACTCCTTTTGGTCTTTCGTCAAGAGATTGAAAAGCAAATCCACCACGCCTAAACCCATCAGCTCGCATAACAAGATCGCTCTAACCAATAAAGACCAACGTCTTAGCAGAACATTTTGCAGATCAATTTCAGCCAAATGTCGTCCCTTGTGAATTGGAATTTGCTTATGATGTGCATTACTGCGTCAATGACTGGTTACGAAACAACGCTCAGCCTACTAAGGACCTATACCTCACCACTCCAACGGAGGTCCTTAATATTATCAGGAAGTTGCGTAACAGAAAGGCACCAGGGTACGACAGTATCACGAACGTCGCTATTAAGAATCTACCGCCAGGCATCATTACGCGATACACGAGCATTTTAAATGCCTGTTTGACGCTCAGTTATTTCCCCACTATATTGAAATGGGCCAAAATGATTGTACTACGTAAACCAGGAAAGAACGTTACTAAGCCTGATGGCTTCAGGCCAATCAGTCTCCTACCGGATTTAGGTAAAATTTTCGAGAGAATCATTCTGAAAAGAATGGAACCATATCATGTTAAACTCCCTGAAGAACAGTTTGGCTTTCGCAGCTCTCTTTCGACCACGAAACAACTGGTGAGGCTGTCAGAGTACGTTGGCAGCGCACTGCATAATAATCAGAATGTCGCCTTACTCATGCTAGACGTGGAAAAAGCTTTTGACCGCGTCTGGCATGAGGGGCTTATTTTCAAGCTTCTTTCATCTGGCTTCTCACCGGGAATTATCAAAATTATATATTCATTTCTCCAGGGTAGGAAGTTTCAGGTCTCTATTGGAGATGACCTTTCTGACATTATGAGGATCAGAGCCGGGGTCCCCCAAGGTAGTATCCTTGGCCCCATTCTCTACTTGTATTATGTTCCTGACCTACCTAAGGTGAATCTTGACTATAACTACTTTCTGGGGTGCTACGCAGATGACACCGCTTTAGCGGTGAAGTCAACTAATGCAAACCGCGCCATTCGCAAATTACAGAATATCATGCCTCAGCTTGAGTTTTGGTGTAGTAAATGGAGAATCAGCATTAACGCTAGTAAATCTCAATTACTTATTATTAGGAAAAAGCGAGTAAAGTCGCCTATTACTGCCAAGCTCACTCTTTTCAAAACAGAAGTACCCATTGTTAACAAGGCAACCTATCTTGGCGTTGTTTATAATTCAAGATTTAACTGGAAGGACCACATTGCAAGAGCAAGAGGTAAAGCTATAGGTGCCATTCAAAGTCTTATGCCACTTTTAAACTCAGATTCCAAACTCGACTTAAAACGAAAAAGATATCTTTATATTGCTGTTATTCGCCCCATTTTCGCCTATGCCTCTCCAGCCTGGGCTGCCATTAGAAATAAAGACTTGGAAAAACTTCAGGTAATGCAGAATAAGCTTCTACGAACAATCCCTAATGCACATTATTTAGTTTCTAACAAAACTCTGCACACAGACTTAAAAATTGAGCCAATTATTAATTTCCTTCACAGAATGAATAGTACCTTTTTTGAAAAAGCATTAAACTGTCCACATCTAAAGAAACTTAGGGTATTTGATTACACGGTACTGGAAGAAGATCATGAGCTAAGGCCGTTCGTTACACATCTTGTTAGAGATTCTAATTTTCCGACGTAGCATGTGTTTCTAAGTGTACATAATGTATATATTGTAAATTGTATCTATTTAATTAACTACCTGCACTTATTTTTATCAATTATTCTCTCATTCTATATATGTATTTATGTTAGTTGTATATGTATACCTCATTTTCTCAGTTTTTAGGACTTCTCTGCTATCAGTGTTTAGCTGCACTTCAGGTAATTGCTGCTCCTAGCCCGCACGTTCTGTTCTCTGCCTCTAGGCACTGCGACTTATGATCGCCCCCCATCCCACTTCCGACCTCCCTCAGCCACGGTCCAGACAACTAAATCGTTAGGAGCCCATTGGGCTTAACTCTGGGAGCCGGTAACATCGCGCTTCGCGCGATAACTCGGCTATAATTGATCGGATCGGATCGAACGAAAATGGCGTAATTCTAAGCTTTGTTAGCTTTTTGAACATTTTTTTATTCTCCTTTTAAAACATACATTGGTATAAAAGGTATATTTGTAGGTATTATAATAGAAAATTTTATAAGCATTACTTTATCGCTAAAAGCATTCACATTTTATTATCATCAAAACGAAGGAATTACTTGTCACGTAAAAGCCTAGAGTTTGAAAAAAAACATCCATAGAAGACCTATCGTTCTCACTTATACCCTTTCCCTGCCTCTGCTCTAGAAAAATCTTTAAGACTTTGTTTATCCTTATATATTTTCTCAGTTACCTTTTTTTTTAAATTTTTTTTTTCAATTAGCTTTTCTCAGTGTTGCCATTTATTATTTGGGGAATTCTGTTTTGCCGTGACCGCACGCTTGAAAGCCATTGGGTTATACAGGCAAATACTTTTAATTTATAAAAATGATTTATTAACTATTCTTTTTCTAGTTGATTATTAACAACAAATTGAATAAAATGTATTGTTTTATTAGTTGCGCAAGGTTTTAACCTGATTTCCAGTTAAAATCTTCTTTAAATTTCCAGGATTGTAAAATTTTTAAATTAAAAATTTATATTTTATATATATAAATAAATATATATAAAGACGGTGACACTGTTACATGTAAGTATACAAATGTACATGAATTTTTACAGTTTGAAATTTTCTGAAATGCAAAGATGTGTAGATGCCTGAAAATGAATTTTGCTGTCGAAATTTTTGCGAGTTATTATTTAAGGAGTCACACGACCCTTGAATGAGTCGAAAGATGAATTTTTTTGCCTTTTTTCAATCTTGTGCAACTTTTTTAATTCTTATCAAAAATACTCTATATTTTTTCTTTATTAGTTTAATGTCTATAATTAAATATACTTGAAATTTGAAAATTATAATAAAAATTGTAAAAATAAATGTTAAATTATATGACATTTTTCAAATCTGATTAATCTGTATACACATTGCGCGCACATGTACAAGAAATGTTTTGCACCAAAATGTTTACTTTTTCTTTTTTTATGCAGAAGAATATTTGAGACTATAACTGAACTAAAAATATTAGACAATTCGTGCATTTTAAATTATTTTATGATAGATATGTTAAATCTAAATTTTTTGCTGTATTTTGATCTTTATATACCTTATAAAATCGAAACATTTCATTAAAATACCAAAATTTTAGTTTAATTAATTTAGAGTAACATGATAATACTATGGTACAAATTTCATAAAGATACATTAAAAAGTTTTTGAAATATCATGCACGACGCATTAAAAAAACACCTTTTGAGATAAAGGCCTGTAAAGTTTGCATTGTTAAAAAAATGAGTAACACTGTGCCTTAATGAGTCTAACTCATACTGTTTGGTACCTAATTTGTATTTTATAATTTTTGTTTGTGTTTTGAATAAAGTTAATGATAGAATATATATTTATAATAAGGAAACTGCATCTGAGAAAAAATTAACAATACGTTGTTTAATGAAAGTGATGACACAGTCAACCGTTTTCGAGGATACATTGCTGTAGATAAAGGTATATTGTTCATATATATGAAAGAGAATGCAATGTGCAAACTGTGTTATAAACCTATAAATATTCCTGAGAATAAAAATATATTAATAATCAGTTTCTTGAACAAGATGTTTAAACTTTTGTCGACACATATAACTTGAATATTATCACAAAACACTGTTACTGTTCATAATATTTATATACACAAATTAAAAACCTCCAGGCTCATACATTATTCCCTCTTGATCCATTTGCTGATGTTCTAAACTTGCTTTGGATCTTTTCCTTGCTTTTCGTGCTTCTTTAGTGTTTTGCATTGCTCTCTTCTTAGCAGTATTTACACGTTTCATATCACTGCGAAGTTGAGATTTTATTGCATTTATACCTGGATGGATCCCCATTTGCCTCATGACAGACAGTCTACCCTTTTTACCCATGTTAAATAAAATTGCTGCTTCATATACAGCAATTTCTGCAATTCGTTTCCCAGATCCAGAAGTTTTCGGACACATCTGCCATATGAGAGAATTAAAAGATTCATTCGGATTCTGAGTAAAGCTACCAAGGCATCGTTTCAAAAGATCTGGACTTGATAAAGCTTTAAAAACAGGTTTTATAACACCCATGACTGAAGATAGCAAAGTTGCTTTATGATGAAATTTATCTACTGAGCCATTTGAAACTGCCTGTTGATATTTACACCATGATTCTGCACCAGCAGGACAAAATGTATGTAATGGCTCAGCATCAGTTGATCTCGTATGAAAGTAAACCGCCCAAATACCCTTACGCATTTCATCCACTGACAAAGCATTTGAGAGAATTGCATTTCCATAATACTGAGTCAGCTTATTTATCATGGTGTCTGTCAGTCGTCCTTTGCCTGATAAAGGTTTACCGTCCTCCAGCTTTTTAGATCTATAGTCTTGTTTCAGCTTTCTCAATCGAGTTCGCATTCTCTTTTGTACGTGACCAACACATTCAAGTTTGGAAACAATTTCCACGTTCCATCCCCACTTACAGTGACAGAATTTGATACAGTTTTGCATGCCTCTTCTTCCGCAGCAATTTTCATACTTTGAATGGCGACAGTTTTTGAAGCTGTATTTATATGTTTGCAAATTTTGTCATAAGCATTCTGTGTCACAGGTTTACCTAGATCCATTACACCACAAAATGTTTCCAGGGGTTCCAGACTTTGACCAATGCATCGCATAGCATACACAATTCGTCTGTTTAATTCAGGAACATTTTTGTGTTCACCAATCAACTTTGAATTATTGAATTCTGTTTTAAAACTGCACTTTTCTCATTTCACAGAAATTGTTGAAAATAATCCAAAGTGTTTTCTCTCAAAAATATTGACAGAATTACAGCACAATTTGCACATTAGATTCTCTTTCAAAAATGTAAACAATATGTCTTTATCCATAATAATATAGCCATAAAAACGGTTCATAATGTCAGTATCACTTCCATTAAACAATGCATTGTTCAGCTTTTTCTCGGATGCACTTTCTACATGTTCAATTTGAGTCTTATTTTCATCACCTGATGAAAACAAGCTTTTATCAGAAAGTTCAGATCTCATATTCGTGTAACGGTTGCCGTGGAAGCGACGTTTTTTAGCTCGCTTTCCAGAAGCTCTTTTATTATTTGCCATCACAAATATATTATATATAAATATATTTATTATTGCAGCAAAAAGACTAATGCAAAATCAAAAATTCAATATACACCAAATAAATACTGCAAACGTCAATATAACTTTACAGAATCAAAGAATGTAGTTAATACCTTACGGAAATACGGCCTTACGATACTTGACCGACGATCTTCACGGTCAGAAAGGGGGGGAAATGGGAGGAGTTTTGAGGTTTTCTTGGTTGTATGCAGATCTGTTCAGAACTTTCTCTCCAAATTACTTGGCGGCATCGGTTCATTTTTATTTCTGTAGTTGCGGTGGAAGGAGTAGTGCTGACCTTTGAGTATACTATATAATTCTTCCATGAAATTTAACACATTGTTTTCTAACTTTGCACATTTTGCTTCATTAATTTTAATTTGCTTCTTTTAGATGTGCGTGATGGTAGTATTAGCAAATTTCAGGTTGTCCATCAAATTTTTATTTATCTGGTAAATGTTTGCTGTACATCTTACACTTTATTGTTAAATACGAAAAGTAATTTTTCCACGTGTATTTTTTTCATACTCATTTGCTGTTTCATGTGCTGGTAGATTGCTTGCCGATCACGTGTTTTTAGTTAAATGTGCCATTTTCATTTAACTCGTGTAGAGATTACAGTTCATCAAGTTTTTTAAGTAACCATGAAAATTAATGCGGGTTTTCTTCCCCAAAGCAATTAGATTGAGAATATTTCAAGTAAATGTGCCATTTTTACTGCGTCATCTGCGTAGACGTTGCCCTTCTTTATGCCTCTTTTGAGTAAATGTATTAGTTCTCGTTTGTTTCATTTAATATCTTGTTTTGCAGATCAGCACAGTTTATTTGAGAGACTGGATGTGATTGTTGAAAGTATTCATTAAAACCGATGCTGGTAAATTCTTGGCCTAACAGGTTGGTAAAATATTTTCTGAATGTTTTTCTCATGCATTTTTGCTGTTCACTTTTTATATGAATACCATTTTTATTTAGTCTATATACAAGTTCCTCTTTATACTTTTTGTGAATAAGTGTGATAATTAGTATTTTAAATTTCATTTGATTTATATTGTCTCAATATACTGATTAAGTACTTTGATAAATAAAAGCTTTTTGTTACTCAGGGTTTTTTCAGTATAATTTGTATAAGAAATTTTTAAATGAAATTAACCAAAAGGGTAAAATTTAAAATATGTATTTAAATAATAATATATTTTAGGTACTTGCGTATATATTATCTGGTCAGTCGTGAAACTTTTCAAGCAGCGAGGTTTAGCACTATATGAATAAGCGTGACATAATAATATACTAGTAGCATCTCTGTTTTCATTTGATATAACTTGAATTGCTTCTACAGAAGCCAGATTTTGTTTTTATGAACAAGGATATACACCGTTGGCCATTGAAATTGCAACACCGTGAAGGCAAGTAAATAAAAAAAGGTATATTTTATATGTAAACGATATGGCATGAAGATAAAATGATTAAGTTTATTAGGAGTTTACAAAAGTGCAAAATTAGTAGAAACTGCTGCCACCCATGGCATCTAAAATGGACATTACCTGGTTGGGCTTCGATGATAAACGGGCAGCTCATTCCATGCTGCTTCAAGTCTATGTCACACTTTATCAACAATATTAGATGGTGAAAAGTGGCAGGCCAATCTCACAGCAACCCATGACCAGATGCTCTCGGTGGGTGACAGATCTGTAGGCCAGGTCAGCAATCAGATACCTTATGTATTAAGCAAGGTCAGAACGCAGTGTGAACATGTAGTCTTGCAATATCTTGTTAGACGATGGAATTTGGCAGGCATCGAAGATAGGGCACAACCACTGGACGTAAGATGTCAGAATTGTACCGACCTGCATTCATGTTACCGTCAATCTGAACTAGAGATTTGCATGTCTTGTACCAGTGGCTGTGCAAACCAGGTGCAGGGCCCCTATACCAATATCAAATGCAAGCAGGCGACATGCAGTCTCCTCAAACCCTCGAAACACATGCAGCCATCAAAATAACGAAGAACTGGGACGCATCTGAAAAGACAACGTTGTGCCGCTCCTGTATCCAGCTTTGTTGTTCGGTGCACCAGAGTCGCCGTCTCTCTCTATGCTGCACTGTAATGGTAATCGTGTCCACGCAACTGCAAACATCGACAAACCAAACGAGCAGATACTATGCAAGCCCATTTCCTGACTAATTGTCCTTGATGTGGTTGTATAGTTTTACAGTGTTGACCCCACAGTATGTCTGTCCTCTCGTGTGTTAGTCATACGAGGGCGTTGAAATCCTGCATGCCGTTCAGTATGACCCTCAGCAACCCATTGATTCCATACTCCTATGAGTGGTTTGGTGTTGACCAGTGTGATGGGTGATATCACAGAACGATGATCCATTTCTTATTATTATTCAAGACATAACACGATATTCTAAGTAAACTCTGACCTTACAAATTGCTTTCCTTATGAGAAATCCCACTACACAACTTTTCTTTTATGCGGTGCTTCAGGTGTCGTTTCTCCGTCCAGTGTTGTCTAAATGGGCAGAAATACTAAACATTTGCATATCCCAACCTCTTCCTTTTACATGATTTTGACATTTGTTAGATCATTCCTTCCTAGTGTTGCAGTTTAAATTGTTGATGTTACATTTTTTAATGCATTTTGAAAAGTGATTAAAATTTGGGACCTACTTTCTATAGAATAGTAAGCAATTATTTTCAAGGTTATGAGATCCTGTCACCAGAAAAGTGTGTATTAATGAACACTATGTGGTCAGCTAAATATGGTTTCCAAAACATTATACATTAGAAACTAACCCCTGAGAAGTTTGTTCTTGTAGCGTTCAAAGTCAAGCTTCCGGCAAAATTGGAGGGCCTAACAAATTATTAAAAATCGACAAAAGCGTTTTTACAAAACTTAAAACTGAAGTGTGTCGAATACTGGATGTTTGTTAAATAAAGATGTTGCAATTACTTGAGAATTCCGCAGAAACGATTGTTGCAACTTTGGCAGAAACTCCCAACTTACACAATCAAAGGGATAATATGTAAGTACCATATTTTACATCAGAATTGTGTTCAAAATAGTTCACCTGAATCATGTTTATCCATACAAATACAAGACGTATTCGGAAACTAAGTACCGTTTTGAAAAAGAAAAAAAATAGTAAAACAATTTTTTCAAATCCAATTTTATTTTTACATGAAAATACATGTCTTAAACTATTTTTAAACATAGTTTCCGCCAATGATCAAACACTTGTCAACTGCGGGTGACCAGTTTTTGTATACCATCGTCAAAGAAACTTCCCGCCAGTTTCGATAACCACGACTCCACAGCATTTTTCGTGTCATCGTCAGATCCAAAGCGCTTGCCACCCAAGGTTCGTACAGTGAAAAGGTTCGCGCATAAGAGGAAAAACGCGTTGAATGGTCAACCACATCGTGACGTCACAGGGAGACCTGTTGCTTTCTCTCATACTACGAGGGTAGAAACTACGGTAAGCGCTTGAAACGAATTTGCACTTATTTGACTGTTCTTATTTGCTAGGTGTTTACATTAAAGTGTTAAAGAAGGATATTAACTAAATCATAATTTAACATGTATAAATATCTAATAAACATTTTGTATCGACATACATACCACTTGCATACATACAACTTTTGAAATATATATTTAAAACTAAAGGTATCGAATAAATACGCAAATCAATGAATACTTGGATAATCAAAAGCTCAGACCTTGCATGTATATTAACTGTTATCATAGGATAGCTATAGTTTTTAAGTATAGTACATATTTTTAAAAATTAAAATAATTTAACTTCAGTGTTCCAATAAATTTTGCATTTCCATATATTCTTAAATCAATAAAACAACAAACAGTACTTTTTAAAATCATTGGTCTAGCTGTTTTGTTTAGACTGGGGGCTTTGAGTTAAATTCATCCGTAGATACTCGGAGTTCTGTTGTTTCATGAAGCATATGCACCTAATATTTGTTTTGTGATTAAATTGAGTTCGAATCACATAATAGAAAAAAAAAATTAAGATTTATTTTAATGGCAGTTTTGACAATCTGTTATCTCTTATCACAGGAAAATGCTACTTCAGAAATTTTATTTCAAGAAGAAAAAAAAAAAACCAGCTGGGATGTTCTGTGGAGCAAGGTTTTAAATTTTTAAATCCTGTTCCAAGAGCAGACTTGCTAGTTCATGGTTGTGAGTTTAGTTCAAACTGAAGCTAAAAATAGGGAGTAATTAAATGTTTATTAAAGTGTATCCATTAATATTTGACTAGTGTTTATTGTAATCTTATATTCTGTAGCTTTTTAAATTTATTCACTGAAACATAACTGTAATACCTACGTATTATCCCATCGACCGTGAAAGTGGGTGGAGATGCTGCCAAATTCCTGTGGAGGAACTGACACAGCTTTATTTCACAAAAATCAGTATTTCACCTGCTTTGTAAAATGGCTTGGTTTCTATCATTTTGTTTTTCCTGAGCAGGCAGGCAGACATGTTAAGGAGAGATCCCGTATGGTCCAACATGATTCCCTTTTGCCTTTGCATAATATTAAAAGAATTAAGTATAATAAAATGAAAAATCGCAATAATATCCTTATATGTTTTATTACAGACAACTCTTAGGGTTATTTTTTACACTCATCATTTTATTGGGTTGCTGGTCAACTAATGGCAGAAATGCCAAAGACAAGTGTAGGATTCAAAAAAAAATTTTGCCTTCCAGATTTTACTTTAAGTTCTGTTAAGGATGTGTTCCAGTCTGTTACTATTTTGTCAATCATATCATGTCGATTAATTTTTTATGGTAGAATCTCATACCTTTGAAAACTAACCACTGCTTGCTGTTCTGTAGGATTTTCCTAATTTTAATTTCTTTCTTTCTTTCTTTCTTCTTTTTTTTTTAACGTATTGCATACTGTTAAGCACAAAGGTGAAAGCAAAATGGTTTGGGATGGGAAATTTACCATTTATAGGAAATTATATGGATTAGTATAAATATATAAATACTCTTTATCAAAGTCTGAAAGCATCTGCAAGAAAACTTGGAATGCAAAATACATTCAGGTTTTATCCGGATAACGATTCTAAACATGCAGCACCGAATGTTAGCTTGTGATTCTGTCCGGAAGTTATCACAACGTCTTCCTTCTTTTAATTTTCAGATTTAAATTTTATCGAATATGTATGGAGTAAGTTGAATAAAAGAATAAGTAAATGTGACATTTCTTCATAAGCCCTAGTTCATGTGGAGGACTGGAAAACTCTTACTCAAAAAACTTTACAAAAATCTATGCCAAAGTCATGAACTGTAATTTTAGCTAAAGCGTATTTAACTGTTCTATGTATTTTAAGTCTACTACCAGCGGTATTGGATGCCCCACTATTTTCATTTTTTTAAAAATAATATCAACTGCTTGTTCAAAGTGTCCAAATACTTATGTGAGTTCAGTTTCAAAATTTCTTCAATACTTTTTTAACTGAAAACACTTTGAATAACTTTTCAAAACAAACAGGTTTTAAAATAGATGACATATATATGAAAGAAAAGTTATTTTGCTAATAATTAGTAACTGATATTTGGAAATAAAATTGACGAATACAAGTGTCTGAAAACAACTATGACCCTGCAGAACATGAAAAAAATTTATTTCATAGTTTCATAAGTTGAAACCGATATTTTGAATTTAAAAATACAAAATTGCGAATATTTGCCTTATTCAAAACATTTTTGTAATTGCAAATATATGTCTACTACAGGCAGTTATGTAAAACATTAAGAACTTTTGAAGACATGTTACACTTCATATCTTAAGATAATTTACAGCTATGTCATAGTAGAAAGACAATTTAACTACATTGTGATATGTGATTTTTTAGGGTAATGAAGAAAAATTACACCACACATAAATCTTATTTTACAGATAAATTGAGCAAAACAAAACAGAACTTTTTTTTTTTTTTTTTTTTTTTTTTTTAAATGATACCTCCATGGTGTCTCCCAAATTGGTACTTGATGTAGTAGTTGATTCAGGACAAGGGAAATTTCGCAAAAGATTCGGAGGGAAACGTGCATATATTTTATACTGGTGGTCGTGGTATAAGATAACAGTTTAGTTTGTAACACAAGTTGATTTTTGTCTTAACATGTAACATTGCTTTGTAAAAAAGGTTTTCCTGGAGTACAGAAATAAAAAAAATATATAATTTTACTAATGATAGTAATTTGGTGCCTTCTATATTTTTAGCCCAAAAAGGTTATTAATCTGAAAACATGATTTGCATTGCTTCGCTTTTGATTTGAGTCTATTGCCATTCGGAAAAACATAAGATATTGTTCTTTCATATTTATTTTGTATGTTATTAATTAACAAGCTAAACTATTTAAAAGCAACAGATGCAGTTCTCAGGAGTGTTATTTCATTATTTTTTTATTTTAAAGAAAATGCATTTAATTCCTGATATATCTAATTAAAAACATTTAAAATTTTTATAATATTACATTTTTCACTTTTTTAATTAGATATATAACATTCCATGCCAGGCTAAATGCATAGTCATATAATATCCTATAATATGTTTCACTGTTCCACATGGGACATATCTATAGATAATCACTACTGATAAACCATATTAAACTTAAAAAGAGCCCTTTTGAATGGTCCTTGAAATCTGAACCCTTTCAGATTTATTTTCATGAAACTTATTTTTTTAATCATTTCCCATATTTCTAAAATATTTTGCTTGGAATACTTCTCAGTGTGACATAACTTTCCAAAATATCATTAAAAATGAAATAAAATGAAAACAAGAAATGTAATATTTTGTCAAATTATATATAGTTCTAATAAATATAGTTAATAAATAATAATTTATAGGTCTAATAAATCTGCATAATTCTAAGAGCAACAGATTAGTTTTTGAGTACAAAGAAGCATTTATAATAAATTACAAAGAATTTTGCACTTTTCAGTCTTATCAGGCTTAATCAGTGGCTTAGATAGTGAGGCAGCCCACCCTGGGTGACATTTTTCGCTTTAATCATTATTTTATAGGGGTTTTTCTTGTGGATCATCAGGACACTTAAAGAATAGTGACATTAGAATTGCATGACAAATTAAATTCAGCGAAAAAAATAAGTTTTTATTCAAGATAAATTACTTAAAGAAATCACCACGAGATTTCAACAGCTACGTAATTTTGCTATGTACTCTTTTATTCCTTCAAAACTTTTGAATAAAAATTACGAAACGAAAAATTCCTCATTAAGTTAAGAAGTATTTCTGAGTTTATTTTCATTATTGCTCAGGATATCGAAAGAAGAATGTGGAAGGCCAATACTTTTGAATTTTTGCAATTTATTTTAAAACGATCTACAACAAAGTTTCATATATACTGCTCAAAACAATTAAAGGATATTGCGGTTTTAGGTGGATTTTGTAGCTGGGAAACTTTTTAGCTGATTAATGCATGGTCCACAGACGTAGTAGGCTATATGAGAATAAATTACATATGTTTGGAAGAAAAAAATGCATTTTATTGCGCATTTGTGTACAAAAGGAAAAAAACACAATTTGTGCATATGAGAAAAAAGAATAAGAAAAGGTGTTTTCTTCAAAGGAAATCATTTTCAGTAGTGGGTATGGTTTCCACGGACGGCCAGCAACGTTGAACATCTTTGAGGCATGGAGTCAATGAGGCTATTAATCACGAGTTGGGGTATTCTGTCCCACTCTTCCAGAAGAGCTCTTTCCAGTTCTTGGAAAGTTTGTGGGGGTGGTTGGCGGCCAGCAACTCGTCTTCCTAGAGCGTCCCAAACGTGCTCCATTGGATTCATGTCTGGAGAACACGCTGGCCATTCCATTCGTACGATTCCTTCCTCGAAAAGGAAATCCTCCACCAGGTTAGCACGATGTGGCCTGCAGTTATGGTCCATTAAAATGAAGTCATCTCCGATTGCTGCAGCGTAAGGGACTACAATAGGTCTGAGGATCTCATCCCTATATCGGCGACCAGTCAGAGGTCCATCTCGAATGATGTAGAGGTCTGTGCGCCCGTCAATGGAGATGCCACCATACACCAACACTCCCCCACCACCAAATCTGACACTTTCGTGCACGAACGCAGGATTATTCCTACTGCCGCGGTCTCTCCAGACGAAAATACGCCTATTATCAGGATGAACAGAAAAACGAGACTCGTCAGAAAAAAGAACATTGCTCCATTCATTTCTCCTCCAGTTCACATGCTGTGTTGCCCACTCCCTGCGGTCGCGACGATGCCTTGATGTCAGTCTAACACATACCATCGGCCGGCGGCATACAGACCTACACCATGGAGCCGGTTTCGGACAGTCTGAGTTGAAACCGTCCTACCAGTAGCCGAGCGAAGGTGTTGTTGGAGAAGAGTAGCATTCATATTTCGGTGTCTTCGAGCCGTTAACACTAAATAACGATCTTCATTGGGCGTTGTTGCCCGTCTACGACCTTGCCCTGGTCTTCGGCCTACACTTCCAGTTTCCAAAAAACGGTTCCAGATCCTGGAAATCACACTTTGTGACACTCCAATGGTTTGCGCTACTTCGGCTTGAGTTTGGCCCCCTTCTAACCTACCAACAACTCTCCAAGCTTCTGAATCGGTTAAATGACTTCGCTGAGACATCGTACTCATCGAAACAAAGCAGTCACTGAATGCCGATCATGCTTGTCTTCATTGTTTTTCATTCAGTTGAAAGTCAAATTTCATTCGCTGCCACTGAAGCGATGTTTTTGACGTCGAACTCAAAATTAGCATACTCCACAGTTTGAAAATCAGAAAAATTTGCATTTGTGATTCTCTTCTTCCATTTTCGGCAAAAAAAATTCAATTATATGTTTATTTTATATAAAACTTACAATATCCTTTAATTGTTTTGAGCAGTGTATTATTATACAAGTGCGAATCTTCCTCACAATTGCTCCAAGTGCTGCTAGTTGTCAGAAGATGTTTCTAAATAAAACTCATTTAGAAAGTATATTAGAGCTATAAGTAGTTATTTTACATTTGTCAGGACTGTGTGTTCGGTGCATATTCTTGGCAAACATCTTTGGAAAACGCCTTAAATCCTTAAGTCCTGGTCTGGAACAGGGAGCTGAATGCAGCTATGTTGTGGTGGTAGATACTGTGATTAAGTGGTAGAATAACTGCGCTAAAGAGATTTGAAATCCTCTTTTATTAAATCAATATTATTTACAACCACTTCCCAACTCGGGAGTGACACAGAAAGTAAAGACCACACTTGGGTCTAAAATGAACAATCAGTAAATTTAAACTAAAGCTAAATAGAAATTAAATTAATCTTTGCTCACAGAGCTATACGCGGAGTTGGCCTCTAACTAAATGGTGCGTAGCAAGATTTACTAATACTAGCGCACTTCGATTTATTTCAATAAGCAATCACGTAGCAAGCACTATGGCTTAGAATTTAACTGCTAGCTGGTCAGGCGAACGTCGAATAGAATGACCGTGACCTGAGACTAAAAGCTCTCTCACACTGAGAGGTTTCTACCACTTGCTTAAATAGAACTTGGCTCCACTTCAAATTAGGTGAAAACGCGCGCTTCTTCTAACGGGAAGTTGAAACATGAGAAGCGATAGAAAGATTTAAATTAAAATAAAACTTTGTTAGTTTAACTAAAACCTTACATACTTCCCGCCAGAATTGTGAAAGTTTAACTACTGTGGTCCAAACGGACTATGTTGAAACAAATATTCAAAATTTAACTCTTCTAAACTTAGGCCAACCCTTACAAAACAATATCTGTTGGCGAAAAAAAATTTACAGACGAAACTTGCTTTATACATAACTCTTTATCTGTTTTTTGTTTAATTTTTACCTACTCCTTCCAGCAAAATCTGGAAGGAAAGGAATTTTAGTACAACATAATAACAGTAATCTCTAGCTAACATGCTTTATTTTCTTAACCGTGTAAATTCGCACACACACATATTATCATTCAAGCACAATTAAATTCTTCCCCCAATGCTCTCTCACCGGTATTGGATGAAAAGGAAACCGCCATTGCGGGTTTTTCTGTGTTCGGGAGTGTTCAAATCTCCCACCTACGATTGACTAACATTAGTTAGAACTCGACATACGAAACCTCAAAAGACGCCCTATAACCAGCTAAACCTGAGGTTCTCACTAGCTTTATGTCTAACACTTTAAGTGTATTTGGTGGCGAGCCTATTTAACACTTGCATTCTAAATTTACTCTAACTTTTCATGCATACAATTCGCAGTTTGCACATAGAATGCTTCATTCACATTGATATTGCACCTAACGTGCATTGCTAGCATAATACCATTTGTTACATTTTCTGAAACTTAACAATTTCGTAGCAATCATGAAATACAAATGTAGGTTAAATTTCTAAGTTTACAGCAAGTGCTTCCTATTCTTTTCTCAAGGTACTTTCCTGAAACATCACATTACACTGAAATAATAGTCCATAGACTAAATCGTGTTCTTCCATTTTCCGAAATTCCTATTCCTTTCTCAAGGTACTTTCTTGAAATATCACATTACATTGAAATAGTAGTCCACAGACTAAATCGTGTTCTACATAATAGTCCATAGACTAAATTCTTCAATTTTCCGATTTTTCATTCTAGACATTTCACAAGTCTTTCGACAAAGCGTCATACAAAATCCTTTAGTTAACATTTTTCTTTTCAGCAATTCATTGCTTTTACAAAATTAATCTATTTACAATGCTTCAGAATCTACTTTACAAATATTAAGTAATTTTAAGTCTTTGCAGAATTACAATTTTAAAGAAAAACATTTTCTTTTTCTTTCAAGATCAGTAATTATTTATCGCCCACTTGGCGTGAAACTCAACCTCGCTTGAACCCTGCAGCTTGCAAAACACTCGAAAATTAACTAAACTTTGGAATAAGAAATACTACTTATCTTCTTGGGGTCAGCCATCCTTTTCTTGGCCCAATCCTTGAAAGTTGGGTAGGTTGACGTTTGGGCCTTTGGATGTTGGTCATTGCCAGCTTGTTGCTCATCTCGCTCTCTTTTATAATTTCGTCGCTCCATCCTGGGTACTTGCTGTGGGGAGGAATGTGATCTGCTGGGCGTTTGCTGGACTGGGCCCTCGTTCGTCGCTGCTCCTGGTTCCTGCTGCATTCGGGACGTTGATCCTCAGCCTGCAACCGCGGCTGCTTGCTTCTCAGGCACCTCTCCGATGTTTCCGTAGTTCTCTTGGCTACTTTGGGCTTTCCTTGCCCATTCTGTTCCGATCTTTTATTACTTGCGCCTGCATCGTCAGTCTTTCTTTTAAATCCACATTTTTGGTTCTTATTTCTTCTACTTTGTTGAGGGGGAGCTTTCTTTTTCTGTCTTTTCGATGCCTTTGTTGCTGGTTCCTGCTGTTTTCGCTGAGGTACATCTTCCGTGAGAATAGGTTGCCTCGGATCCTGGAAAAAATCTTTAAATATTTCCATTTTATTACGGTTATAAAAGGGTTTGATCTGGTCAACATTCGCAGTAATTCTTTGCTCATCGTTTCTTCTTAGTATAACGACTGCCTGTGTAACTTTCTCGATGATGTAAGGACCTTCAAAACGCGGAAAAAATTTTCCCACCTTTTCTCTTGGGGCATTTGACAAGGCATTTTTCATTTTCACCACTTCATCTCCCACATTGTACTTGACCCCTCTTCTCTTTTGGTCATAATATAATTTTTGTTTCCTCTGGGCCATTTCTATGTTACCTGTCGCTTCTCGTATCAAATTTTTAATGTCACTCATTTTAAATTCTTCTGCCCTTTCTTGGACAAAATGTTTATCTAAGGGTGTCAAAATTTTTCTTCCAAAAAACAGTTCAGCGGGTGTTTTTGTGTAGTATCGTGTGTGGCGGTCCTAAGGGCAAATGTAAATTCATTTATATGGCTATCCCAGGTAGAGTGGTAATTTTTAACGTAACTTCGAATGATTTTAACCACATTTCTATTAACCCATTCCGTTATGTTTGACTGCGGACGATATGGGACTATCTTTAGATGGCGTATGCCCAGTTTTGCACACATTTCCTCAAAAATATTGCTAACAAACTGGGGACCATTATCGGAAATAACTTTTAGGGGCGCCCCGTATTTTAAAATATACTTATTTAGAATTGAATCTACTATAATTTTTGCAGACGCGTGTTTAAACGCAATCAACTCTAACCATTTGCTAAAATGGTCCACTATAACTAAAAGATATCAGCTTTTGTTAACTTTACTTCTAGGATAAGGTCCCAATAAATCGATGCCTATTATTTGATTTGGGAATTCTGATTTGATACTATTTAGGAACCCGGCCGGGCGGAAATTCCCATACTTATTTAATTGACATGTTGGGCACGACTGGACATACGCTCTAGTAAACTTTTGCAGTTCTGGAAAGAAAACTGTCTCTCGAAATCTTTGGACAGTTTTTCTTATCCCTAAATGGCCCGAAATGGCACAATCGTGCAACTCCTCTAATACATTCAATCTAATGCTAGCTGGGATAACCGGTCTGAACTCGTTGTTCTCATTAGTCGTTTTCGTATAAAATAAGAGTCCGTCAATTATTTCGTAATTTGCGGCCCTATTTCTTATCGGCACAGTATCCGGATGACTGAAATTCTCAGGGTCGGCCAAATAATTGTATATATTTTTGAACTCCGGATCTTTTGCCAGTTCAGCTATTACTGTTTCACGAGAATCTAATACTTTGGATGTCAGCATGGCTATTTTAGCTGTATTTCCATTTTCATCTAAGTTAATTCTGCTTAAAGCATCTGCCACAACATTTTCTTTTCCCGGCGTATGTTTAATTATTAGATTATATTCTTCTAATTTAAGTGCCCACCTTATTAATCTGGGTGATATATTTTTCCCAGAATAGAGTCTAGTGACCGCCGCGTGGTCGGTATATACAGTTACTGGAGAACTTCCAAAGAAAACACGAAATTTATGTACTGTTGATAACACTGCGAAAGTTTCTCTTTCCGTGCCGAATAGTTTCTCTGGGTTTCATTTAATGTTCGACTGAAAAAGGCCACGGGTTGCCCATTTTGAGAAAGCACTGCCCTAATCGCAAAATCTGAAGCGTCTGGTGAAATTTCTAATCCTTTATCCCCCTCCGGAAATTTTAAGACGGGAGCTTGAGTCAATGCGTCTTTTAATTTTTGAAACTCCAAGTTGGCTTCTGCTGACCACGAAAACCTAGCTTTCTTTCTTTTCAACTTTAGCAGCAGCTCAGCTATTTTGGCAAAGTCTTTAGTGAAGGACCGATAGTATGAACACATACCAAGAAACGACGATCACTTCTTCGCTGTTTTAGGAACAGGATAATTTTTAATAGCTATTATCTTTGATTGATCCGTTTCGATTCCATTTTGAGAAATTTTAAATTCTAAATAAAGTAACTCTTTTGCGGCAAATTTACATTTAGATGCATTTATCTTCAAACCAGCTTCGTTTAACAATAAAAACACTTTCCTTAAATCTTGTAAGTGTTGTTCTAGACTACTACTCGCAATTATAATATAACTCTAAATATATATATGAACGTACTTTTACCAAGGACCGTTCTTAAGACGATGTCCATTCATTTTTGGAAAGTTGCCGGAGCGCCGAATAAACAAAAAGGCATTCTAAAAAATGCGTACGTGCCAGACTTAGTTTTGAAGGCGGTTTTGGGGACGTCTTCGGGTTTTACATCAATCTGAAAATAGCCACTCGTAAGATCTAATGTGGTCATGTATTTTGCAGACGAAGTATTTCGAATTATCTCTTCGATTATCGGCAAAGGATATACGGGATATTTTGTGGCGGAATTTAACTTGTGATAATCTATAGCAAAACGCCACCGCTTCGGGTGCGTAATCGGATAATCATTATTTTTCTTGCATAGAACTACTGGGCTATACAAATATCTTGGAGTGTATATGGATGCACAGCTCGCTTTCAAAGAACACATCAATTATATCACCAACAAAGCTAATGCAGCTTTTATGGCTCTTTACCCGCTTCTAGGGAAAAATTCTAAATTAAATCAGAATACTAAACGCAATCTTTACCTGATGCTTATTCGTCCAATTCTCTTATACGCTGTCCCCACTTGGACCACTTGGCCCATAGAAAGAAACTTAGCTATCTACAGAATAAAATTCTACGCTCAATAACCTCAGCACCCTGGTTTATTAGAAATATCCAGCTGTATCAAGACCAGAAAATTCCTGAAATACAAGAACAGATCTTAATAATTTCGCACAAATTCTTTATCCAAGTTCAGAATTCACCATATAATGCTATTAAAAATCTCGCAAACTATGATCCAACAGAAGAAAATCTGGTTAAGCGACTACGTTCTATTCATCACAACTCAAAGTGGTGAAAGTGTACATATTGTAAATAGTACTCAGTATTTAATTGCATTTCATGTACTCAAGAATTCGTGATATGATTGACTATTTTTGTGTTGAGTTTTAAGTGTATTTTTATTATCTGGCAAAGCCAAATTACGGACTTTGTGAAGAGTAATTTGAAATAGCCTTATGGACTATTATTTTTCGTCTTGAAATCGCTTAACAGATTATCCTGCAACATGATTGGTCCATGTGACCCCCAAGCCCAAAAAAGGAATAATCAAATTCTATCTAATTAAACAAGAATTACGTAGCATAAAACTCACCTCTCCATAGTTATTAGATCATTATTATGTAGTAGATTGCAATACTATAGGCCTACAAGAGTTATTTACTCTTAAATTAATAAAACTTTGAGTAATACAGCAGTATTTATCAACGAACCAGAACGCGACCTCAGGTTACGTGATTTGATTCTGACTTACTCTCCGTATCTCATGTTCATTTCAGTCACTCAATTCCTCACTGCAAATAGCACGCACCCAGCACCTGCTCAAAAATTTTTCGAATGTTTCTACATCTACAAAAGTATATCAATTTATAATTTCATGGCTGCCTTCCTGTATGACTTTGCCACATAGACCATTCTTTCGCCTAAGGGCGCGGTGCTAAGCACCTCTGATTTATCTAAACAAAAGTGAGCGGCCTCCGGCCTTACTTGATATATAGGTTAAAACTCATTAGTAGTTGACACCTTGAACCGAAAGTACTATCTTGATCTACTGGGCTAGCATAACTGCTAGAAATCGGCGTGATGATTTTATTCTTTAATATTTTTATAATATGATATTCAAATATTTCTTCTTTGACTTTATCGTATCTATAGGGCTTTTGCCTAACTGGCTGAGCATCTCCCGTTTCAATATTATGATTTACGACCTGTGTGAAACCCGGTACATCGCTAAATAAATTTGAAAAGTCACTTACCAGGCACTGGAGTTTTTCTTTTTCTTCTGGCTGTATGTGCTGCAAGTCCAGTTGCGGGGGCTTATCATTTTTCATTTCAACTGGCTTCATATTCAATGTTAACTGTCCTGATTCGAAATCTAACTTGTGCCAGTCTAAAAAAATCCACACGCAGAATAATACATGTTTCCAGGTTTCGCACAATATAAAATAAAATTTTTACCTGCTCGTCGTTGATACGCACGAACAACGGTACTTTGCCTAAACAGCTACACTTCTCTCCTTGGGCCGCTATGACATCCGTGTCTCTTGCATTAAAAATTCTGTAACGGCGAAAGTGCTTCTTGAAAAGTCTTTCTGAGATAAAGCTGCTTTGGGCTCCTGTATCTAAGACAGCCGTCGCCGGTATGTTGTTAATTAGAACTTCAATCTTCGGTAAACTCAAATTTTTCACGACCACCGTGTTTAAGTTAATTGTATAAGGATTTTGCGCAACTTCGGACTTCTTCACCTTCCTCGAAGAAATCCATCTTAGTTTAAATTCTTCTTATTCTGGTTGCCCTCGGCATCTTTGCCTGTTCTTCTATTGAATTCTCTTCGTTCGCCGCTCGATTTAGAAGATACCTCTTTCTTTGGCCATTGCTTCGCCTTGTTCCCGGAACTTCGATTTTGCTTCTGCTGGGGTCTTGCGAACTCCACTGACTTCTTCGCTCAAATTGGCGACGTCGTTCGTTGTCTGCTGTTCTTCGGCTTCCAAATTGTATGGTGAGCTCAAATAGCCTGTCTAACGTCGTTGTGTTTCTTAGCTCGATGAAATCTTGAACTTGGGGCAGTAGCCTAGGAAGTATACTTTGAATAACTTCAGGATCCGGGCGACTTCCATACAAAAGTTTGAAAACTTGAATTTTTCTCAAAATAAAATTTTACAAATCTTCTATTTTTTCTTGATAGCGGCTAAAATGTTCCGTCTCCAGTCTGGCTCGATCTCGTACTACAGGAAACGCTTTCACCAAGGAAATTTTGAAATTTTCGTACGTGTATGGGGAGCTTCCCTGTTCCCCCAAGAGATTCTTTCCAATGCACGTGAACCAACTTAGCGCTTGGCCCTTCAAAGCGCTGGTAGCAAGAGCGACTTTCTGAAATTCATGAACTGGATATAGCATGAAGTGGGAGTCTAGCTTTTCCAGGAAATTAATTACGGCTGTCTTGAAGTCAAAACTTGGCGCTCGCTTCATGGCTGCCCGCATGGTTTGTACGTAGTAGTCAAATCCTTCTAGGCCAGGAGGTGCTATCTCAGGTTTCTGGACAGGTAAAGCAGGTATCTGAGGTTCGTTTTCTTGTCTTTCAGGCCATCCTCTTATTTTTCTTCCGGCGCCAGTGTGAGGACTGTGTGTTCGGTGCATATTCTTGGCAAACATCTTTGGAAAACTCCTTAAAGTCCTTAAGTCCTGATCTGGAACAGGGAGCTGAATGCAGCTATGTTCTGGTGGTACATACTGTGATTAAGTGGTAGAATAACTGTACTTGAAAGGGATTTAAAATCCTCTTTTATTAAATCAATATTATTTACAACCACTTCCCAACTCGGGAGGGATACAGAAAGTAAAGATCACACTTGGGTCTAAAATGAACAATCAGCTAAATTTAAACTAAAGCTAAATAGAAATTAAATTAATCTTTGCTCACAGAGCTATACGCGGAGTTGGCCTCTAACTAAATGGTGCGTAGCAAGATTTACTAATACTAGCGCACTTCGATTTATTTCAATAAGCAATCACGTAGCAAGCACTATGGCTTAGAATTTATCTGCTAGCTGGTCAGGCGAACGTCGCATAGAATGACCGTGATCTGAGACTAAAAGCTCTCTCACACTGAGAGGTTTCTACCACTTGCCTAAATAGAACTTGGCTCCACTTCAAATTAGCATAAGCTGAAAACGCGCGCTTTTTCTAACGGGAAGTTGAAACATGAGAAGAGATAGAAAGATTTAAATTAAAATAAAACATTATTAGTTTAACTAAAACCTTACACATTTAGCAAACCTTTCTATACTGTCTGCATTACAGCAACTGGAGCAATTAGGTAGAACTGAATAATGTCATTGAATTTTATAATGCTTTTATTGCATTAATAATAATAAAATATTAATCTCTTTTTAGGAAAGTGTATTTTCTTTATTCTGATAATATCCTTCATATATATCTTAATATTCTGAAGGAAAGTTGCATTATTGTCTCATATAAACATTATTTCATAACTATACTAATACAGAAAATTCCATTTGCAGTAATTACTGTAAGAACATAAGGAAGATAAGTGTTTAATTATAAGTACTGAACGAAATACGAAGAAAATCTGGAAAAGCTGTAATATTTTTAATTTAGTATTTTTTCTATCTATGCTATTAATTCCTGCTCCCCCATCTCTCTTTAGAAATGCCTCACAAACTTAATATCTGCGATCATAAGATGAAGGTAGTACTTCAGCAACTACCTTCGACTGTGCTTAAAATTAGAATGTTATTTTTTCTTGACATGAAGTTATAATATCAAATTTGTAAGATAAATTATTTGTGCTTTTTGGTCAGGAGACTGGAAAGCAAAGTGCAATTTCAAGTACATTTTTAAACAAAATTTATAAATTGGGTTTTTAGCGATATTTCTATTTCTCATTTTTTTATAATCTAAGATTTAATTTGGCATTCACTATATTAAACGACATTACGAAGACACTGCAAATTGATCCACTGTAGTTGAAATCTCCACAATATCCATATTAAACATATTGAGTGAAAAGATTGCTGTGAATTAAAAGCTAGTTTCCTGACTTAATCCTATAAACAAGAATGACGAATAATAATCAGTGCAGTACGATGATTTTCTGAAAAGACATTAGGCAGGGAGGCAAAATTTGATGAAAGTGATTCTAATCTTCACAGTCATCAAACCATAAACTTTCTAAGTCCAAAGCAATAGTTTGCAAAACATATAGTACATAATTTAGAATTTCCTAAATAAGCAAGTCCACTTCACAGAAAATTTGGGGAAAAATTTCAGGAGAAATTTGTTGAAACTGATGTCCTGAATCTATAAAATTGGGAATCAGTTTAGATTAGAAAGGTATGATGATTTATTTCGAATAGAAAGAATGATTTAAAAAAATATGAATTAATATTACGGTATTCAGATATAGCCAAACACTTGAAGACTATCTACCAAAGCCCACGCGTTGATGAAACGCGTCCCTAGAGACGAAATCTGAGAGTCTGGCACTACCTATTCGCTTACGCGTCAAAATAAACTGTTACACTACCAGCGTCTCGCGGACTTTAGAGACTAATGAAAATATTCTAAAGTATTCATTTATTTGCTGCAAAAATATTTGGAACATAAATAAAATATCGCTCTTGTAAATAACAAGTCATTCTTCTTTAGTAAGCCTAACTAACTACACAAACATATATTCTGCTAATTCTATGAATTCATTTTGTTACCACTTCCAAGAAACTAAAGCAACAACAATTATTAGTAGCCAAATCACATTAAGTAAATAAAATTAAATTCACTTTAATTCCAACACTAACCTAACATTGTAGCATCTCATTCATGCGAGCCAAATCAGACAGATGCGCGCGTCACGTGTATGGTTTCACGTCACAAATTTCTCTCTCCCCTCACAGTCCTTTTTGGAAGGTTTGCTAGGTGCGAAAGGCTGCTACAGCCCTCCAGGCATTACATTTCTATATGTGGAATAAATATTTTTTATACTTAATATCGTTCCATGCTGCTGCATTAAAATATGGGGGTCAAATCAACTAACGCAAGCCTTCAATAGTGACTTGGGTTATGCACTGTTTTACAGTGACGCACACTTTCGGTTTTGATTCTTCTCGCTGGTGCGTGTTTCACTTATAGAATGGTTAATTCCGCAGCTTCCGCTGTAGTGATTCGACCTTTTATTCAAGTTGATCCACTCCTTGGTTTCACATGTTGGAATCGACAAATTAGCATCTCCTAAGCCGACATCAGAACAAACGACTGAATTCAGCTTTGTTGTAGCTCACTTGCGGCCTAATATCGCGACTATTGTTCACTATGTCATTATTCAGCCCGATCATTTCAACCCATTTCAGAATCTGAAATCAAAAAATATCGAAAAACATTCTGAAACAAAGACTCAAGAAATTTGTCGGCTGTTGCTGCGATCAGATGAAAGCGTTTATAATCAGAGGCCCAGCGAAATCTTTCGCATTACGAAGTGTAGAGCAGAAAATCACAATATCGATGATTCACTCTTATTTGAAGTACTTAATCAAGTGATGCCTGTTCCTGGCCAAGCTATATTAGTATCCCAGTCTCCTATTACTTCAGGTGAAGTAACTGATCGAATTTTGGCTATAAAAAACATAAACATTTCCGCTGTTGTTCCTAACAACGACTGTTCTCTGGAAAAGGACAGCTATTCTTCTCAAGAGTCTGTTCTGTGAGAAAAACCAAAGCGCTATGCTAAGAAGTTTCCGAACTTCATCGTTCCAAGAGTTCATCTCGCGCCAATTTTTTTTTATCGCAAATGTTCGAAGTAACGTTTTGCTGGTATCATTGAAAATTCAAAGACAACACACAAAAAAATTGTTTCACTGTAATCTTACAAAGGAAACATGACGAAGGAAGATTAGAAGCGACTGACTCTTCCCATTTTCACACATCGCTTCGCCTTTTCATTACAAACCGATCTACAGGTAGGTATTTTCTCACAGATTCAGAAAAAGATTCCAGTTTAATTGTCGCTAGTACTGAACGGAAGGCTCCAATACTCGAATATTTTGGCCCATTTCATGCTGCAAAAAGAACATTCATTAATGTTTCGGGTCGTAAAGAATTACACTTAGTTTTGGTTTCAGATGCAATTTTACTTTCTCTTTTTATATTTGTAATGTTACATGCTTGATCACAGGTGCAGATTTTTAAAAATTTCTTTAATTTATCTCCTGATTTACGTAATCAGCGTTTGATTGATGTAACAACAAATTTTAAATTACCCGCCAAATTAAATACCTGTAATATTTTTTCTGCAAAATCAGCTTACGTAAATAATGTATTTGGTAAATTATTGTTACAGTGCCGTGATATTACTAAATTAACCGATCCGACCAACTTGTGAAACAATATTGTGCATTATATAAACCCTCCAGTTACTGCTAAGCCAAGACGGTTAGCTCCTGACCGTCTCACCGTTGCTATTCTGCACATATGAATAGTTTACTTCAAACATTGAGGTCTTTAAATCCTTTTTTTACTGCCCTACTCAGTAGTCTTAAAATTTTCATCAATTTCTCATTAAAAACTTATTCTAATATACAACCTACCACAAAAAAAAACTGCACCCAGAAGAAAAAAAAATATTATCACGAAACTTAACATGCGTATGTATGCGTAGCGTATGAGGGAATAAACAAATGATTACAAATACAGGCAAGAGATCGTTTTATCAAGAAGTTATGGCATGAAAAATGTTACTAGTTTAGCCACTTCTGGCAGCTATACAAGCCGAAAGACGGGTGACATCGAATTAAGTAGATCACCTATGCCCCCCCTGCGGAAGATCATACTATAACCTTTGAAACTAGGCAGTTAATTTATCAGTGCTCCGGAATGGCTGCAGTTGCCTTCCAAGCATGTACCAAATGTGCTCTCTTGTCGAGAGGTCTAGTGACCTGGTAGGTCAAGCGTTACCATATCGTTGAAGACAATGTTGGAAGAGTCACGTAGTATGTGAATGAGCGTTGTCTTGCTAGTAAATGGCACTTCGACGACTTGATATCATAACAGTACAACCGGCATTAATTTCAATCACGGAAATGCCAGCCATTATAGTGTCTTGAAAGACAACTAGAGGTGACGTATATCCCAAAAAATAGCTCCCCAAACTGTCACATCTTGTGTAATCTCCGTAAGCCGCTTGACAACAAATACTGGATCAGACCGTTGGCCTGGCCGCCTCCACACTCGTGTGCGTTGCTCACCAACATTTAGACAGAATCGGGATTGATCACTGAAGATGATAAGTGACGAATGGTTTTCATAGTCACTGACAAGTCAGTGACTTTTCACTTGGGGTGTGTATAATCAGAATGTACCACATATTTATATAATTCTGCAGGTATACGTTTTTATACTTACTTATATGTACTATTTTGAATATTGAAGGATGATTATATCTTCAGAAAAGATTACTACATAATCTACTGTAGAAAGAATACTAAACAGGAAAGAAAATTCTAACAATATTTTTGAAAAATTAAAATGAGATATTTCAAATAAATTTTGCCTGCATGTCTTACTCCATTAAGAAAAGGGAAGCAGTACTGCAGACAGTCTGGTAAAGATAATACAAAGTTTAATCTCCAGATATGCTGATAAATATTCAAAGCTGGTAATCACATAAAATTGCTGTTCGTAGGTTGCAACCATTTCTCTAGCATTTTCATTGCTGTCTTTGGTAAAAATATATTTAAGGGTGCCCCTTTGCGAAAACTGGCAATTAGCCAGCAAGGCACAATTTCAAGATGGCCACTACACAAAACCAAAATAACAATAATTGCACAAACTCAGTATCCATGTACACATCGGTCTATTTTCACAGGAAGAAACATCAGAGAATTGCACAAACTTGGCACTGCACACTGACTTGACTTTGTCCACGTAGAAATTGATCTATTTTCAATTAAAAATCGAAGCAGCACCCTATTCTACACTACAGGCAAACAAAAAATATATAATCTGAATAAACTGCATTTTAAATCAAACAATGAAATAGCATAAAAAAGAAAATACATCTTATTGCATCTATGCACTACACACGGGAAATAGCCACTTACCTTATTAAGAAACTTATATATCTTCAGTCTGTGGCGCACAAAATTCCTTAACAGCATCTAAAAACTTTCTTCAAACCATGTTCCCTTGCCAATAGAATACTTTATATGGTGGGTATTTAAACCTTTCTTGCAAAAAACCCAAAGCCACCTGAACGATCTTTACATTTGACCATACACATTTTCGTAAAAACAGAACACTTGTAATACCATTTCATTACATTCAATAAAGTTTCTTTTCTTCTTGTCCTCAATCACTTAAGGAAAAAAAAAACTTCCGCTCTCTCGTTCTATACCACCAAACGCCCAGTTCACCAGCAGCAGCCATTTTACGATGCAAAGCACACAATATGTAACACGCAACGTACTTCCTAAATGATATCCAATGCAGAAATAAGCCCTTACAAATATTTTCCCATCTGTTCAATTCACTGCAGTCATGCAGCCAATCACATCATAATAAGGTTTCTATGAAATTCAACTATTCAGGTTACCATAAATGAAACAACTAAGCGATAATCCAATGGGCACCCTAAAATATAGGCTAACGCTTTCTTTTATTGATCTTTGCAATTTGCACATACTCATCATTGTTTTTACAAATGCAGTTTATTCTTCAGTTATTTATTATTATGTTGCCTGATTTCTGCACTATCTTTTCTAAACGCGAAATTACCAAAAAGTAATCTTCAGAAAGAAAATCCAGCAGATTATTCATCTGAATACTTATTTCAGCATGAAAATAAACATAATGGTCATCTATTAAGGGAGATTTTAAATGTGTTTGTTTCCTGATAGGGTAAAATTCACAATGCAGTATTAATGAAGAAGGATTAGTTAAATTTGCAGTAATTTGATACAGTTAGATTTTGTTTCTTTCAGGTGAAAAATATTTGGGCAATGAATTCACAGGGTTTTTACTCTGAGTTAACAACTTTCTACCACTGGTGATAGTCAAAGGTCAAATGGTGTCTTCTGGCACTTCTGCCATTTTGAAGAATAATGTACAGTAGGTTAAAAATTCAGCGAATTCACACGGTTAACAAAGACGGGAAAAAGAGAGGCCCAAGCTTAACATTATATGGTATCTGCTGAGTTTTCCTCTGCAAGTTACCTCAGAACCAGGGGTCATCAGTAGGAAACTTGATTTTAATCTTCCTTTTCAGCAAACAGAGTTAAGTATCTGTGGTGTTTTGAAGTCTGTGATAGACTTTTCTGTAAATATTTTTTTAAATAATAACTACATCAAAAAGCTGTCCCTTGTGGGACTCGAACCGACAATCTTCGGCACTGGAGGACAATGCTTTATGCATTAGACAACAGGAGGATCTAAAACCAACCTTAAATTAGTAGTTTTAAGCAGATTTCAAAATCCTACCATTTTCTCATGACAATCTATTACTTTAGATCAACGATTCTCAACCGGTGGTACACGTACCACTGGTGGTATGCAAGAGGAAAATAGGTGGTAAGCGAAGAAACAAATAATTTTTTAATTCAAAAATTAAATACCCCAATGTCTTGTTTTTGTTTTTTTCTCTAACACTCGTAAATTGATGCGATATGAGCTTTGTTTAAGGTCAATAGCCACTCACAGACTTTAACAAAATAATCCATTTTTACTTTCACAAATTTTTTTTAGCTATAGATATACAAAATTTGTAATAAATGATGTTTTAATAGGAGTAATAGAAAATGGATGTTGTATTTAATAGTAAATAAAATTAAGTTGTTATAAAAGATAATAGTAGCTTATAAATCCTTTTGGAGTTCATCAATAGCTTTATGTCGCCACCATTTCCGGGCTCATATTGCTTTATTTTCAATTAGAATAATTTTTTTATGTCGATTTTCTGTCTGTAACAGCAGATATTTTGTTTTCTTGTTGCTTTGTATTCCTTTCTTTTCTATGCAATTTGAGAATCCCCCCATTTGTTTTTGAAGAAATTATAAAACATTGTCCCTTTAAACATTTCTGAAAAAATAAAAAAACAAATCTAGATTTTCAAAATGGAAAAAAGACTAGGATTGACTAAGTGGAAAAGTAATGATCCACAGGTCACGGATCCAGGATAATCTACTATCACTAAGAATATTGAAAAGAAAAGAAAGTTTATAGAAAATATAACAAAAGTTATTCATCATTTGAGTTTACTTGGAATAGAGATGAAATGGACCTTCAACCTCAGAGTGTTGTTTGTGGTGAACTGCTGCCTAATCAAAATATGAAACTATTGTTTCTTAAAAGACATGTTGAATATAAGCATACCAATTTAAAGGATAAATCTGAAGAATATTTGAAGAGAAAATTATAGGAGTTTAAAAATAGTAAACAAATAAAGAAATGCTTTGTTACTTGAAGTGAAAAACTCTGGAAGCTGGTTACCTAGTACGCCTAAGAATTGCAAAGACTGACTGACTGACTGATTACGTTATGCCGGAATACCGCCAATGTGGGCAGTTTATCCGGCTCAGTTAATAAATAAATCCACAAAGGGAGCATTACTAAAGCTGTCGTAAAATAGGAGGAAGGTGCAGAATGGCAGAAGGGGGGGAGAACAATCGCTGGAACAGACAATAACAGAGCAAGGCTCATGAGGGAGCGCAAAACGTGCTTGCGGCTGACGAGATTTGAAGAGAATTGAATATCGTGAGTAGAGGGAAAAGTTAACATTATAATTGCATACAGAGATAATTAACTACTTTCAAATTATGTGTGCCACTAAGTGGGGAAATTCGAGTCACCAAGGAGATGGGCAGTAAGGGGGCGCAATGCAGTATCCTCTGGAATCACTTGGTAATCAAAAATCTGCATACTATTCATATGCGAGCATCTAACAGCCTCTTGAAAGAACTTTTCGTTGCTTTTATGAAGGAAATCCGCAATTGTAGCTAGCTTTAGGTCTCTGTGAAGAGTTGCATTACTAACGTAGTAATGTGCGTTAGTAATGATCCTCATAACTTTATTTTGTAAAATTTGCAGCTTTTTGATGTTATTTTTGGAGGCAGTAGCCCATGCTGGCGATGCGTAACTAATAATTGGCCTGATCGTAGACGTGTAGGCAAGTTTCTTCTGACCTAGATTTAGCTGCGAGTTTCGGCCTAAAAGCGAAATTAAACTGTTTAATACTGCGAAAACTTTTCGCTTGATTTCTTTAATGTGATTATCCCAATTGAGCTTACTATTTAACACTACGCCTAGGTACTTTGCATGTTGCACCTGTGGCACTTCTTCTCCGAACAGTATTAATTTTCTGTTTATTATGGACTTGGTATTTCTTCTTCTGATGATGAGTAGTTGGGATTTATTTGCGTTAATGGCTATTCTCCAGCTGGTACACCAACTTTCGATGCTTGGTAAAATGTCTTGCAGTTTCTTTATAGCATGATCTGCTCTGATCGACTTTACAGCTAGTGCCGTGTCGTCGGCATAACAGCCTAAGAATGAGTTTGTGTTGACGTGTTCTTTTGGAAAATCTGCCACATAGAACAGATAGAGGACCGGGCCTAAGACCGAACCCTGGGGGACGCCGGCTTCTATCTTCCTGATGCTTGAGGTGTCGTTTCCTACATGTACCATAAATTTTCTATTGCTGAGGAAGGACATAATAAGACGAATGTGCTCACTTGCCAACGGCAAACTAATTAATTTGTAAATGAGCCCCTCATGCCAGACGCGGTCGAAAGCTTTCGCCACGTCTAGCATGAGGAGAGCAACACTTTGTTTGTTATGTATGGCCTCACCACAAAATTCAGTGAGTCTGACAAGCTGTTTTGTTGTTGATAACTTTTTTCGGAAACCAAACTGTTCCGGTGGAAGTTGATCCATGTAAGGGCGTATTCTGGTATGGATGACTCTCTCATAAACTTTCCCGAAGCCTGATAAGAGGCTAATGGGTCGATACCCATCCGGACGAGTGTTGTCTTTTCCCGGTTTCGGTAAGAGAATAATTTTAGCCACCTTCCATTGGTCAGGGAAATAGCTTTGGAAAAGGCACGCATTTAAGATACTTGTAAATTTTGCTATTGCATTTAATGGTAAATTTCTTAAGGCCGTGTTATTTATTTTATCAAGCCCTGGGGCCTTCTTTATTCGCAATTTCTTAATAACTTCCTTAACTTCCAGTGGTGTAATTGTGGTCGGAAGATTTTTCACCGTCGGTGCATTCAACCAATCCCTGACGGCATAACACATTTTATATACAAAGTCCAGGTCCCTGGGTTCTCTGTTTGGCTTGAATTGATCTTCAAGATAATTCGCTAAGACAGTGGCTTTGTCTTTATTAGTGATTGCCGTAATTGTACTTGTGAAGATCGGTTTGTTGCATGTACGCTGTCTTTTTAGGTTTCTAATAAAGGTCCACAGACTACCATCCGTAGGGCTAAGGTTCCTAATTTTTTCATCCCAAATTTCAGATTTGTGTTCAGCTATTTTTTGCTTAATTACTTTGTTTAATTTATTAATTTCCTTCTTAGTATGTGGGTTCCAGGTGAGGTGCCAACTTTTCCTTAACCTATTCCTTTCTTTAATAATTTCTCTAATTTCTTTTGGAAGAATTCCATGGTGTGCATTTCTCTTTATCAGTCTAGATGCGTCATCAATAGCTGTGTTAACTGCATTTGTGAAATTCTCTATTGCTCTATCTATGTCCTTCTTGGTAGTGAGCTCATTTATCATTGGGAGATTGTGTGACATGATGTCGTGGAATAAATTCCAATCTGTAGTGCGAATATACTCTAACTCTTTCTCCTTCTCAGCACCAAGTGTTACAATTACCGGTACATGATCCGATGTGAGCTCGTGTTTCACCTCCAAGAACATTGGAATTGAGGTGTTCGTAAGAAGTATATCTAGTAAATTTGCAGATTGTGGGTTGTGGGGTCCATACGTATATTCATCTGGAGTATGTAGTGCAATGGGATAATTATTGAGGAATTCATACAGAACTTTGCCATTTTGATTAGTCTTCCTACATCCCCATTCGCTATGTTTTGCGTTTAAATCTCCCGTTAAAATGAGAGATTTATCTGTACTGAGAGCATTACACAGAATTTGTTCTGTAAGCTTCGTAATTGGCGGGTTGTACATAGAGCTAAAATAAGTGACTCCGTATCTTGGCAGAACTACCGAAACCGTTACTATTTCATGGCCATCATTTCTATCCTCGTTTATAAGACAAGACTGCAAGGATGATCTGACAAAAATTGCAGCCCCTCCTCCCCGGTGACTCAATCTATCACACCTGTAGTTGCGATAATTTGGAATGTTTATCCGTGTGCAGGGTGTAGCATACGTCTCTGTAATTAATGCAATGTCAATGTTATAGGTGTATAAAAAATTTTGAAGTTCCGTTAATTTATGTTGAATGCCACAAGCATTCCAAACTACTAATTTTATACAACCTCCTTGTTTGGTGTATTTATCCATTATTTTCTACAAAAGTTTGTTTGTCTTTATCATTATTTTTGTTTAGTCCTAATTGCTGTGTTAATATTAAGCCGGAGCTTTTTAAAACCGAGACAAGCTCGGCTAGATTCTCGAAGACTTTCTTCGCTTCATTAATTGTATCTTTGTATAATCCTGTCGAGAGGGCCTGCGCGTAAGATTTATTTTCTACCACTCGACTAGCATATAATTTTGGTTTTTCATTTTGCTTCTTAGGGAATTTTTCACATCCTCGAAAATTCGAGGTGTGATTTTCTTGGCAGTTGGCGCAACGAGGCGTAATATTCGTATTTTTATTAGGACAGTCAAACGAAAAATGTCCTTCTCCACATCTGACACACCTAGGTGCATAATTACACCCGGTCTGGGTATGATGAAAACCCTGGCACCTATAACATTGCAAGGTGCCAGAGCGTCCTTTATAATCCTCTACCTTAATACTTAATCCACATAGAAATCTGATATTATGGATTTCTTTCGATTTCGCGTTTTTGGGTAATGTTACCAAAATAATGGTAAATATGTTACCTCTCCTTTACGTCGTCGTGTTAATTGTTTTACTGAAATAACAGTAAAATTTTTGTCCGTGAGTGCTTCCTGAATATCAGCAGGATCAGAATCCCGAAACATGCCTCTGATTACTACCTTGAGGTCTTTATCCTCTGGCAACGTGTATGAGTGATGTTCGGCGTCAATATCCTTTAATATTCTTACAATTTGCCTATAGTCGTCGGCGTTTTGTGCTATTATCTTAACCCCCTTGGTACCATTGCTGCATATAGCGCTATTATCTTAACCCCCTTGGTACCATTGCTGCATATGGCCTCAATGTTCTTATCTGCCATGGCTTTTAAGATGTTTTTAAAAATAACATTATTTGCCTTAACAGAAATGGGTGGTATCCTTGAGTTCTTAAAAAACTCCTTTTCTACCTCATCTTGTGCATTAAGTTTTTCAATTGGGTCGGCATTTGTAGTGTCCATTTCCATGTTCTCATTTTCATTGGTTGTATCTTTGCTAAGCTCCTCCTCCCTAGTCACTTGATTTGTGGGGGCGGGGTTTGTGTCGTGAATATTGACATTAGCGAGTTTTTCCCTAATTCCATTATCATCCAATTTATTCTTGTCCTCTGTATCAGTAATTTCACTTAAAACTGAAAAACTGTTAGTTAGTGCAATAACAGGTTTTGTCGTTTTATGTTCATGTGTGTTTGTAATACTATGAACTGTTTTAGCGCGTTTGCGTTTGCTAACAGTTTTATCTGGGGAAGGTTTGCTTACACCTATTACATCGCATTGGGAAACTAATTCATCAACATCTCCATTGTGTTTTAGTATGTAGCTAACTAACCTATCCCTTAATTTGATTTGCAAATCAGTAGCCTGATTATTTTTAATCAGCTCATTTATTGCGTTGACTTTATCAGCCGCAAGCAAAAGAAATAAATCCTGCTCCGTGTCCGCTTCCCCCTCAGGGGCTCACTTTTGTGAGTACGGGTGTGGCAATCCCGAGGTACCCTAGCCCTTCAGGGGATCATCTTCTTGATGAGACGGGTATCACGATACTGGAGCCCCAGTGATTATCCTCTTTTCCGTCTCCTCTGCTCTGAGCTGAAACTTTCGTCCTTCCTTTCTCCCTTGTGGTTCTCCTCTTCGGAGGTTGGGGCTCGCTATGACAGACTGGAACAGCCCTTGTCTCTGGTTCTGAAGTGGCGAGAAAACTGCCCACGTGTTTGCCGTGCGTGGAGACCCGTGTCGCTGGAAAGGAGGGTCCTGGTAGTTGAGGGGCGAGGTACTGTCCCCAACACACTGCTTTGGCCTCTGCTTCAGCTAAACGGGTGGCACCTTGTCGTCCTCACGGGTGTCAATCGGCTGGTCACTAGTCCTTGTGTCAGTGGCTTGGGGATAAGCTCTCGGGAGTTCCTGCTTTCGGGAAAGCCGACTGTGGGGCTTCAGTTTGCGTATAGGTCTGGCTAGCCCTAACACAGGAATCTGTGTTCCCTTGTTGGGCTCCGTGGTGGGTGGGGCGGTCGGACCCGAATCTTCTTCCTTTCATTATGGAAAACCACAAAATTTATATTATAAGTCATCCAGAATCTAGTCCTGTCGTTTCGAATCCGCCTATAACGTCAACTAATAAAAAAGCACGTACCGATGCAAATGCCAAGGAAACTAATTGTCCTCGCTTTCTTGTTGTTTCTAGTCCTTCTGGTGAATTACAAAAGATGTCTCCCTTTCTAATAAGCAAGTACATTCATTCATGTGTTGGTGAGCCACGAAACATAAAGCACATTCCAACATCTCCACGGTAATCTCTGCACTGCAGAGTTATCTTTCTAGCCTAGAGCTCTGGCTCGGACTGTGGAAAATCAAAATCAATGTCGCAAAATGTGCTGCCACCTTATTTATCCGAAGAGCATACCCCAATTTACCTAACTTACAACTCTTCGGCGAACCAATTCCCTGGGTTCCCACGTATAAGTATCTAGGAGTGATACTTGATTCCAAATTAACTTGGCAACCTCACATAAAGAAAGTTATTTCAAATGCGAAGGCTGCCAAATCCCAACTTCTGCCTTTTTTCGCTCGCAAGAGCGACCTGTCAACTAATAACAAGATTCTGCTCTACAAATCAATGATAAGGCCAATCTTAACATATGCAAGCCCTGTTTGGGGCGCAGCTGCAATTAATAACAGGAAACATGTTCAAATTTTCCAAAATATTATGCTACGGCAAATTTATAAAGCACCCTAGTACGTTACGAACGAGGATATTCATAACGCAGCCAAAATTCTCCCCATTAATCGCTTTATACAGCGACTTTCAGTAAACTTTTTCCAAAAGATTCCTTCGGTTGGAAACCCCGTTCTCCATGACTTACCCGTTTATCACCCAGGTGTTGCGTCATCTAAGAAAAGACCTCGTGCAACACTGGCATGTGACTACAACATGTCATCCTTTCCGTTGTCATGGCGTTGTCATGGAGACGGGTCGCCTCGAAGCAATCACTCAACTCTCGTTCAAACCCCCCCCCGCCTAGGTGAATCCGCTGCGCGCGCAGCTTCACCCAGGGCCACTATCTCTGTCCCGTAATCGGGGCAACCACTGACGCAATCCCATAGATTGCTATCTTAACGCTCTCTGTTCCCTTCTTAAAAGGGTTCTGGCGCTCTTTTATTTACTCTTTTATAAAATCCTATAAAGGATTCTAAGCTATTATTTTAAATTCTCTATGATACTATTATTCAAAATTCATAACACCTAACGTTAATTGTAACTATTTAAATTTTTTAAAATGTTTCTCCTCAGAGACAGTTCGGCCCTGTCTCTTTAATCTTACAACTCGCCTAACGAGTTCCCGCCTCCCCTGTTTCTCCTAGACCCGAAGTGAGCGCGAAAGAAGTTCGCAAACACTTCCAGTCACGCGCTGTTTACAACTTAAATTATAATGAAGTCCATCGATCAAGGAAAAATAGATGCTTACAAAATTCATGATGTAACCCTTCTAAATTGATTCTGGCCCATATTTCGACACAAAAATCTACTAAATTAAGTCCTTCAGTGTTTTTACCTTTTTTCACTGCGAAGGCAGGATTCTTATTTGGATTTTCCCAAATTTTTGCCACTAAATTTTACCTTTTTGCGGAACCCCTCTTTTGACAATAATATAATCAGTCCAGTCCAGTCCATATAGATATGGCCGAAGTGCTGCTAGTCGATGCAGCGTTATCGGCTCCTGAATACTTTGCCGAAGGGCACATGACAGTGAGAAGTCCTAATAGATGAAAAGGAGGATTGAGATGGTAAAAAAGAAGAAGTTCCAGAGGCGACAGGTCGCATAGGGGCCCAAAACAAGCAGAAAATCATGACAAATACAGTAGATGCAAAACCAAAAGAGAGGTCCGCGAGGTGGCACCATCTATCGGAAACAGAAGTAACTAAAAGGAAACTTTTTAGTGAATCATAGTGTGAGCAATTTAAAAGTCCATCTTGATCATTTCTTCTACAATTCCCAGAGCAAGTAGAACTTTTTCTTGGGGAGATTGCAGCTTTTTGCATTTTTCCACAAATGCCATGAATTTGCGGATAATCGTCATGAGATTTTCATCTGGATTGAAATCATTTGCGCGGCAAGAGGCAGCATCAGAGTAGGATTTCCGTCCAGTAGGAAATTTATCAGTAGTTATCGGCTCTACTTCAGTAGGGAAGAGCAGTGATTCGTCGAGGCTCATCATGTGAGAGGTCACCCTCTCGCAGGCTGACCCCGAGGAATGCTGATTAATTCAGGAGTGCCTGATATTTGGGAAGTAAAGGAGATCTTTTCGCTAAATAATATGTGCTGCTAAAATTATTTTTCTTCTTCAGCAAACTTAATTAAGCTCATTGCAGCTTTGAATCCACTGGTAAATTTTTCTGCGATGGTTTTTGCTTGGCGTATCTCTTCAATGTGCGTGATCATGGTGCTTAGAAACTTGTTAATTCTTTCATCTTTCAGCCACTCTAATGCCTCTTGGTGTTTTCTTGGCGGGGGTTGGAGTGATTTCATAACGATTTCATTAAATGGAATCATTTTCAGACTATTTTGATTTTCTGTTCTGGTTGAGGTTGCCCTTGGAGTGTCAGGAAAGTCTTCAGTTCTCTGTCGAAATGCAGCTTGCTTAGTGGGATTCCGTTTCTTTTCGAATTTTTGCTTATATACTTCACATCCACGATAACTGCATACGTGGTTTCCTTGGCAAAAAATGCAAACTGGTTTTTCTTGGGTCTTCAGAGGGCATATATTACTTCTATGTGGCCGTCCGCACTTGCAACAGCGTTCTGGATTACTACATAGGTGCTGGGAATGCCCCCATTCCTGGCACCTGAAATACTGCACTGGTCGTTTCCTTGGTAAGTACTTCTCTATAATAACATTAACACTGAACATATTGTTCAGGTTATGAATAGCTTGTCCGGCTTTCGTTTTCTTTAGTTCTAAAATATAGATCGGAATTTTTTCAAAGTTGTATTTTCTGCTTCTGGTAAGTTGCTTAACTTTAATAATGGGAAACTTCCTTCTTTCCAGGTCTTCATAGATGGCCTCTTCTGTAATATTATCTGGCAGATTCTTCAAAACCACTCTTAGCGGTTTTTCGTCGTCTAATCTGTACGTATGAAATGGTTGGTTCCTCTCCTGCAATGTTCTTGTTGCATTCCTGTAATCTTCTATATTTTTAACGTAGACATAAATGGAGTTCGATTTTGTCTGAGCTTCAAACTCTTCTTTGCATACTTCTGTTAATATGCGATCGACCCGTAGCCAATCGGTTTGCTTCTGCTGTAATACAATAGGTGGGGGCGTTGCTGCTGGAGGAGTAGCTCCTCCTTCGTTCTTCTTTTCTTCTGGGTTCAAGTTTGTGAAGCGATTTTCTGTGCTAATTTCCATAGGTGTTATTTTCTGTGGGCTTTTAGCAGTTTTCTTGGGAGTTTCCCACGGTGTTGTTTGCCTCAGGATTTCCGCAGATTCTGCTATTTCCTTGGATATGACCTTTTCTTTAAGATGATCAAGAACTGCGCCTACGCCATGTTTAGAAATCAATTCAGTAACGATGTAATGTTTTCTCTTTTCTTCCGGATCAGTTTCAGTTCTTGGTTTCTTTTTCTTACTCTTTTTCCGAGGTGATTTTAAAAAATCCTCTTTACGTAGTGGAAAGGTCCTACTTGAATGTCCAGAACAGACTGATTCTTCATCGCTTAGCTCATTTTCCGATAGGTTGCGTGGTGTCCTAAATAAGGACATTGTAAATTACCCGCCGGTAAATTTACCTCAGATCGAAATGCCTTATGATGTTGGAGCTGTCAGAAGTACGTCCTACACGTTCGCTGTCTCGGCTGAGTATATGATGTTGAGGGGTCACGTCACGTCACTTTTACTGGTTAAGTGGCTTTTAGTAGAATTCTACTTTTACCACTGCTTTTGGAAAATTTCAGCCCTTAGGCGTTGGAATATAAAAAAAAGGCGATTACCGCCACGCCGACCACGGCGAAGCTAAAACAGATACTCATAGTATGTGAGAATGGTTGGGAGGGGCTAGGAAAGCTGTTCGAGCTGTGATTGGTTGAGAGTAGACTCAGTTGGAACTGCTGTGATAAGCGTCGTATTGGCATAAGAAAAATAGGTGAAAAATGGCATAATTTTGCAGGAAGGAATCTTTTTCTGTAAATAAAAGGCAGTTTTCATATATTAAGTCCAGAAAGAGTTGAAGTTTAATTTCTAAGGCTCGTTAGAAAAAATTCGAAACGTGTGAAATTGCATAATATGATTGGTTGTTGAGTCATGTGACAAGGTCACCACTGGAATACTGACCCTGCAGTATGCTGCTTCATTTGAAGAGTTAAACTTTTCGAAGAAGAAAAGTAAAGTTAGAGTAAATAGAGCACTTTTGTTAGAAAATTTTTACACAAACACAGTTCTTGATTACATGTTACACATTCTTGAAGCACCGGTAAAGGGCACAGAGTTAAATTAGCAAAGTACAGAGTTAGAGATGATGTGGGGATAAAGGCTAATTGCCTAAGTACCCCGTAATAGACCCCTTCCTTGGTCCATTTTCATTGGTTGTATCTTTACTAAGCTCCTCCTCCCTAGTCACTTGAGTTGTGGGGGCGGGGTTTGTGTCGTGAATATTGACATTAGCTAGTTTCTCCCTAATTCCATTATCATCCAATTTATTCTTGTCCTCTGTATCAGTAATTTCACTTAAAACTGAAAAACTGTTAGTTAGTGGAATAACAGATTTTGTCGTTTTATGTTCATGTGTGTTTGCAATACTATGAACTGTCTTAGCGCGTTTGCGTTTGCTAACAGTTTTATCTGGGGAAGGTTTGCTTACTCCTATTACATCGCATTGGGAAACTAATTCATCTACATCTCCATTGTGTTTTAGTATGTAGTTAACTAACCTATCCCTTAATTTGATTTGCAAATCCGTAGCCTGATTGTTTTTAATCAGCTCATTAATTGCGTTGACTTTATCAGCCGCAAGCAAAAGAAATAAATCCTGATCCGAGTCCGCTTCCATTACTAAATTGCAAAGACTTGGATATTTAAGTTGTTATACTGGGTTTCTACAGTTTTAGAACTGTACTTCCCAGTAACCGTAGAGAGTTCCTTTCGGGCATGGCGTTGAAATGTAAATTATTAGCGCCTTAGAAGGCTGTAGCATTATGGAATGGAAGGAGGAAAGGTATAAAAGTTCGATGCAGGTGGCGCCATCTGTTAGCGGTGGTGGCAGGAGATGAGAGTTTAACTTGGTATGGCGGGCGTACGGCTCAGGAGCTGACGAATCAGAGTGGAGCGACGAGAGCAGCAACTCGGACCTCTGAGAGATAAGAACAACATGGCGGCGTGGAACGTAGAAGGTGAATCCGATTCCAGATGGTGTTGGAAACTTCGAAAAATCATATCTTTATCCCAAATGCTCCTAAAATTCATGACTTGGTGTTAAAAAATTTAGAAAAATGTGTAGATTCCGGGAAAAATAAAATATTGAGTGCAGCTTGAAGTTAGAAAATCATTTCACGGCTGGGTTTCGAACTTGCAATGTTCCTTGTAGTAGCTCCATACCTTACCGCAAGGCTATGACATCTTGTGAGCAATCAGTGAAAAAATTGGAGTCATTGTTGCACTGGGGGGAAGATTTCCTGTGAATAAACGATGAGAAGTCGTGCGTATTTTAAAGGTTGGCGTTGATCATATTTAAGATGTGAGCTACGTAGGGTCTATTGTAATAATCGTCTTCAAGTATAACATAGTCCAGATTATTATAAAAGTGAGCCTGTTGGTTTGTAATAGCTTTTTTGAAGAAGTTTTCGTTAATCCGGTTCAGGTAGTCTTGGACGTATTCGATGCGGAGATCATGGTGGAGGTTTTTGTTTCTGATGAAATAAGGTGCTCCAGTGATGATTCGGAGATATTTATTTTGGATGATTTGAAGTTTGCGGATGTCGGATTTTTTGGCATTTGCCCAGACTGGAGAGGCGTAGGAAAAGATAGGCCGGATGATAGAAGTGAAGATTCTTATTTTTCTGGAAAGAGTAAGTCCGGGAGAACTGGAGAGAAGACTATAAAGTTTTCTGATGAGACTGAAGATTTTGCCTTTCATCTCATTTAGGTGATTGGACCAGGTGAACGATCTATTGAAAATAATTCCAAGATATTTAGCCTTTTGCACTATAGGGATTTGATGGCCGAAAAGAGTAATTGTACTTTTGATATGGTCTCAATGCTTGTATTTTCTGATGAGTAGAATCTCTGATTTATCCGGGTTGATGCAGGTTCTCCATTTTTTGCACCATTTTTCGATGGTGCTCATTTTTTCATGAAGCTTGCGAATGGCAAGGTCTGGGCTTCGAGATTTTTGTAAGATGGCAGAGTCATCCGCGTAGCAGGCGACGAGGGAGTTGTAATCAGAGTCAAATGTTGGAAAGTCATGAACATATATTAAGTAGAGGATTGGGCCGAGAATACTTCCTTGCGCAATACCTCCGTGAATAGGATGTGCGTTTGTAGAGAAATCACCTTGCTTGACTGAGAAAGATCTGTTTTCCAGGAAGGATTTGAGGATAAGGACGATTTCACGAGGAACATTCTGCTGGATGAGTTTATAGATAAGTCCTTCATGCCAGACGCGGTCAAATGCTTTGGCCACGTCTAGCATGAGGAAGGCACCACTGAGTTTATTATGGATTGCAGATCCAATGAATTCAGAAATTCGAATGAGCTGATGCACCGTTGAAAGTCCTTTGCGAAAGCCATATTGTACGTTTGGAAGGAAATCCAGGTGTGGCTGGAGGGGATGAAGGATGATTTTTTCTAGAATTTTACCCAGAGATGAAAGAAGACTAATGGGTCTGTAGCTGGAAAGTTTATCAGGAGGTTTCTTTGGTTTTGGCAGAACGAAGATACTTGCATGCTTCCAGATGGAGGGGAAGTAGGAGTGAGTGAAGCAGGCGTTATAGATGCTAACTAATTTACAGATTACTTTATGTGGCAGGTTTTTAAGCAGCTTGTTGGAGATATTGTCTCTTCCTGGGGCCTTCCTGGTCTTTGCACGCTTGATGATTTCCTTAACTTCCTGGGGGTTTGTAAGGCGGATGATATTTGGTGGTGAAGGAGTGTTTATCCAAATGTTGATGTGGTCAGTAATGGCTGCGATGAAGGCAGGGTCGGCAGGGAAGTCGTTTGGGATGAACTGTTGGGTCAGGTGACTGGCGAATGCGTTTGCTTTATCCTGGTTGGTGTATGCGAAGCCGTGCTGAGTTTGGATTGAAATTTAGCCAAGATGGCCGCTGACAATAGCAGGAAGGAGAAATTTACCCCCGTTTCGAAGACGCACAGCGTCAAGAAACCGGGCGAAAAACCTGTTTCCGCCATTGATAGTAAAACTAGAAAACGAAAGACTGCCAGCGTAGATCCGGAGGGGTTTATTACTCCCGCATCTCGCAAACAAGGTAAAATCCCAGAAGTTATCATTACATTAGAATCTTATGATGAGCGTATGAAGATGAGCTCCGCTCACGCCACCCACTGCGACGCAAACCCGGACGCTATGCCCGGAACATCCGACGAGCACGCCGCGATGGATACCACGGTACCATCGGCGGAAACACCTGTCTCTACATCGACTTCTCAGCCTCTTGCATGCTCAGTGCAGGAGCTGAACCCAGATGATATTCTCATGCAGATCAAGCAACTATATTTATTGAAATCACGATTTACGGATCTGGAGCAGACCCTAAGCAGAAGCGGAAGGAGTACTCCACTTGGAAATATGGATTTGAAATGCGTACAACAAGAAAGTAAGATAACTTTAAATTCTCTTACCTGCCTTGCCAAACGCCTCGATTTGCCTCTTTTTGCAATACCCGCAACAGAGGAAGAGTGTATTCAAAAAATACTGAATGTAGGAAAAAATAATGGTGATATCCCTAAAATTAATAGAAAAAATTCGGAAAAAGTAAAAGCTAACTCAAAAAATAGCCCAAAAAAATCCCAGGATAAATCAATTTTAAAACCTGCGAAATTGCACGCAGAAAAATTAATTAAAAGCACTAAAAAACTTTCAATTACTAATGAATCAGGATCTCCCAAATCTAAAAAGATCAGGAAGACAGATAACGAAGGCTTCCAGCAGCCCCCCCCCGTCATCTTGTTGCACGCGGGGTGAACAAGGATTCTGACCCTGAAGGTCATCCTAAGAATAGGATTCCTCCTTTCTGGAGTGAAAGGGTAGAAAATGATGAAATCCCCCCAACACAGCCGGTGGATGATCCCCCCAGCAGAGGGAAAACGAAACTGAAATGAACGAGGATTCAGCCGGGGCTGGTAGTCCCCCCCCTCAACCACAGCCAGCAGAAATAGCAAAAGAAAAATACCTTACTTTTTCGTGGACCCCAAAGACTTTGAGTTTTTGACGTCCATTGTTCAAGCCACCGTGCCTACGGCAATTTGTCGCATGAAAGGCAAATATCTCAGGATTGAAATGGAGAACGAGAATGATTACCGCTCGGTCGCCCAGATTCTTACGAATCAGGGGGCCGAGTACAAATCTTTCAATTTGAAAGAAGATAGACCTATTAAGGTAATGCTCAGGGGCCTTCCCAATACTGCGAAGGCGGATAAAATAAAGGCTGAGCTTCAACTCCTGGGATATTCTGTCATTTCGGTGACACAATTACGTAGGCATAAGTCCCGCCATCCCATGCCATTATTTTTGGTTCAACTGAACCCGAGCTTAAACGCTTATGATATTTATGAAGAAACTCTAATGTTCGGAGTTGAAATCAAATTTGAAAGTCACCTAGGGAAGAAAGGGCCGAGCCAGTGTTGGCGCTGCCAAGGTTTTTTCCACAGTTCGGCAGTGTGTACGCTGCCTTTGAAATGTCTGAGGTGCGCTGGGCCGCATTATGCGTACCAGTGTACCAAAGATCCAGAGGAGCCCAACACCTGCGCGAACTGCCTTGGACAGCACGCAGCCAACTGGTTTCACTGCCCTAGAAACCCTAGGAACAAATCTAAAAATCCCAATTTTAGACCGGATGGCGGGTAATCTAAATTTGTACCAGCTCCGGCTAAACCACTTATAGGTAGCACGGACCCCACTTTTAGTCAAATCGTCTCCGGACGTGGTAATCTGGGGCTTCAAACGCCTAAGAATAAAATTCAGGAGCCGCAGAAACAGGCAAAACAACCAACTTTGAGCGCCCGGCCGAAGCTAACGGCCCAGGCTCCAGCCCAGGCGGCGGATGAAAGTAGCTGCACCGATACCCTCCGAAGCGTGTTTCAAGTTCGGTATCGAACATCAAATATTATTAAAGGCTTTCCGAAATGCTCTCCCACACCTCCGCAATGTCTCCACGGGGCCTGAGAGAGCATTTCATATTTATGAGGCATACTGCGGCCTCCTGAATTAAGGCTTTACGTTCAATAGTTTTAATGCAGAAAATTCATTACTAATCAGTTTTTGGAATGCCAACGGCATTAAGAAAAAAATTCACGAAGTCCGGGACTACATTAATGAGCACTGCATGGACCTCTTCCTCATTCAGGAGACACATCTGGTAGAGGGACTTAGCGCGAATATTGCAAATTATTTCTGCTACCGAAATGATCGCGAGGTATGCATCAGTGACACTGTTCGCGCTAGTGGCGGTACTAGCATTTATGTAAAACGCACTATCAAACATTCTAGAATACCTACGCCACCACTGGAGGCTCTAGAAGCGACAATTATTCAAATTCATATTCCAAATTGCCCCCCCATAGCAGTAGCGTCCTGCTATATGCCTCCGAGACAGGGACCAGCATTTATCTCTGATCTCAGAAAATTAAGTGGTGTTGCAAATAACCTGATTATCGCAGGAGATTTAAATGCCCGCCATAAAAGTTGGGATTGTGTCACTGCCAACAATTATGGTGACAAACTCAAAATTTGGGCTCAGGACGCCCGTATCCAAATTATAGCGCCGAACACACCTACCCATTTCCAGTTTCCTGGGGGGTTAGGTGCCCCTTCTATTATTGATTTGGCATTATTCAAGAATATTCCTGTAGATTATTCGATCGAAGTGATTCCGGAATTGTCCTCTGACCACTACCCGGTTCACCTCACCCTTAAAACTTCCAAAATTAATCAAAATTTACCGGCGCAAGTCTCTACAAATTGGGACAATTTTCGGTATGTTTTGGAAAAAAGTATTCTCCCCCCTATCAAAATTAGCGATAATCAGGAGGTTGACTTAGCCCTTGACAGGCTCAACCAAACTTTGGGAAGTGCGTTCACGGCTGCTTCCAAACCCAAATTTAGAACCAATCACTATAAATTACCAGATTTTATTAAAGAGAAAATCAAAATTAAAAACCGTTATCGCAGAGTTTGGCAAAATACTCATTTAGAACAGTTTCGAGTACAACTGCGAAGACTCCAGAATGAGATCAAGTCTGATATTAAAAAATATGCAGATGAAAAATACTCTAATTATCTTAAGTCCTTAAAGACTTCAGACAATAGCCTTTGGGAAGCTAGCGCTCGGCTAAGCAAACCTAAACACAACATTCCCCCCTTAATGGGCACGGTTGATAACCGGATGGCATTAACAGACACTGAGAAGGCTGAACGTATAGCGGACAGTCTTCAAACACAATTTTCACCTAACACTGGACTCATGTTCGATACCTGTGCACAGCACACGCATGACGTCCAACACCAAGTTGAAGAGTTTCTCTCCTCAGATACAAGTTCTGAGGAACCCATAACTACTACCATGTTCGAGATTTATTCAATAATTAAAAATCTCAAGCCCGGAAAGGCACCAGGCCTGGATAGGATTAGTAATCGCATGATTAAAAACTTACCTACCAAATTCATATTTTACCTAGCAGTTTTGATTAATTCAATGCTACGGTTAAAATATTTTCCTGATAGCTGGAAGAATGCTTGTGTCATTCCTATTCTAAAACCTGCTATGGACCCTAAGGTCCCTCAAAATTACAGACCGATCAGCCTCCTGTCTTCACTTAGTAAGATTTACGAAGCTATACTGCTTAGATTCCTGAATGATTTCTGCCGAAACCGAAATATTATTATTCCACAGCAATTCGGTTTTCGTGCTAAACATTCAACTCAGACCCAGCTACTGAGGGTAGTAGAAATCATTCATACAGGGTCTCGCAGTGGAAAGCCCACAGCTATCGTTTATTTAGACGTAGCTAAGGCTTTCGACAGGTGTTGGCATATCGGAATTTTATTCAAGCTCATGCGACTAGAAATTTCGGCAAACTTCGTGCATCTTATGCACTCCTACCTCACTAATCGTACATTTTCTGTCAAAGTCAGATATTCCTTATCTTCTCCTCGCCCTATCCTGGCCGGTGTCCCACAGGGAGGACTAATTAGTCCCTATCTTTTCAACTTGTATGTAAATGACATACCACAGTCACCTAGTGTCGATCTTGCACTTTATGCAGACGACACAGCCATCATTTCGCAGCACCCAACACTGCATCAGACTCTCAATCACCTACAGCTATATTTGACAGACTTGGAGTCCTGGCTCATTACCTGGAAAATCAAAATTAACGTCGCCAAAAGTGCCGCCACAGTTTTCTTTTCCAGAAAGAGGAACGTCCATAGCCAAATCCCACCACTCAGGTTATTTGATGAAAATATTCCCTGGGTGGATTCCTATAAATATCTGGGAGTACATCTGGATGCGAAGCTGCTCTGGAATACTCATATTAATTATGTAATTTCAAAAGCAAGAACTACCAGAAGCCAACTGATGTCTCTGATCAGCCGTACCAGCAGCCTCTCTCTTAGCAATAAGGTACTGCTATATAAAAGCACCATTCTACCCATACTGACATATGCAGCCGTCGTATGGTCAACTGCAGCAAATAGCCACTTAAAGAAAATACAAGTATTCCAGAGCGTCACGCTACGCATCCTAACTAATGCTCATTATTTCGTCCGAAATGAAGTGCTTCATAATGATCTCAAAATTCTGCCCTTAGATGCCTTTTTCCGGCAAAATTCGGCCAAGTTTTTTAATCGATTATTGCAGATAGAAAACCCAGTCTTGCATTCACTTCCAGCTTATAATCCGGCAGAACCCAGTTCTGCCAAACGGCCTAGGAGCGTTCTTGAACGAACATTCAACATCTTCCCGAGAAAGCCGAAGCGGAGGTGTATACTTGACTAGTGATTCTATCTTTATTCCAAATTATTCATTCAGGCACTTCATGGGCCTAACCCGGCGACCTTAATTAACTAGTTTCCCGCCAGACCTAATCTGGCCTTGTTTACCCGGGAACCTATCCGTGCTACCCCTTCAGAAATTTTTTGCCCCCCAACAACCAAGACCTCTGCCTCCTTAAAACCGCGCACCATGTAAATAGTTTATTAAAATTGTACATATTTAAATAACTTGTCTGCACCCTAATGTTATATTCATATCATATCAAAGTGCAAATTTTTCTCCGCAACACCCCGTTTTCGGATTTTAATTATCACAATTAGCCTTGCCACTATTAATTTTTAAAAATCTATTACTTTTCATTAAATTTTAACTCTTATTTCGACTCTGAAAACAGTTATATTCCAAGTCCGCTCGAAAACACCGATCTTAGAAGCCCTAACAATAGCCCATTCCTAAAATATCACGATCTTACTGATAAGGCACGTTTCTCCCGCCACAAGTGGAAGCTCGAACACCCCCCCCCACATTCCAGTCTTTCCCACACAAGTTGCAAGCATTTAGGTTGCAAGACCTGCTTTCCCCCCCACCGCCCATCCCCAAGGCATTAGCAATCTCTGCGACTTTCAGCGATACCTTAACGACCTTTCCCGAGCCCTGGGGCTATTCAGCTTCCCGGCCGTAACCACTTTCCTTTCATTCCTTCAGCACAATGCTTTCAGGAATCCTCCTATTCTTCTCCTCGATCTTCCTACTTTCTATGAAAGTTTGGAAAATTGAAGGATCCTTATCAACTCCTCTTCACCCTTCTTTCCACTTAGTGAAAAGAAGTTCGAAGATTTCCCTGTCCATTGTTGGACTTCTTATCTATTTCCTTCTTCTTTTAATCTCTAACTTTTCTGTCTACTGTACTTAGCTATTGTCTACTCTTAATTATCTCAGTCTCTCTTAATTATGTTGTGGAGGTAATTGCATTTAATTGCAAAGGTACTCCGGAAGTGAACGCCTTGGGCCAAATGTTGTTGTGGTCAGTAATGGCTGCGATGAAGGCAGGGAAGTCGTTTGGGATGAACTGTTGGGTCAGGTGACTGGCGAATGCGTTTGCTTTATCCTGGTTGGTGTATGCGAAGCCGTGCTGAGTTTGGATTGGAGGAGAGTACTGTGCGGTAGATTTTAGTTTTCTGACATAGTTCCAAAAGGAGTTGTCTTCTAAATTAAGGTTTTCGATTTTTAAATTCCATTTTTCAGTTCTGTATTTCTTAATTTCATGGCTGATTTTCCTAGTGAGTCGGTTAATTTCAGTTTTAATGGAGGGGTCCCAGGTACGGTTGAAGAGCTTACGGAGTTGCAAAGACTTGGATACTTGGATACTTAAGTTGTTATACTGGGTTTCTACAGTTTTAGAACTGTACTTCCCAGTAACCGTAGAGAGTTCGTTTCGGGCATGGCATTGAAATGTAAATTATTAGCGCCAGTTCAGTTCAGTAGAGATGGTAATGGCAGCATTTAGCAGATTTACTGCTTTAACTGTCGCTTTTGGAGAGTTTTGAGCCCTTAGGCGATGGTAAATTATAAAATAGAGGCGAAAATCGCCACGCCTTAGCGGCGAAGCTAAACTAGCACTCATGGTGCGAAATTGAAAGTAGGAAAAGATGTTTGCATCTGGGAAGCAGTCTGCTCTTACCGGTGGCCAATCAGCGTCATTCAGTAGGAAGTTCAGGGATTCGACGAGGCGCGTCACGTGAGAGGTCACCCTCTCGCAACTAACCCCGACGATTACTGCTTTGGAAACAGGATAACCTGTAAAGGAAAAATTAAAGTTTTTCATAGTTACTTAAATTCTTGTACTGCTGGGTAGATATCTACGGCATTTCGGCAAATTTAATAATAGCCATCAGAGCTTGAAAACCAGCTGTGAGTTTTCCAAATGTAGTTTTGGCTTCTTGAATTTGTTGTACATAGGAGATGGTGCTTTTCAGAAATTCGGTGATAGTCTGATCCTGAGTTTGGGTCGAGATTGCCTCAATTATATCTTGCGTGGCTATCGGCTTTCTGCTTTGAGTTTTCTTAATTTTTTCAGAGTAAAGCGGCTTCGCTTTTCTGTTTTCTGCTTGCTCGTTCTTAGTTAGTTGTGGAAATTCTTCTTCTGTGACTTTGAATTCCGGTTTTCTGCGTGTTTTATTTTTCTCGAATCGGCGTTTGTATGCGCTGCAGCCTCTGTAGCTACATACATGATCTTGATTGCAGAAAATACAGATAGGTTTATCATTTTCTGTTAGAGAGCAGTCCTTGCTTCTGTGATTTTTGCCGCACTTGCAACATCTTTCGGGATTAGTGCATAAGTGCTGGGAGTGTCCCCACTTTTGACGCCTAAAACACTGTATTGGTCTTTTCTTGGGCGAATATTTTTCTATCCTTCAGTTCAGTAGAAATGGTAATGGCAGCATTTAGCAGATTTACTGCTTTAACTGTCGCTTTTGAAGAGTTTAAAGCCCTTAGGCTATGGTAAATTAGAAAATAGAGGCGAAAATCGCCACGCCTTAATGGCGAAGCTAAGCTAGCACTCATGGTGCGAAGTTGAAAGTAGGAAAAAAAAATTGGCACCTCCTGGTGGAGCGGTGTTTTGGTACACCTGGGTACCTGGGCCAGAGGCCCTACCCCTTGTAGAATAAATTAGACTTTTCGATTCACGTTTAAAAATAACCTGTAAGATGTCTAATTAGTATTAATTGTTATGATTTTATTTTATTATCATTTTATATTGACCTGTACTCTAAAGATTATGCATATTATAATTTATATATAAGTGTGTATATTTATATAGATTTTTTTTTTAAATTTTGGTTTTAAATATTAGATTTAGAGCGTTGTAAGAGTGCAAAAAGCAGGAAGGGTTGGAAAAGCTGCGTAGGACCAGAGAGCCGCCGAACTGGTGACTGTGGCTGTAAGGTAAGGATGTTAGTACCTAATGGGCAAGTGCGGAAGAACCTTGGTGCTACATAGGTGATTTATAAAATATGAGGTATTGCATTCAAAAATGGAAATAATATTAATGAAACAAAAATATTACAGCATAGTACACATTGAACAAGGAACTAGATAAATAAGTGATACAAGAGGTGATTACATGATCCATTCATTGAGAATGGCAAGAGGTCTGTCCTTATTTGCAAGATCATATTGATCATAATTGGCTATTTTAATACAGGGATTATTGATGGTAGGCTGTTTTTTGTGAAATTTTTTGGCTATTTTATAGTAAAAAGATCGTAGGTTGCAGAGACCAAGTTCCTCATGAATCCTGTTATTTCTTATGTACCATGGTGCGTTAATGATTTGCCTTAATGTGGAATTCTGTGCAATTTGCAGTTTGCCCCTGTATTTATTGCATGAGTAGGCCCAAACAGGGCAGGCATAACAGAGAAGTGGACGGAGAATGGACTTATAAATGAGTAATTTGTTATCTATGGATAAAATGCTGTTTCGAGCAATTAAGGGGAAGAGTTGAGCTTTACGTGCTCGAAACTTCTGGATACTAGCTGTGATGTGTGGGTTCCATGATAAGGTTTTAGTGAGGATCACCCCAAGATAAGGGACTTGACTGGCCCAGGGGATGCTGTTGCCATAGAAGAGTAGATTTCTCTTGAATTTCTGCTTCCTTGTGAAGAGGATGGCCTGAGTTTTATCAATATTGACCTTTATTTTCCATTTTAACAGCCAAGCCTCTAGTGCCTGTATGTAGTTTTGTAACTGTTGTATCGCTGAACCAACAAATGCACTTTGGGAGAGGATCGCTGTATCATCTGCGTACATGGCTAGTGTTGTGTCGTGTGTTGTGGGTATGTCGTTCACGTAAATATTGAAATAAGTGGGGCCGAGGAGGGACCCCTGGGGGACCCCGGCCCTTATTGTGTGTGCAGTAGAATTTGTGCCTGAGACGTGAACGACGAAGTTTCTACCTGTTAGGTAGGATTTGGTGATGTTCGTGATGTAATCTGGGAAACCCAGATTGTGTAATTTGTAAGTGAGGCCCTCCAGCCATACTCTGTCAAAAGCTTTGGCTATATCGATGAACAGTCCTCCAGTTATTTTTCCATTGTGAAGCCCTTCTGAGATTAGTTCAACAACCCGGTAGAGCTGATTGTTGGTGCCGAGGTCTTTTCGGAAGCCAAACTGGTGAGGGATTAAGATGTCGTTGCTGTCTATATGGTCGTTGATCCTTCTCAGTAGGACGGCTTCGAAGATTTTGCTCAGGCAGGAAAGGAGACTAATTGGTCTGTAAGATTCCGGGTTTGTTGAAGCCTTGTTTGGTTTGAGTATTGGCACAACCTTGGCAGTTTTCCACGGGGTGGGGTAATGCTGTATCTGCAGGATGCGGGTGAAGGTTTTGGATAGCAGGAAAATGATTTTGAGTGGCAGTTGCTTTAACATCTCGTTGGTGATACCGTCGAGGCCTGGGCTTTTCTTCTTTTTCAGTTTTCGTATATAGCCAAGAACTTCCGAAGGCATGACTGGGGGTATGTTGTCAGTGTCTGTATCTGGTGTGAAGTTGGAGTGGAAGTAATTTACTAGTATTTCTGTTGTAGGGTCATGAATGTTGTTAGTGCAAAACTGAGATTCCAGGAGCTGTGCTAATAGTTCTGCTTTCTCAGTTTCGGTGTAGTGGATCCTCGTGGGGCCTTTAAGGGGCGGAATTCTATTGTGGCATTTCGTGTACCTAGAAATCGCTTTCCAGAGGGAATTATCATCCGTTGTAAGCGAATTTAGGTAGTTGGTCCAGCTTAGTTGTGCTTGTTTGCGTGTTAGAGACTTGACTGCGTTGCATAGTTGATTAAATCTCCTTTTGTCTTCCCTGCACCTGGTGCGCTGGAACTTCCTTCTGGCAGCGTTGCGCTGTGTGATGAGCTTTGCAAGTTCTTTTGAGCGTTTTGCTTTATGCTTTGGTATTTCCACCTTTGAGTTTTCTCGTGCAGCAGTAATTCTATCGGTGATCTCCTGGATGAAACTATCTATGTGATCCCCCGATTGTATCGTTGGTAGGGTGTAGTGTATGTTGTGGAGAGCTTTGGCATATTTTTGCCAGTCAGTACGAAAGGCTCTGATGTCTGGTGTGGTATAACTGCTGATGTCAAGCATCAGTTTGACTGGATTGTGATCCGATGATAACTCATCCAGTACGGAGACATCCAGTGGAACACTGGTGTTTCCGAGCAGGAAGAAATCAATGATCCCAGTGGATCTGGCAGTATACCGTGTTGGGGTTTTTGGAGCTGCTATGTGTAATCCAGCTGTGTTAGCCAAGTTGAAAATTACACGTCCAATGTCGTTAGAGTTGTAGCAGTTCCATGCTCTGTGTCTTGCGTTCAGATCTCCACCTAAAATGATGTGCTTGCCGAGTTTAAGTAGGATATGTAAGTCAGCCAGGACTGATGGAACATGACGTCCTGGGGGTATATAGGTGGAGATAAAGGTGTATGTTGTAGC
>KK119805.1:32562-61882 GCA_000611955.2 Stegodyphus mimosarum
AAAAGAAAGAAAGAAAAAAAATATTTCTGAAAAATTTGATAGGTTCCTTTGTAAACTGAACACAGTCATGTTTTTTGTCATCAGACAAAAGGTTACCAAATTTTTTGTCATCAGATATTAAGTCGAGAGGTGAATTTTTTCTTGCCTAAGTCTTGCAATAAAATTTCATAAATCTTCTCACACATCTACAATAAACTTCATAATCAAACAAAAGCCTTTCTTCAGCCATTCTTTGATTTTGCCGAGTTCTTCCTTTCAGAGCATGTCTAGTTCCATTCTGAATTGTTTCAAAGACGATTTTGAAACCATATGAGTATCTACGCATCAGATAAATAACTATCACCTTATCTCATCAATTCAACTAAGTGCTGAATTTAAAACAAAACTTAATATTCATACTGCTTATGTATTAATAACATTTTTTTACTAAGCAAATGGCACCATTAGTAGGAAACATTGGAATATTACCAGATCATAAATGAAGGATGGTCATTTGGATGACTTAATCATAATGAAATCAGTCTATTTATTTAAGAGCCAAAATGTGTAAAAATTATTTTTTATGTCCAGACACTTTACATATGCATTTAGTTATCATGACAGCTACGTGGCTTGTTACCTGCATAATTCAAGAAGCATAGAGGCTTTCTTTAATATAGGCTGCTTTGGTTTGTGTAGAGTGATTAGGGTTTTTGATGCAGTGATGTGAAAAATGTGCAATGCTCTTGGCGTGACTTAAAACCTGAACCTCTTGAATATGCATTGAGTATGCTTTCAATTACACCACAAAGGCATGTGGAAAGGAGGGAGAAAAAAACCTTTCATACTCCCCTTTTTTAAAGGGCGACTGGGGATTAGGGGACCCAATTACCAATTTGCGGCAGTAACAAATTATCGCCAACCTTCTTTTAGTCCGGGTGCCACTTGCAAAGTCATTAGGATTTTTGATGCAGAAAACTTAAGAAATCCACATTGCCCTTGCCACAGATTCAAACCCTGGACCTCTCGAATACATGTCAAGTATGCTTCCAATTACACCACAAATGCATGTGGAAAGGAGGGAGAAAATGCTTTATACGCGCACATGAGATATACCTTAATATGAGAATTAAATGGTCTGTTTTAGATATTTTCTGTTCTGAGTTTACAAGAAATAGATCTTAAATAAATAATCGTTAATCAGTTACCAGTTTTATATATATAATTGTTACTTAGTTACTGGTCTTGTATAAATTAAAGCTATATAGCAATCTTCCCCCCAAAATTGAATAAACATTCATTTACACAAATGATTTAAACACACAAAAAATTCATACAATCAACATTTAAAGAATATAATACATACCAACCAATCCCTGTGGAGTTCTTCTAAGAGCAGCCGCACATGGACGCTCTGAAAAATTATTTTGCATTAAAAATGTCATTACTGATTTTGTAATCAGCTTACATTAATTGAAATTTTAAATGTTATTTACTTTTCTACATATCAATGATTTTTGAATTCTAAAAGAATTAGGGGAGGATTCATTTAATCCTACATATATTTGAGAAAAGTAAACTGATTTTTTTAACATTCAAGTGCAGTTTATGCAAGCTATGATTGGAGTCATAAATTACACTGATTGAGAAGAACAGCAAAATATAAAACTTACGAGATTTATCAAAACAAGAACACCATTCATATGGACTCAAAACAAGATCTCGCTCAACATCACAGTCTAAGAGATAAGGTCGTAAGCAATGTTCTTGATCATCATTTTCAAGGTCATACAGTTCTTGGAGAGACAATTTTAAATCTCCATCAGTATCTAAATGCTGGAACATCCAACTCACTTCAGGTTTACAGTCTGGCAGTTGAGCTAATGATAAAAATTACATATGAATACACTGAATGAACATACAACATACTTCATCTAACTTTTAATAATAAAAAATTTTAAAATACAAATCAAGACACCTGATTTTAACTTCACAAATTTTTACTATGCACATATTATTTTACACAAAATTCTCAACTTCCAACCAAATTACTGACTTACTATATATCACCTACTTTTGAATTATAAAACACACCAAATGTTGAAGGAATTTTCTTAGTAAAATGGCATACCTTACAACCTGAGAGTTACAGTAAGTTTTAGTCTATCTAAATTTTGCATGAAATAAAAATGACTTACAGAGTAAAATTTAAAAGGCATGATTAGGGGGAAAGAAAATATTTAATATTCATAGAAAATTTAGAAAATAATACTTAAATGAGAAATTTTAAACTTTTAAAATTTAGCCATTTTTTTCTTACAGAAATACACATATTAATTAATTTCAGTCAGTTGTATTCAAACTATGGGCCACAACACCAAATGCGGTCTCAAGATGGATAAAAAAACCTTAACAATCTGAATTGATTGTATATAACCAGCGGCCAAAGCTTTTAGTTATATACCACTGATTTGGGTCAGACTGCCATAAATTTTTTTAGTCTTTTCTCCATTCACCCATCAAAAATATGCCCTTGTAACCAAAAAGAGATTTAAAAATAAGCTGAAATAAAATTAATTAAATAACTTTCTCAGCTAGCTGGATACCTGCACTTTAAGCTCTGGTGAAGAATGGTTTAACTCACCAGTTATTTAGCCATTCTCATCGCGACGAAAGCTGTTCATAGTACAACGCATGGAGTAAAAAAATATTACACCCACGAGAGGAAGGGATAGACAAATATACAACTACAGATATTCAAGCGTTCTCCATAATTCGAATGTGGGTTCAATGATATCATAGCTGGCACTGTTAACCACTACAGTAAATAGGGCGGTTAATTAGCTTAAGTACCGAAACTGTGCAGTTTATTTTCTGAATACTTTTCAAATGTATTATTTCCTTTTTTTGTAAAAGAATATACTCTACATTTCATACAGCTAATTCTTAACAACACTATATGGAACATATGTAATATTGCATTACGTTTAATAAGCTTTTTATTTAATCCAATTACTGTAGGTTTATACTGCCACTAGATTGATATATTTTATATACTTTTTAAACAGAATGAATATTTTATTGAGTACTTTTACAAATAACTGTCTTGTAAAAGTGTGTTGTGTTCTTTTTTCTTTTGCTTCAAAGGGATAGGGAAAAAAAAATCAGGAAATAATTATATCAGCTAATGCAGCAGTGTTTACAGCCTTTTTTTAAAGCAATATATATTTTTTCTTTTGCATAATATTGTTGCGTGTGTATGTGTTCGTAATGGATTAAATGCACGAGTCGTTAAAAAGTTAATAAAATTTATTCTTTTCGCAAGAAATAAAACTACTGAAATATTTCCTCAGAGATATTCTTACAATATCTCAAACGTTAAACAGAACTCAATTCAAAATAGAGAAAGTTAATCCAATCTCACAGTGAATTCGCTACACTCAAATAACAGCGCTAAGTAAACAATACAGTTTGCTTAAAACAACAACAACTGAGCTGAGGTGTTTTAATTCGACTTTTATAAGCTTTTCAATTATTCACGAGAACATTCTAGTAAAATCTATTTTCTCAATTTCATTTCTGTTGCAAGGGAAAATAAAACAATTTTAATTACAATTCTAAATAAATAGTTAAATAAATAAAAAATTCACAACAATATGTTAATGATAAAGTACCACATTTTCCTAAGGTGGGCAAATCCATTAAAAAAATGCTCTCTGAATATGGAAGGACCAAAAAGAAATACACATTTATAGATATTAAAATATTCCTTTGCTAACATATTAGATGACTTTTTGATGGGCTCTGATTCATGAGAAGCAGAAACAGAAAGCATTAAATTACAAAAGAAATAACATCTTGGAAATTTATCTGTAAAAAAGAATTTAAAAGAGGAATGAGCAAAATAACATCCTTAAAAATAAATACTCTAAATGTGACACATGATTAATGTGAAATGTGCAAATTCATGGAATTCCATACAAGTAAAACTGTAGGCCTAGACATAGGTACATTATGCATACCTAGACAAGTCATCTATAGCCCCCGTGTACAGGGCTTCATTATGTGTACAAGGATTCAAATCAATTTTGAACATAAACTCTAATATTTAATTTACAGCCTAAAAGCACTACTTGCCACTTTAATATTATTTTTTTCTTTTAAATGAACTGGGAGGATTTTGGAAATATTGAGTAATTGAATGTACTTTTACTAAAGGCATTTTATTTAAAAAAAAACCTGTGAAGCAATAAACAGGAATATGGGTAGCCAGGACAAATAATATTAAATACATACAGATAGTAATTTAATTGCATCAAGGAAAGAAAAGGGGGACCCACTGCATTTGCTTAGATTAAAGCTAAAACATATTTATTTCTAATGAATTTATCAGCACTTAACACTGAAACACACTCTCCACATTTGTTGCATTTGCTAGTATAGAAACAAAGGCTTGGAAACCTATAGTTAAATGTAAACACTGAGTGCATTTTGTACTTAACATATGAACAAACAGAATAATAATCACTGTTCACCAATAATGTGGCATCTCTCATAAAACACGTCCAAATATGATAATTATATAACTCTCACAAATGTTACCTATTATAATTTCCATTCCAGTAAATTCAACACTGTCTTGTATGCGGAGGTTAGAATAGATGTAATAAGCCTTCTCCATATGTCCCGTGCAATGAAAATGAAGCCACAAAACGTCACGGCGTGACATCACGACGAATAATGGCCACTTCCATAAACCAGAATAATAAGAATATACAGAAATAGTAAAATAACCTGTTTATGGCATTTACCTATGAAATGTAACATTAGCTGGTGCACAGCTGGAATCATTGTTATATCCTTGAACACTGCATGACCCATTTTATCTCGCAATTATAATCAAAACTTTCATCTTATACATTCGCTAAATGATGGCGGCCATCAGCAGTCATGATGTCTTGTTTTTGCTGTTTCCTCATCTTCAATTTTGTGACGTCATGCTTACTCCATCTATTCTAATTTCTATGGTCATATCTCTCATAAAAAGCCACAAAACTACTCATGTTTCATTGTCGAAAGCATGGATTTTCAACAAGGTTAGGATTAACACACTGAAGTTTAATGCAATTTTAAAGGGGCTACTGATGATCAAGGGTTGACTGAGGACTGATAGTCGAATATGCCCCGGCACTTGATTGGCATGATCAAGATGCTTTTGATTACAGTAATAATAATAAAACTGGTAATTAATTGTGTATAAGGGGAAAAATACACAAAAATAACTTTTAAACAATTAATAACAGTTTTTTAAATATACATATTTTTTATGCAATAAGTGCAATATAAAAAAGAAAAATACAAGAACACACATTTAAAAAAAAAAAAGACATGAAGAACACAAAACTAGAATGGAAGCTAAGAAATAGGCTGAAAATTTTTGACCGAAATGATTTAAAAATTAAATCAAGCAATTTCAAGCCAAATATTAAAAAAATTGCATCAAATGCAGCCATCGCCAAGGCTTAAAATAATAGTCATCAGACCACCATTAGCAAATAAGGAATTGCAATTGGTGAGTGAGATGTGATAACCTTGGAAATGCACAGTTAATACTTTCCACAATTTATTTTCATGATTTTTATTTACGACAGGCTACTTTCTATTTATACTTGTGCCACACTTTCTGGTTCCAAATATAATATAAATTTCTGGTTCACTGCCACATAAAATGCTTTAGCAATAAATTCACGGTTTTGTTTTCTATTGTTTCATGCTGATTACATGTAGTTGTGAAGTATTTCGTGAACTGCTAAAATACTTTACCAAATCCTGTAGTAGGCATTTATCGAAATTATGGGTGGTTATTTCACTTCACGAAACTAATGTTGATATACACACCGAAAAGCCATTACATTATGACCACCCTCCATCTATAACAATGGATAACCACTGTGCGTGCACAGCTGATGTTGGAATATATAAAGTGGCTCTGCATTGTCTTTCCAAACATACAGCGATTAGCGACATAATGGAAAAAGCAGCAGATCTATCAGACTTTAATAAAGGTCAAATCGTTATGGCTCAGCAACTGGGAACATCAGTATCAGAAACGGTACACTTAGTAGACTGTTCTCATGCAGTTGCTGCGAGCACATATTGAAAGTGGTGTACGGATGGTGAAACGACAAGTAGCCGACCAGCAGTGTGTTGTCGACGACACATTGATTCAGAGGAGAGTGGAGATTGCTACAACAGCCGAACCCAAACAGTGTTTTTCAACTCACTGTGCAACGTACATTGCTGCGTATGGACCTATGCAGCCAGAGGCCAAACCATATACCTGCACTGATGGCTGCGTCTGCAATGGGCCAAGAAACATTGGAATTGGACATTAGAAGAATGGTAAAAGGTTGCATGGTTTGACAAATCACATTTTCCGGTCCATCAGATCGACATGCATGTGCTAATATGCTGATTTCCAAACGAAACCCTAGCTCCCGGATGAACAGTTGGATGGAGGCAAGCCGGTGGTGATAGTATTATGGTGTGGACAATGGTTTCATGGAGCACATTAGGACTCATAATCCACAGAGAACAATCCCTGATATCTGTGTGCTATGTAAACATTGTTGCAGACCACGTTCACCCATTCATGTCAACAATATTTCCGGCGGGGGATGGATAATGCACCATGTCATAAAGGTCGAATCAGCAGGGAGTGGTTAGAGGAACATTTCAGTGACTTTCAAGTCATATCTTGGCCTCGAAATTCACCTGATATTAATCCAATACAGCATTTGTGATCCCGCCTGGAAACCAAATTCGTGCTGCCATGCTTCCTCCTCACAATGTGCAGGACCAACTGGTGAGTGCTTGGTACCAGATACCTCAGATTACATATCAGCACCTTGTGGAGTCAATGCCACACCGGGTGCTGGTAGTTTTGAGGGCAGAAGTTGGTCCTACATGTTATTAACAGGATGATCATAATGTAATGGCTCTTTGGTGTTTATATGTATAATACTATCAACATGGGCGTTGTGACTAGTGTACCACATGGTACTTCACTGATCAAATTGTGATAAGAGTGTTTGTTAGTGAATTCATTCCCCCCCAAGCAATAATGTCATTGAGAAATAAAAAAAGTACCTATGCTATTTTTTAAGAAAACAGATTTGTCATGCGGGTTGTGCAAAGTGGCCATGAATATTCTGAACAGACTATGCTAAGTGAATAAAGAAACAAAAAGGAAGTGATACTGGTATCAGTTGTAATGTAGCTAAAAAAGGTGAAAGCAAGAGGCAATTCAGCAAGCAGTGGTGCGATGAATTTCAGTGGTTACTATATAAAAACAGTCTCACTTGGCACAGATTGTGCACAAAGTGTCCAGTAGATTCATGGATTGTGTAAGGTTTCAGTGAACCATTCAAATTAAAAACTTTCAAGGTACACAACTGACCACAAATGAACACTGATTTCTTGTTGAAAAATATAGCTGCAGAAACTCCAAAGCCCACACCTTTAGCAGTGTGCCTAAGAAAAATGGATAAAAGACTGATTCAGTATTTAGAAAAACTATTTAACACAGCTTATTATATTGCAAAGCACAATAAGCCATTTTCTGATTTTAAAAATTCGGTTAAGCTGCTTAATAAATTTGAAATAGACATTGCTCTCAGCGAATATAAAAATGGCAAACAGTGCAGGGAATTTAATTCTCATACTGCACTTGTTATCTGTAAGTTACTGCAGAAATTTCAGATTATATGTGTTAGCATTCTTTTGAATGCATCAACAGATAAAGAGGAATAACTAATAATATATGTTACATCTGTAAGAGATAAGATACGTTAGATATGTCGAACAGATTCAAAAGGCTAAAATAAGAGTCTTCTTTTCAATTGTACCTTATTGACTCTCCTTCTGCATTAGGTTACCATAAAAGTTAAAATAGTGAATTGCAAAAGCCAGGAATTAAACATGGGGCAGAAATTGGATACTAGGGCTTGGAACCAATGGAGCTGGAAACATTTTCAGAAGAAAAAATGGACTAGCTGCCATGTTGAAAAAAGACATAAATGAGCTAGTAATGGAACACTTTATTGTATACAAATTAAAATGTGTTGGACTCAGTAAAAGACACAATATCTCGATGAACTAGAAAATAAAGTTAGTAGCCTCCTTACTTTGTTAAACAATTATGATGTACTGATTGTTCACTAAGAAGAAGTGTCAAATGAAAAGAATGATGTGGTGAAATGAAATGATGCTGATGTGGCCAGAGGATTGTTGAAACAAATGAAAAACGTTCGATTTGTCTTAATTTTACAGTTCTGGCTAGATTTTTTCCCATATTCAAGGAACTTTCTATGGTATTTTAAGCAGGGTAGAGGTTTATATTAATAGGGCAATTACAAAGCTGAATGACTTGGAATCTAAACCAGGCACGTTTGAACAATAGTTTGCCAGGTCAACTACTATTAGTGGGAGATATAGAAACATTCAGCTTACAAAATCTGACTGTCAAATTTTTTATTCAAATAAGCAGAGAAAAATTTCACATGGAATAAAATACCTTTACAAAATAATAATAATAATAATAATAAGTTTTCTAGGATGGGTTGTAATAAAGCCAAGCACTATCTTTAACACTTTCAACTGGTCTCATGACAATTTGGAAAGTTACAAAAAGAATGAAACTGCGATTTTGTACAATCACTTTGAAAGATATCCATAATTTCAAACTCAGTCTTCTAACAGTAAAACTTGAATTACTTACAGAATGAATGATATGAGTTTAAAGTTTCAGGATAGGGTGCAAAAATACATGAATTGCTTTCTAAAGCATATTCCCACAAAGAAAGATTTCCTCTTCTGAGCCAGTCACTGTGAACAGTTGCAGTTTTGCCGTCTTCTACATCATCTTGTGAAAAATGTTTTAGCAGAATGAATTTCATTAAGACTGATTTCAGAGAATGCATAGACAATGTGATACTCGATCTTATGATGATTAACTCGATGGTCCTTTACTAATAGACTTTCAGCCAGAAAGACATGGTTAATGCATATTTTTTACATGGAAGTTCAAAACTGCCAGCATCTGGCATTCCCCAAGGAAGTATTGTATGTCTGCTGGTCTACTTATATTACATTTCCGATTTTCCTTACTCATTATTAGCCTGTTATGCTGACGACACGACTATTACCGTCATGTCTATTCAAGCCAAGCATGCCATCCCTAAACTACAAAATTATGCAAGCTCCATTGAAAACTGGTGTAAGACCTGGCGTGTAAAAATTAACACCAGTAAATCTCAATTACCTATCCTCTCCCAGACGATTAAGAGAAACACCTATTATAGAAACCTAATCTTATTCAATGAAATAGTTCCCATTTTTACTAAAGCAAAATACCTGGAAATTATCCTCAGTGAAAATCTTACATGGCATGATCACATCAATGGTATTTGTAGCAAAGCTATTGGCATCATAAATAGATTTCTTCCGGTCATCAGCAGATACTCCAAATTGAGTCTCAAGACTAAGAAGCATATTTTACGATGCATGTATCAGACCAATTCTTTGTTATGCAGCTTCAGCTTGGAATACAGCAACAGATCCACAAATCCCCCAACTGCAAATTATACAAAATAAATGCCTCAGAATTATTACAGATGCTCATTACTTTGTCAGAAATACTGTCCTCCATAAGGACCTCAAAATTGATGGTCGGATTTGAGTCTGGAGACACCGTGGAGAGAGCATGCTGAACACCTGCGTTATGCACCGCTTCACTAGTCCTGCACCGGGTATTATGGTATAGGGCGGTATTGGATATCACTCTCGCACTCCTCTAGCATGCATTGTCAGTACTTTAAACAGCCAGTGCTACATCTCCGAGGTGTTGGAGCCAGTTGTCTTTCCTTACCTTCAGGGCTTGCTCACAGCCATTTTTCAATAGGATAATGTACTACCACACATGGCACGCATGGTCCAAGGGTTCTTCGTCAATCGCCAGATTGAATTGCTTCCCTGGCCGGCTCGCTCTCCGGATCTTTTGCCGATAGAAAGCATGTGGTCTATGGTTGCTGAACGATTGACCCAGATTACATCCCAAGCTGCCACACTAGATCAACTTTGGCAACATGTGGAAGCTGCTTGGTCTGCTGTAGCCCAAGAACACATCCAAAGTCTCTTTGAATCAATGCTGAGGCGTGTGGCAGCAGTGATCTCCAACAATGAATACCTTTACAAAACTCTACTCTGGCTACTGGCTCTGGAAGGAACCACACTTAACAGAAGTCTATAAATTTAATCATTTGATACTTGGTCAACATGCTATCTACTAAATAAATTTTGTTGTGATATCTCTTGTCTTTCTTGGTGTTGCAATTTGGGTGGCCAGCAGTGTATTTCAAATTTCTCCCTTTATGAAATCTACTTACGTATCTATCTTGACATATGGATGAATGTTGTTGTTGTTCTAATGGAAAATACTCTGAATAAATCTTTCTTTGAACTTGAAAATAAATCTGTCTCATATTTACATAAAAAACACAGTCACATTATACATGCAATAATACACACTTTTCATTAATATTAAGCCTATAGAGGTTCTGAAAATATATTGGGGAAAAATAAATCTAGCAAATATAAAAACAATCTTACTATGGCTCAAGCGGAAAGAACGCCTACGGGACTGACCTCGACGATGATCGGCCATAACAACAGAAAACCAATCCAAAAGGCGATCTCCCATAGCTTTCAGTTCATTCTCATTGCAACCTTGAATAAAAACAGTTTCAAACATTAAAAGAAAGCAGAAGTTACAAATAAAGCTTTTCCATTATGGAAAAGAATAGTTTTTACTCTTTACAACACATAAAATTAAGTAAAACAAACTTTTTTCAACGATAGGTGTAGCAACAATTTTAGCATTCTGTTTGGATGGTTTCTGCATAGTGTCAGTGCTTGCAGTTGTAACATCCCTGAAAAAAAAAAAAAAAAAAATCAGTTACAAAATACGTCAAAATTGGAATTATTTAAATACTTTTAAATGCCTACAACATTTGCACCCCCATCTTTTTCTGATTAATTTTATTAAAATACACTTTTACCAATTTTCATGAATAAATATAAATCACAATATTTTAAAGTAGGATCTGAAATGGTTAGACAGATTTTTACTAACTTCTTCAGCAATCCTTATAAAATAAATAAAAATAAAAATAATGATTTCATAATATTTTATTTAAATAATACACTATTATTAATTAATCAAAAAAAGCATTTCTGCCACTTATGGAAAATGCGAGTGAAAAAGAGATGCACATCGTTAAAATAGCACTTAATGAAAAATGCAGAAGAAAAAGAAATGGGCATTATTAAAACAGGCAGAATACAGCTGATTCATATAATACATACTCCTTTCCCTCAAATGAGAAATTAGAAAAAATAAAAAGCTTTAAAAACTTCAATGCTCTATCCAAATTAAACTTAATAAAAAGAATACACTTATTTTCTTATTTATGTACACTCATCTTCTGATTATCCAAATGAGAATTAGCCCTGTTGTTTTTTCTCCTTCCTTTTTTCAGAACGAACTGACTATAAAACATAACATTTCACTAACCATTCTTTTACTAATGGAAACATTTCCTCTGAATATTCTAGTCTGCTCATATATATGGATCAAGTAGTCGCATCCTGAATGAAATGCATTTAAAAAGAATTCTGAGACCAGTACTTGAAATGCTTACAAACTTTTGAAATAGCTTGTGATTTTGATGGAGCAAATTTCATACATCAGTCTTAGAAATGAAGAACTTTTTGAACGTGCCTCAAAAAAAAAAAGAAAGCTGCTACCAAAAATTCAACTCTTTTCACACCAAAAGTCTCACAAGCCATACTTTGAAATTACTGATGGATAACTGTGTAACTTATGTTTTAACAAGACACAGATAAAAGTTAGAAAAAGAATTTATATTACTCATTTTCATCATAAATCCTACCAATTATTATTAAATTAAATAATAATGAATAATATACCTATTCAATACCTAGTATTCAATGACACAAAGTATTTATTGCATAGAAATTTAAATTAATAGTATTATTTAATGATTTAGAGAAGTTTGATAAAATATACTAACTTGTTAATCTGTGTTTTTGAAGTTTCAGTTAGTTGACTAACTGAATGTGACTTCTTTGTGGATTTATGAATTGAACTTGGTTTTTTAATAGTGTTCTGGTATTTGTTCATGTAACGATTCCAACGATCTTTCATTTGCCATTCCTTGTTTTTATCAATATCACTTTTTATACCTAAAGAAGTATCAAAATAAAATAAATAAGTTATGATGCTAGTTATATCTAGCACATTTTAATTCAAGTATTTATTTAATCTGGACATATATTACCAAAGACCTGAAATTCAACCTTGTACTCACACTGGAAACATAGTACACAATTATCAACCAAATGAAGGCATAAAACTAATATACAGAGAGAAAATATTGTTAAGAAACAACAATATCAGGCGAAACAAACACGTCAAGGGATTAAAATAAAAGTGCACAAAAACCATAACATTACACAAGAATGACTATCATGAAACATACTATTTTCACACTTTCCTTGTATAATGCTTTGCAGATGGGTGTGATTTTGAACACTTTTCAATGCGTAGCAGGCAAATCCAGCTGCTGCCCATGTTAATCAACTTGATAATTGATGAATGTTATTGATATGAAGTACTTATACGAGAGACTAATTAAGCATATATATTTTTGTAAAAATTTAAAAAAAAATCTCTTTTACAGAATAATAATTAATACACCCTTTTGCAAAAAAGTCGAAGCACCATGAAGGAAATGGTTGTTTTTGACAAAACTGAATATGTGTACAGCTCACACACAGATAATAAAATCATGGTCAGAGTACCTGTTCACAGCTCACAATCACCTACTGAGTGTTCAAATTAGTAGTTGGTCAAACTGACCCCGGCAGCAAAGCATGCTTGAATTCATTGAGACAAGGAGTGGTAGAGGTTCCTAATGCCATCCTTTGGTGCTTTGATTTTTTTGCAAAAGAGTGTATTTAATTAATGAATTGCAACATTCAAGTAATAAATAATTAATAAAGCCACGTTACGAAAACTGAAAAATGTATCAGGTTCACTGCATTTTTTAAGAACTATGCATGTGCAAACTTTTGAGTGAGATGTTTTACTTCAGCAGTAGTAATTTTTTTCGAATTTATTTCTGCAGTTGTCTGCTGATACTCTTAGATTACTATCTTGTCTTGAAGAGAACCTGGACACAGAAAGCATTGATTCTTGTTATTATTGTAGATTTTATGCTCATTTGCAGCCAACTTCATATCTATCTATCTAAATATCTATATATTTGTATCTCAATAGTTTGTTATTTAGATGACTATATCAGGGTTGCCACTCAAATAGGAGAATGAAATTCCCTGACTTTTCCAGGTTTTCCAGGTGTGTTTTAAGAAAATTCCAGTCTATTCATGTGATGCACTTTGGCTGTGTTAAGAGGTAAATTAATTATGGTACCACTTGAAAACACGATAATTTGATAATTACATATGACATATATATACACATAATCTCCAAAGCATTACTATTTTAACTATAATAGTTGTTTTCTCCACTGAAGATTGAGATTAGAATCTGTCCAATCTGGATTAAAAAATGTCTTTTTTTGCAGACATTTTGCAGCTAAACTAAAGAAAGAAATCTATTTAATGATACTTTTAAATAAATTCAGGTATTTTATATTTATTTAGCAGCATACCCAAGGAAAAATATGTGCATTATATTTCGTGAATGTCATCATACTGCTAGAATTAGTTTCAGGATTATGCCAGAAAAAATTCTCGAAATTTGAAAGTATTATTTACTAATAATAAATAAATTTAGAAGAAAGAAGCAACATTAAATGATATGAATAACATTAAAATAATTAAAAACTGAATTATAGTAATGAACGATATTTTGGCGAATATATGGTTAGCCTAGACGACAGATTACTATTTTTTTTATTTTACCGCAAAATGACAAATAAGGCATTATTAAAATAATAAACAAAAATATTTAAAATATTTTGCAGTTAAAATGCTAGTATAATCTACGGCCTTCGAAAGATTTTGAAAATTTCTGCCAACACCAAAATGGCCAGTTTACTGCTCATCATAATGTTGTCAAATCCTGCGTGTACTGTACATGGAGATTAGAATAGAATACATGGAGACTATTCTAACCTTTATGGTACCTTATACTATGATTAAAGAGATTTTGTTTTATACAAGAATATGTAATTTCTTTAGTTCAACTGCACTACACATGTGCATGTGAGTCTTGATGTTGCTGGAAACTGATTGGAGCTGCGAAAATTGGCTTTACACCAGTTGCCCGAATGATGCTCACGTGCACCAAGAAAGTGATCACATCCAACGTCGGCACAAAACTCTTTTTTTTTCGGGGGGGGGGATATCACTATATGAAATTCCCTGACTTTTCCAGATTTTGACTAAAATATTTAAATTCCTTGAATTTTTTGGTCAATTTTCGAATCCCCTGACTTTTTACGGTTTTCCAAGTAACGCAGCAACCCTGTTATATACTCAACAAAAGTTAAATAGGGCACAGTTTATAAAGAACATCACAACTTGTTTTTGCTGTTTTAAAGTTTTTAGTCCAAAGGGGTTTTGTCCCTGAAGGACAACTGTTTTCGTTTTGCTATTTTGCGTCAGAAACATTAAAAGTCTGTATCACTTTCAAACTGTTGCCACAAAATATTGCAGCCCTGTATTATATTTAAAGAAATTAAATAATGAAGAATGTGCATAAATGTATGTATGTTTCTCGCATTGTGATAAAACGACGGTACCTAAAGCCATCGAATTTTGAATGCCGTAATCCTGCTGCGAATATAGGCATCTGGAAGCCCAAATTTGAAATTTGGAATTTGTTTTATTAACGATTTCATATTTTGTGAAACTTTAACGAATTTTTGATTAACAAACTCAAGGATTTTAAAGCGGGCAATGGCAATGTTATACAGAAAAAAACACTTTTATCTGCAGTGCGTGAGACTGTGTGTAGGAAATTCTAAAGATATGCTCAGTTTATTTTGCATATTGTTCTTTAACTGAATTTTATGGTTTAAATGCGAAGAACATGATATTTAATAAATAAAAGTAACATACAAAATGCTTAAAAAACGCCCCTTTGGACGTAATTTAAAATCTGAAACCTTTCAATTTTTTTTTCATAATTTCATAACAGATATATTGATTTTCATGATTAAGTCCCTTCAAGTATATGTTGTAGTCAATAACACAGGGCTTTTTTACCATTTTGTCCTTTTTCTTTTTTGGGAGTTTTGCAAAATGCAGCTGAATGAACATTTGTAATCAATTCTGATGTATTTTTTCATTTTCCAAATCTGCAATAAATTTCTTTTTCAGTGTTACACTGAATGATCTTTCTAAATTTATGTTTGGACTTCCTGATTATCTACATCCTTGCTGAAAAAAGTGAGAGAAACATTTTTTTTCGGGAGGGGGGGGGGTATTTATGTCTATTTCAACGATGTATCCTGTGTCACCTAATTTTCATATTCTTTTCTTCTATACAAGTCACACATGACATTTCAGTCTTTGGACTTGTTGCTCTCTCCACGTACACAGCGATTAGTTTTTACTAAGAAATTAAAGAATTTCACAAATTCAGTACCAAAATCTTAAAATGAGGGAGAAAAAAAAAGTGCATGATGCCTCTAACTCAGCCACACTAAGCTTTATGTGTGCAGAAAGCTAAATACGATACTTCGGCGAAGACTACCAAAACTGCAGCATGCAGTCCACTATTACGCCAAAAATGCTGAAATGCTCATAGAAGGCATCACAATCTGCATTGTTTTGAGAAAATATCCAGAGAAGTGGAAAACTATCTGGGAAATGCTACGTGTAACCTCAGTTGCCTTCATGCCAACATCAAGGGTTGTTACATAAATACCTTTTAGTAACATCGTGTGTTGCCTCATCAATACTTTTTTTACAACTTATCAGTGGGGAAGGGAGAGAATCAGGAAATATTTTTATTTTTCAAATAAGCAGATAAACCTCTATTCATATAGTACAACAAGTTTTACCAAGGATACACCAAGCTGCTACAAAATATCATTATTTGACACACTATTATAAAAACTACCCATATAGACATGATGCTGAAGACTGTAAAATGGCTCAAAACCGATTATATTGTGCCTTTTAATGTGCTATTTCCTGAAAATAATTCTTGAAGGTAAAGAGTTTTAAACAAGCCATTCTAAAAATTCTTAAATTATATTTTATAATTTTATCTCTGCATTATATACATAAAAGCATAACCTGGTCCTCAATGAAATGATGATTTCATCAAAAGGTAATTATTGCCGCAATTTGCATTTGTTTAAAAAATTTGGAATGAAAGAATCTATTACACTCAGAACTAACAGGATGAAAGCTGGCCAACGTCCCTTTACCTACACTAGTTAGATAGCAAAAAAAAAAAAGATCTCCACATCTGGTAAAATCTATCTCTGTTCATAACTTGGGAAAAATTGGTGATACATATTCTGGATTTGCCCAATACTCATATCTTTCTGTACTTCGAAATCAAATTAATAAATTTCCTCATTTCAGAAGCAGATTATCTCTCTATCGGCATTATCATTACAACATTTGAGTCTTCCATAAAAAAGAAAGAGAGAAAAGAAATCGACACCTATAAAGAATTTAATAACTACGGAATATGGAATCAATATGATAAAACTTCTACATCTGGTTCATACAAAAAGTATTTCCCAAATTTGGGTTCTTTCAATTATAATCCAGGGCAATTTATTTTTTTCCACAGAGTAATTACAGTCAATAGCTGAAACTTCACAATCATTACATAAGTAATCTGATGACTTAGCAAAAATTTTACTTTCCTCACTATGAGGAATTTTTTTTTTTTAAGGTAAAAACTAAAATCAAAGCACAACTTGCAAAGTAATGCAGCATAACGTTTTGCAGCTTTCTTTCATGGAAATAAAATTACAATCTCCTATTCTTTTCTCAACTATGATCAAAGAAGCTTGCCTGCAAAGGATTAATACGGCCAAGCAAGAGACAGAAAATAATTTAAGAATTTAGCTGATAAATCTCAGCTTGCACTACAAGTATTATGAATTTTTATCAAATAGTATGATAGAGTGAATATGATAGATATGTATAGTGAGTCATATGATATAATACAGAGAATTTACTGATTATAATAAAAAAACTGTATACTCATATAATTAAAATCTGCAATAAACATTACATTCAAAACGCTTCAGTTTTGGAATGTAAAATGGACACCTGCTGAAATTTATTTTGAACTACACTAATCACATTTACCAGTAAATCTCACCAGCAAATCTACTAAGCACTGAAAAATGCAAGGCTGTATTTCATTTAAAAATGCTAGGCTGTATTTCATTTAAAAATGCTAGGCTTTTCAAATAAAATTTCCAGTCATAGAAAAACGAAGAATTCTAAAGTACATGAATAAAATATTCCCATGCATATTTTTGTACCCTTATTTACATAAAAATAAAAAAGGGAGGGGGGAGAAGAAAACTTTAGATTAAAATATAAAAAAATTCAATCAGATTTTGACATGCAGATTTCAGTTTATCCATCAAAACAATTTTAAGCTAACCAATTGTGATAAGGTTTAAGAACCTACTGGTTTAAGAATTAATACTCCCAAAGTTAAAAATATGAGGCATAAAATCTTATATTTAAAATGGCAAAACCAAATTTTAGAAAAAAGGTTTGTAATATTATTTCAGAGTAAATTAATGCCACAGGCAGACTTGTGTATTTATTTACAATAGAAGAAAATCATTTAAGATGTAACTGTATATTTCACACACTTTTGCACGAAGTTCTCAACAAATATTTCCTACGAATGGCAACATTTCACAAGGTCATGAAATCTGTGAAATGAAAACAATAAACATCTCTGCAGCTTTCTTTGCTCCTGATGAAGAGGGACTGTTTGCCCTCGAAATCGATAGAGTTTCTATGCTAAACTTTTATGCCTAATGCAGGTTGTTGCTTCACTTTTATGATCTTGAAGAGGTTTCCTTTGAGGAGTTTAAAAATATATTAGGCACGAGATGGAGTTGTTTAAGTGAAGACCTGAAAATGATGGATGGAGAAAAAGCAAAAATGGGTATGTTGCGATGCTTGAAAGCTTAACCTCAAGCATACCAGAATTTAAAGATATTACAGCCAGAGCCTTTTAACTGATAATGTAAATGTATGAATTCTCAGACAGAAGTAATAACATACATAGACAGAAAGTATTGAAATGAGGACATACGACAGTACTCATTTGTTGCGAAACAACATAAAGTTTGGACTTTAAAACTAATATTTCAAAATTAATTGTTAGTAAAAAAATGAAACAATATTTGTTGAAAAGTTTTAGAAAAAGTAATCACATAAAATGAGACATAATTTATTGAAATTTAGAACACAAATATTATTCCAGACAGATAAATATTTTAATTTTGGTTTAAGGGAATGATACCTTTAAGAAGGAAAAATAAAACATGATATACGTTTTTATATCCTGCAGAAATAATTTTAAGTCTGTAAGTATAATTCATAACCCTCTTTTTATTTTAGAGCTAGCAAATTTTGCAAAATCTTAAAAAAAAAAAAAAAAAAAAAAAGTACTATTTTTTTTATTTGCAAAGTTTAAATGAAGCATATTGCATTATAATGGGCTTGGAAATTATACTGTATATAGTTCAACTTCCCAGTTACTTATAAGACAGAAATTTAAATGTATAATCTTTTTCATAACTTAAATAACTATAAATCGTTAATATCTTAACAAACAATTAAAAAATACATTTCTATAAAATCATGACATGAAACCTTTTACTTACTTTTGCAAGGACAAAACCCTTTACAGTTGACTGTCACAGAAGCTTTATGCATGCAGTTACGAAATTCCAATCGACAGACTGAAGAATATGTATGATTATCAGATCCACAAACGAATTCTGGTTTTAAAACTGGACAAGGTATACATGGATTTTGAGATTCATAGTTGGAATCCTCCTTTTCATTTTCTTCTTTTTCCCAGAATACCTCATCATTGTTACGATCCTTACTTTTAACTTTTTTTGATGCTGCGAGTTTCAGCATGTTTCTAGAAATTAAGTTTTGATAATAAAATTTTAACTGCAAGAATATATTATTAACATATTTATTGAAAGGAATACATTAAGAAAAAAAAATCCTACTGATCTATAACTTTAGAAATCAGAAATTCAATATTATTGCAATAAATGATTATACTAAAATAGAGTTTTTTAAAAATATAATTTCATATAAATATAGTATAACAAAAATTATTAACAGTAATATATTAGGGCTTTCAAATATGACCTATATGAATGGAATGATTTGAAAAGTGGTTATATAATTTCAAAGCATCTCATTGCTTCAATAAATCTTCTGGCACCATTATAAAAGCATCTTCTCCAGCATTCTGGAAGCATTAATCAGCTGTTCAAAGGTGTTTGGTTGGATGCATATCAGTTTCAATGACCATGTTTCAGCCTTGCAAACACTACATACTACATCTGGACCATAACAGGATAAGGTTCCACCTACCTATACATAAGAGACACTGTTCTGAATATTGTTTGCAAGCTGTCATTGTACTTGTGACATTCAGAATAGCTAAATTCACACTGCACCACAGGAGTTGATGCATAAAAATCTTAATAGTTTCAGATTATATCTGAATGTCTTAATGTGTGTACATATATAATACTTGTGTATTAATTATTGTGTATATATATATATATATATATTAATTTTGCAATATATTGCATAGCTTTAATAGTAATATATATCATATTAATTTGAAGTATTTCAACTTTTATTTATACAAACTTAATAGAAAATACAACATCATGAAGATTTGGTCCGACATAGAAAAAGCAACATCATGAAGATTTGGCTACTAAATATGCAAATTTCAAGAAATATGTGGCAGAATAAGTCATGTAGATGATGTATGATGCATGTTGGTCACATAATTATAGCATGAGATGAACGGAAAGGAAACTGTGGATGAATCAACAGTTGCTATTCTCTGCTGCTTAAGAAATCCTGTATTTTGAGAAGATCAATAATCCAGTAGTCATGTGTAAATGAAGAGATGCTTGAACGTGACAACATAGGAAATTCTGGCAGATAGATAATTTTATACACACATAGCTAGTTGGTTTTACCATCGTATCATTGCTAGCAATGATGGATGCATTAAGAAAAAGTGGTGGCGGCCCCACAATTAACTATGGATGTTCCATACTTGTAACTTTATCATTTGGCCAATGGAACACTTTCGCATCTCACTTTTGTTATTGTGCCTTTATTATGCTCACTTGTTAGATCTGGCAACATGAAATAATGTAAAGTTTAGTTTCTGATAATTGGCAACTGGTATATTTCAAGATTAGAAGAACTTACTTGCAAAATGCACAGCTGTAATAACTGTTTCTAGTTTCATTAAGAATAAATAATTAAACCATATTGTTAATAAATGCATCGCATTTCGTATTACGCAACCTGCGCATGCTATCTACATACATCTTGGTCTGCTGAGGCGGGGAAGATCTTGAACCTATGGATTCAATGCAATCAGTTTGAAATCAAAAGCAAACAATGACCACGGATACTGCAGCTTTAAATCACAAACAAGGCAACCTCAAAGGACAATTAACAAGGATTTTTAATGCTCTACAGAAGGAGAAAAGCAAAATTAACTTGACATCATGCAGCTACAAGCTCATTTGGATAAGGTGGTAAATATTCATGAAAAGTTCAAATTGCTAAAAAAACGACTATTACAAAATACTCAAAGATGATTAGTTTGAAGAAACAGAAGCTTTGCTGTCCCATGTGGATAAGGATATTAAAAAATTACAGGTAAATCTAAAAACCTCTATTAATAAACTCAAATAGAAAAGTTACGAATCTGTAACAAATCAAAATATTGACAGCCCTACATACAAAAGTTATTCTATATGTAATGATCAGTTTAAAAGGGCTTTAGTAAAACTTCCAAAAATTCCTGTTTCGAATTTTAGCAGAAAATTTGAAGAACGGAATTTGTTGATTCAGTTTAATAGTTTAATCAATGAAAATCCAGAACTTTCCAAAAATGAAAAGCTCCATTACTTAAGTGGGGCTTCAAAGGGAGAAGCAAAATCATTAAAAGCATCAGACAATAACTTTTCTTCACTTTTTAAAGCTTTAGAACAAAGATACAAGAATAAAAGAATAATTGTAGACAGTCCTATTAAGAACATTCTAAATATGCCATCAATAAAACATGAATCTGCTAAAGAGGTTCGCAGCATGTTAGACAATACTAAGAAAAATCTTAGATTTCGCAAGAGATAAACTATCGAATGTTTTATTATTAAATTCTGTTCTTGACAAATTAGACCACAAAACATGAAAGCAATATGAGCAAACATTAAAGATAATGAAGTACCACATTTTGATACATTTGTGGAATTCTTAGAGAGAAGATGTAAAATTTTAAATAGTATTAATGTTAACATTCCATCTAAGTTTAATTTGGAATGATCAAAGTCTCTTTTAGTCAAATTTAACAAATCACCTAAATTATGTATCGCTTGCAAATCTCAATCGCATGTTTTATATCACTGTGATAAATTTAAACAAATGAAATTGTCTTGACGGAGTGAGTTTGGTAAAAAAAAATGGCTTTGTTATAACTGTCTTAGAGAATTCGATTTGCTATCGCAGTGTTATGTTATATTTGTAAGAAAAAATGTGATTATCATACATTGTTACATGCACATTCATTGCCAGGTTCCAGTCTCGTAAAGGTCTAGACATCTAGAGCTTGAGGAACAAAATCAACAAAACATATATGCATCAAGGTCAATTGATTCCCTTCCACAAGAAGATGCTTGCATTTCTTTCTTCTGAAATGGAAATAATAAAAGTGTTTTGATAAATACTGTAATAATTTATGTCCAAAATGCATTTGATGAAATCAAACCTTTGAGAACCATTCTAGATTCAGTCTCTGAAAGCTTGTTTATAACTACTAGAGCATCTAGTGTTTTGGGTTTGAAGAAAGAACACGTCAACATTCTGATAAATGGATTAAATGACACATTGCTGAACATTACGAAAAAAGTTCAGCTTATCTACTGAATGAAAGTAACAATTCACACAGGGGAACTGAGTTATTAATTGTACCTAACATAACTAATTTCCTGCCTTCCAAGATAATTATGTTTTCAATTTTTACATTCCAAGGAAAATCAAACTTACTGACCCATTATTTTTCATTCCTCAAAAGGTTAATATTCCGTTAAGTGCTGAATGTGTTAGGTGCTTCTCAATTTTGAGAGATGATAAAATTGGGAGACAATTTGTTCTTGAAACCAAGCTGTTTTGGCTACCTTGTTTAGAGTAGTATTTCAGACAATAATTTGTGTTATACACCAAAACACTGTTGTCTAAAAATTTAGGAACTCTCAATGAAACCTCACAAGCATCTGGGAATGGAAGAAGAAGAAACATGTAAAACTTACAATGACGAATTAAATTATTGCAATGGACACTTCACAAAAACACATTATACACTCATGTCCAAAATTATGTTTACATGCATAAATTCACGGATTTCTCAGAGATTATGACTTATAATTTAATGAATTTTCGTGAAATCATACATAACATGATGACACATAAATGCAAAAGAAAAAATTGAAGATCACCTCATATGATATAAAATTGTAGCATGAAACAATAAAAATGGTAATAAAGTGTGACAAAGAGAGTTAAGAAAAAAAGGAATGATTCAGAAAAAGAATTAAGTCTTACGAATTTAATATGGAATATGATCTCCCCTGATCATATCACAACACATCTGACACACATATCACAACGTGTTTTAAGGCTGGAAATAACGTTGTTAACCACAGTTTGGGGAATTAATCTCCACTCTTCCAGCAATGCCGTCTTCAGAGCACTTACATCTCTAGGAGGAGGATGTATACGTGCAATTTCTCTTCCAAGGTAGTCCCATAAGTTCTCTATCGGGTTAAGGTCAGGAGAGTTTGGTGGCCAAGGTATTCGCTTAGGGTCTTCACTTTCAAGCAATTCATCAACGAGGTTTGCTCGATGTGAACGGGCATTATCATCCATAAATAACAAGTCAGGTCCATATGCACCCCTGAAAAGTCTTACATAAGGATCTAAGACCTCATCCCGATATATCTGGCCTGTCACAGATCCGCTGCTGAACACGTGTAGGGGCGTACGTCCATCGATCATTATTCCACCCCATACCATCACACCTCCACTACCGAAACGGTCACGTTCCACAATGTTCGAGGGATCATTTCGTGTTCCTGACTCCCTCCAGATGTAAACACGTTTAGAATCACCAGTTAAACTAAACCGCGACTCATCAGTAAAGAGAACATGGGACCATTGATGTTCAGTCCAGTTTTGATGTTCTTTACACCAATTAAAGCGATCCCTCTTTTTCTGTGAAGACAGTAAAACACATACCCTTGGCTTTCTGGCATAAAGGCCTTTTTCATTAAGCCTTCTGTATATTGTTTGCCGTGATGCAACAGTTCCAGTGGCGGCTGCAAGCTCTGAACTTAACTGGCGAGCAGTAGCCTTTCTGTTACGACGGGCAGTTAATGCCAGATACCGATCTTCAGAAGCAGTTGTCATTCGTTTCCGACCTTGTCCAGGCCTCCTTACAACACTTCCATCATTTTGAAACTGTTTCCATAGCTTAGAGACTGTCTGTCTTGAAATATTCAGACATGTGGCTGTTTCCACGATTGACTGCCCTGCTTCTAAACGGCCGATAATTCGCCACTTTATAGATTCTTCCAAATGATACTTCGAAGCCATAACAAACCGCTTTGAGTCCCTACACACTGAAATCAAACGCTATGTTGCAGAAATTCACTCAAATATTCAGTTTGTGCAAAGCGCTTGATTCACCCTTGGATGACGTAACGCCTAGATTTGCATATCACAAACCATTTGATTACTTTTGATTGGATAATGCTAATTAGGCTTGGTTTTCACACATTCCCTGCAAATACGGATCACAATAATTCGATATTTCATTGAATATCATCATTTTTGGGTATGTAAAGATAATTTTGGACATGAGTGTAGAAAAGCAAACAGTAGATACACGGTTGAAATGCCACTCAAACCAGAATCTTCAGAAACATTAAAAAATTCTAAAGAAATCACATGGAAACGACTAGATCGGTTGTGGACTCGCTTGGAATGGGATCCTGCTTTGAAAACACTTTACGTAGAATTTCTTAATGAATATAAAAATTTGCATCATATGGAGGAGGTGAAAGAAGATACACTTATCGATGAAGGATATTATCTACCCCACCATGGCATAGTGCGTCCCACCAGCCCAAAACAACTAAATTACACATGGTCTTCAATGCTAGTTCGAGAACGTCCAACGGGCATTCCTTGAATGATATATTGTGCAAAGAAGGAGTGCTTCAAGAAGACCACCTCTCGATTCTAATTAGATTTAGAAAACACATTTTTACCTTTACTGCTGACATCAAACAGATGTTCAGAATGATTGAAGTTAATCCTTCGCAAACCAAGCTTAAAAAAAATCTTATAGAAAGAGAGCAAATTCGCACTGATTAAGGTTTACCAGCTATGAACTGTAATGTATGGAACCCTGTCTGCCCCATATTTAACCACTAAATTTTTACAACTTGCCCTAGATGAGGGAAAGGACTTTAGCTTCAAAAGCAGTCTTTCAAAATTTCTACATGGATAATTACCTTTCTAGTTCTTCAGAATTCAACGAGTTAGGAAAACTTGTGTCAGAATTAAAGCAGCTTCTCCAAAGGGAAGGAAGACACAAGTGGTGCAGTAACAAGGCACCAACCACTGAACTGCAAGAGTTCCTGAAAATCGAAATTCTGAAGAAATAATAGTTAAAATACCTAAGCAATTCCTTTACATATAAAGTAAGCAGAAGCACTAATCCCAATTTCCCGAAAAGAGATGTACTTTCTCAAATAGCGTGCATCTAAGATTCACTCAGACTCTTGGGTCCTGTTATTGTTACGGCAAAGATCTTCATGCAACAGTTACGGTTGCTTAAGCTAGATTGGAACGAAACACTACCTCCAAATATTGCCAAACAATGGGAAAACTTCATTAGAACACTACCACACTTGGAACATATTCATGTGCCAAGACGTTTCGTAAAAACCGATACCAAGTTGGTAGTACTTCAAGGTTTCTCAGATGTATCTTCAAAGGGTTACGGTGCAGTGATCCAAACTGTGTCCAGCACCGATGAAGTAAACAGTACACTTCTCTGCAGCAAATTGTGCATTGCACCTATAAAATTTATTACAATTCTAGGTTTAGAGCTTTTCTGCATGCCTTCTTGTTGTAAAACTAATGGCAAAAGTCCTAATCACTTTTAAACTTCAATCAGACTTTGTGAAATTATACTCTGATTCTACAATAGCACTAGCATGGATCAAGACACTTTCAAATTTGCTTAAGACATTTGTAGGCAACTGAGTATCACAAATCCAGCAGATATCTAAGGACTTCAAATGGCATCATATTCCTTCAGAGTTCAATCCTGAAGTTAAAGCACTTGCCACTTGTGAACTTTGGTAGACAGGACCAGACGTTTCAAAATTAAATTTAGCTGTTCCTCAGACTTTGCAAAACTCCAGTAGTTCAACTGACAAATTTTATACCGATGAACTCAAGATTCTTCTAGATTGGGCTGCACAGAATGTTCACATTGATATAAAGCCTTTACAAGGCAACAGCAACAAAAGGCAACATTCAAGGTTAACAATGGGAACCAAAAAATGTCAGCAAACATACAGTACAGTGCATGTTGCAGAATGTAGGCAATGGAAATTGACATAGTACTCATATTTAATGGTGCATTATTAGAAACAGCATTTTGTCTCACACTGAGAACATTAATATAAGACCATTGCAGAGTTGTGAGATCAGACGAATACATTTCCTGCAGCACTTGCCAGATAAGCGGCTGCAATTTTTACTTCAATAAGATAAAATCAAAAACAATCACGTCTCAAAGGTTTCATTCTAGATGATAGTGGATCTGTGACTGCACAAGGAAGATATTAAAGTTTATCAGATCCCTTAATGTATACAGAGATGAATGGTGAATGGAAGCCAGGATTTTTGGCACAAAAGCAGATGTGAGATGCATATAGAGCAGTGGTTCTCAACCTTTTTAAAGCTTCATGCACCACTTTCACAAATGCTAGAAAATCATTTCCCATCTCCTTTCCAAAACTCAAAAAATGTATACTGTATAAATTCATTTAAATTTAGATTATTTTTTAACTTGTTTTATAAATTAAACATGAAAAAGTTACAGCAGTGTTGATAAATGCCAAACCTTGAGTAATAATATATATAATTTATATTCATAAGTTAAAACTAAATACTTAACAGATAATTAAGACTGATTGCATTCCCCCTGAAACAATGAAATTCCCTTTTAGGGGGAAAATTCACCCATGGTTGAGGATCCCTGATAAAGAGAGTCTTCAATACTACACGGTAGTACATGTGGCCAATCACCCACATCAATTCTTGGCTTTTGTAGTCAGATAAGTACATTTATTTCAGCAGTAAAACATATTAATCACACATAATAGGTGTAGATCAAAGAACAATTCTCTTAATTCGAAAACATCCATTGATGTCTAAAGTGAATTTACGTAAAAAGTGTAGCTTCCAGTGATCTTCTAGCTTTGCCATTCAAAATATACATGCTTCAGGTAAATTTGAAAATATAACTTAAAAACAAAAGTTAAATCAAATCAGTAATTCAGAATATACTTACTCCTTTGCACTAAGCTTTCGTTTGCTAATGCAAACAGCCACATCATCATCTTCCACAAGGCAAACCTGATGTGGTTTGCACTGCAGATTCTTGCATAAGTCATCTACACAAATATGCAACAATGTTCACACAAATGTTTTTATAACTTTATTTATATTAAAAAATTTGAAATAAATAAAAGCTAACAATTCAATGGCAATTAAATTTAAAATAAATAAAGTCTAAGAATTCAATGCCTATGTTTTAAATAGATCTTCAAAGAAGCTACAGAAACTCACTGATGTGCAAGTTTTTCTATACACAAATGTTTATTTATCAGTATACTTAGAGTACTTGATCACACATATATTGTTCTTTCCTCTCACCTTTTTACCTATGTTTTTATCACTCACAGAAAGTTACCAAACTAATTATTACAAAGCTACAAACATGGATATTATTTATTTTATATAATTACAAAATATTTTTTAAAAACAAAATATAAATATGCCTAGTATTTTTACACTTTAAGCTGCTGAAAAACTATCAGTAAAGACATAAAGTACGAAATCTAGAACTACTTTTTCACAAAGATGAAAATTGAAATTCACAATTAATAAATTTCAAAAAATCCTAAAATGCAACAAAGAATATATATATATAACAATCTTTAAAAATTCTTTGTTGCATTTATAGGATTTTTTGAAATTTATTAATTATGAATTTAAATTTTCATATTTGTGAAAAAGTAGTTCTAAGTTTCTTATCTTTACTAATATTTTATAGCAGCTTAATGCGCAAAAATACTAGGCATGTTTATATCTTGTTTTTTAAAAAAATGTGTTGTAATTAATACATACGTACATATATGTATGTTTGTGTGCGCACATGTGCATATGTGCCACTAGTAAGTCAATTTTGGGTACTTACTTTTCTGCCATGCACTTGGGCAGAATTTTTACTTGTAAATGCACACATGTCCATAAATTAAGGATAATGCAAAATCAGGCAAAGGAAGAGTTAGAAGCAAAACAAATTTGACTTATTTGTAAAGCTTATTTATTAAACAAAAGGTAAAGAGCAAAAAAAGATGCTATATATTTGATATTATTAAGAAAATTAGCGATTTTTTTCTCCCAGGAGCAAATTACAAAGAAAACCTATTTGCAAAAAACCAATATTACGTGGTTGTTATGATTGTTAATACATTGTACGTCTCCCAGACGATGCAATACAGTTCGTACAACGCCTAAGCATGCTGAGTATCAAATTATCGATCTGATCTTGGGGGATATTACACCACTGAAAAAGCAATGCTCTCCCAAGTTCCGGTAGACATGTAGGAGGAGGTTGACAGGCTGGAACTCGTCGGCCAAGCATGTCCCACACATGCTCTACCAGATTCAAGTCCGGTGAGAATGCTGGCCAGTCCATACGGGTGATATCCTCCGATTGAAGGCATTCGCTTACGATGTTTGCACGGTGAGGACAGGCATTGTCATCCATTAACACAAATTGTGCGCCCATGGCGCCCTGAAACAAACGTACATGTTGTTCCAGAATGACGTCCCGATAGATTTGGCTTGTCATGGTTCCAATTTGAACATGCAGGTCAGTTCTGGAACCCAGAATAATTCCACCCCAAACGAGCACTCCTGCACCACCGTAACGGTGTTATTCAATGACGTTTTCTTGGCGGTAACGGGTACCTGGAGCTCTCCATATGAAATTCTGACGAGAATCAGACTGTAAACTAAAACTGGCCTTGTCGGAAAACATCACACAAGCCCACTGTTGCGGTGTCCACAATGCATGCTCTCTACTCCAGGCTAACTGCAGGCGACAGTGAGTTGCAGTAAGTGGAACGCATCTGACAGGTCTACGAGCATATAGACCAACCTGCCCTAAGCGTCTGTACATGGTCTGCCTTGAAATTGTGGTACCAGTGGCTGAAGAGAGCCGACGAGACAGGTCTGAGGCTGTGCTCGGCCTTTTTCTTTTGGCAGTAACTGCCAAATACCAGTCCTCATTCGGCGTTGTAACTCTGGGGTGACCTGTGCTGTAACGTCTACTCACATTACCATCATCTTGGAATCGTTGTCAAAGCCTGGAGATGACACTCTGGGCAATTCCAAGTTCGTCTGATACTTCCAGTTGGGTACGCCCACATTCCAGACGGCCGATCATTCTACCACGTAAAAAATCATCCGAATGCGTCCTTTGCGTCATAACTATTCAGTTATTGCACTGAAATGCTTATAAAGCACCTGCGAACAATTTTACTTCTTTGTCTGTATTCCTTATATATCACTCTCTTACACT
>KK119805.1:68819-83411 GCA_000611955.2 Stegodyphus mimosarum
CTCGCTTTGAAATCATTTAGTTTGTTAATCAGAAATTCGTTGAAATGTTACAAAACATAAAATCGATAATAAAGCAAATTTCAAATTCAAAATTAGGGCTTCCAGATGCCCATATTCGCAGTAGGATTACGTCATTCAAAATTCGATGGCTCTAGGTTTTATCACAATGCGAGAAACATGCATACATTTATGCAGATTTTTCATTTTTTAAAATTTAATGCAGAGCGATAACATTTAGTTGGCAACAATTTGAAAAGTGAAACGGGCATTCAGAGTGAATCGACGCAAAATTGCAAAACGAAAGTAATAGTCCTTCGGGACTAAATCCCTTTGGACTAAAAAGTACAATAACAATAGCTAATTTATGTCCTTGTTTATAAAAATATGAGGTGGCTTATCAAGAACCAATTTGGTTCACATCAAATGAAAGCACAGATGTTGTGAGTGTATTATTACATCCCACTTATCCATAACTGATGCTAAATTGTGCCACTTAGTCATTAGTCAAACTGAAATGACTCTCCTCAGTACCAATAATGAGATGTCCAATCTTTGTGTCCTCTACATCATTGTAAACAATGCTGCCAATGGGCTGACGTATGGTATGCAGCTTTTAAGACAGCAGGCGAATAGGCCACCTTAATGATTATTTATTTTTTTATCTGGCTACAGTAAACCAGGACACTTGTGGTTAGGCTACCGTGTGCAACTGCTGAGCAATGCTGCCTCTGTTTGGTTTCAATTTCTTTTCACCTGCAGGGTGATATGTCGGTCAACACTCACCACTGTTTTCCTGGACAGAAATCCACCAACCCTTCTTACTAATGTACCCATTGTTTGGTCAGTTTCCAAGCACATGAAACAACACTTTTATCAATTCCAAATTCTTAGGTGACAGACCTCAAACATGTCCCTCCTCAAGCTTGCCAATCATTCTGCCACGTGTAGAGGCATTCAGAGGTTTTGATGTAGCCATACTGGCATACAATTGCATTTTCACTTGAATGCCTGGAAATGTACTTTCCTTTCTTCTTTTTAAACTGCCTTGCACAGCACATGCTAATCTCATATTTTGTATGTCCCAACATACGCTTTGGCTTCATCATGCTGATATACACACATACATAACATTTTTACTGAGTTGGTTTTTCAATGTACTGATAGCAAAAAGAGCCATTTTCTAACTTCATAGTTGAAAAGCAAAAAATGAATTTGTGTTTCTTAAATTTTGCATATTAGCTTATGAACATAAATGTAAAATTAGGCAATCTTAGATTACTGTAAATTTTAAATGAAACTACTGATTTTGAGGATAGCTGACACACATATCCCTTCTAGAAAAAGTTCAGAATTTTCTTTTCTCCCCCTCTCTCTTCTGAACAAAAACCCATAGTAACTTCTTCAAAACTGACAGTTTTATTTCAAATCTACATTAAACTAAGTCTCTCCCCAAATTTTATAATAGAGATTTAATAACAAGCTTATGATATGAGCATATTTTATCTGTATTATGTACGTTCTTTAGGCAACAGGCAAAATTAAATCAGATGCCTTTTTACTGAAATTAATGCAAAAATTACATACTAAATTAGCATTTGAACCATCCAGTCTAAATTAACATTTGAAATTTCAATACCATGGTGGTATTGAAATTTTTTTAAATAAATTTATGAACCGATTGGTACAACTATTCAATATTCTTTGAAACACATGCTTCCTGCTTTAACACACTTGTTCCATTGCAATCCATGCTTTACATGTATCCTGGAAGTCGTTCACAGGGATGTTCTTTAGTAACCTTGTCCTAGCTGCCTTAATGTTCTCCAAGATCCTCAAATGCTGTCCTTTGGGGGATTTTTTTATCTTCAGGAACAAAAAGAAGTCAGGCGGGGACAAAGCAGGACTGAAGCAATGCAAAAGTCTCTGATGGTGTTTTCTCAAGTTCGAAACAAAATTTTATCACTGTTCGAGAGTTTTTTCCATCTTGATTTTGATTTGACTGAGCACTCACAGAAGGGTTCACTGAAACAGGCACTGTGACTCTCCAGGAGCTCAGAGCTGACCGGCGCTGGTCATGCTGTGTTTCCAAAACTCCATCCATCCTTCTGTGTAAGCAGCAATGCTGTGCGACGGATAGTTGCGGCAGAAGTAAATGGGGCACATTACTTTCGAGACAGACCTTGTATATATTGGGTTGGAGGGAAAGTTCTGTCGTATTTTAAAGAAAACATTTGAATTCATTTATAAAAATATGTGTTTAATATTAATCAATTATATATGCTCCGTTGTTTGTTACAACCTGTTGCCATCTTTCAGGTAACCTGTGAAATCCTGTTTTGTAGAAGTTCTCATCCTTGGAATTAAAATAGTCAGCAACTGCCTTAGAAACACTTTCAAAAGACTTGAATTTTTTTCCTGTTAGATAATTTTGCAGAGACTTGAACAGGTAATAATCAGATGGTGCAATGTCAGGTGAATACTGTGGGTGACTAAGGACTTCCCATCCTAACGCATTCAGTTTTTGTTGTGTCACCATTGCAGTATGCGGGCGAGCGTTATCGTGGTGGAACACTATTCCTTTTCTGGACGCTAATACTGGCCTTTTTTCTTTGATAGCTGCATTCAAATGATCCAGCTGATTGCAGTACAGATCCGCGTTGATGGTTTTTCCCTGTTTCAGCAAGTCGTAGTACACTGGACCTTTCTTGTCCCACCACAAACAAAGCAGTACTTTTTGTTGATGGACACTTGGTTTTGGAACTGTTGCTGATGATGTTCCTGGTTTGCAGTAAGATTTTTTTCTCTTAATATTCTCGTAAAGAATCCACTTTTCATCTCCAGTAACCAGCTTGTCCAAAAAAGGCTCCACATTGTGTCTAATCAGATGTGATGAACACATTCTTACATCATCAGACAAATTCTTTTCCGTTAATTCATGTGGAACCCAAATACTTTGCTTTAACACAAACCCAAGAGATTTAATGTGATCTCGAACAGTTGTATGATGAATGCCAAACTCTTCTGCAATTTCTCGACTTGTTAAATGTGGATTATTTTCAAACATGAATCGCAAAACATAATTATTGATCTTGGATGGTCATCCAGATCGATCACTTTCTTTGAGGCTCAGATTCCCGGAACGAAATTTGATAAACTATCTTTGACAAGTACGAACATTTACAATATCTTTTCCAAATACCGTACACAAATTTTCACATGTAACCGATGCGTTGCTTCCTTTTTGGAACTCATATAAAATGCAGTGTCATAAATGCACTTTATCTACTGACATGCTTTTCACTTTAAATATCACAAGTAAATGATGAACGGTAAAAAAGGGCACCTTTTATATTATACAGCAGCTAAAAAAACAAAAAAACAAAAAAAAATCCGATTGACTCACTAGACAGATTTTTTTTTAATTTACAAGAAAAATCACCTGCCTATTTAAAATACGACAGAACTTTCCCTCCAACCCAATATATATATGCACATAGACACATATATGCACATAGACACATATACGCAAATACATACATATACATATGCATACATTAATTCATTTTTTAATTTGATCCACATAACAGAACAATAACATTGAATCAAATGCAAATATCTATGTGCTTCAGTTATCAGCATAGGTTCACTTATAAGAAAACTTCCTTTTTGTGCATCTTTTTATCATAACAATAAAACTTACTCTAAATTCTCAAGCATTATCTATTTTCACGTTTTAATGAAATGGCTCCAGGTAGAATAAAAATTTTCCAGGTAAGTAGAAGTTATTCTTTGGAATTGTGCTCTGAATTCCTATGCTGAATCACCCTGCATTTTCAGATCTTTCACTTTTATATCAATGGTTAAGTATGTATTTCCCATGAGGAGGCATTTTACTATGAATTTTACAATGAATACATGAGAAAATTTTCTCTAGGACAAAATTAACTACTGAAAAAGAACTTGAGATCATACCTCAGAAGTCAGATGAATATTGCTGTATAATACGGTTACATATGTGGAAAATTGGACATAATTTAGTCAAAAATTAGATCATAAGCTATGGAAATGAATGGACAGTCCTTTTATTAAGTGAAAATAAATTTTTTGATTTAACCAATACTTAAAATAATCTATTTAAATTAATAAAATTTATAATTTCGGTACTTCTCTGTTAAAGCAGCCATCATGCTTAATCGTAAATACTGGCAATCTGAACCACCTAATATGTAATACACAAATTTCAAATGTCACTTAAAGACTTACACAGTGGATCTTCTTTGCACCATATACATTATTAATTTAGAAGCAAAATAATTCATTTAATAATCAAAAATACAACTCAAAAACTTTTGTTAATTGAAGATGGCTCTGAAGGAAATTTAGTACATTAAAAATATACCAAACTTTTCTCAGTGATTTTTCTTAATGTGGTGTACACATGAAAACAATGAATAATAATTTTATTATATACCTGCATTTGGTTATCATCAAACTCAAAATCCCATGTGTGAGCAGGTGGTTCATGAGAGCCATTCGGATTTTTCCAGTCTGAATAGTCTTTTTTGTCTGAAGCAGCAAACACTTCAAATGAATGAAAGCAAAATGCAAAGATAACAATAGCTCCTTTATAATGCAGCATGATTCTTTATTCTATATAAAAATAATTTAAATATTAATACATTCAAAAAACAAATTTTTAGGCAACAATTTTCTTAATTGTAATTTGTAATAATAACCAAATACTTAGAGTAAATGCTAATAAAAATTTCTCTAACCTATTTCATCTAAAAATGAGCATTCAGAAATAATTTAAATCGGGTAAAATTTACACTACTAATTTTTTCCCTTGTAATTTTAAATAATAAATATTTCGAATAAAGAAAGTAAAAAAAAAATCTAGGATGATTCATCAGTATACATTTCCTCCATCAAATAAGCATCATAATTTTAACTGATCAGCTTAAGTGAGTCAAATCTATAACTTTTCAAAACTTGATCAAATTTATTTTTTGACACAGTGATCCACAGTTCTTCATTTAATTTAGGCAATATACAGTTTTAGGCATTTCTGCACACAGGCATTCAGATGCACACATCATTTGAGGCCAGTTTTGCTCACCAACCATCCACTGAGCTGAACAAAACTTTAAAAAAAAGCTCTATTCTGATATATGTGCTTCATGGCTGACCTAGAATAACAAATGCATAAGAATGCTTGCATTTGTGGTGATAAGGAGCATGCCTTATGCATGCATTGGTGCCAATAAATACAACATGTCCATTTTTGGAAAAGCGCAGCTGTAGAACACAGACTGGCTTTATACGGTAGTATCAGATGAAAAACTTGCACATAAAGAAAAAGGTGAGCTACATTAAAACTTCTGATTGAGACCGACTCTTTTGAGCATTGAATACGAGAATTATATTTAGCGAACACAAGAATAATTTACTGACACACAAAATAACTCTGATATGTGATATACATATGTTAGAAAATTAGCGGAAACTAGTGAACAATCGGTTCATACTCTTATAACAATTTTGAAGGATGAAAAATCTATTCAAACTTTCATGACTATCACTAAGCTTGATATGCGTGACCTATATGAGAAACGCAGGAAATCCGATTTCGTTCTTGTCAGTGGGGATGTAGAAATTTACATTCACATTCTTTCTGCCAGATCTCCAGTATTTGCTCAAAATTTTCCAGCATACCATGATTAAGAACAATAAGAACAAAATGGCCATAGCAGATGTCCAACATGATGTATTAGAGCAGTTGGTGCAATTCATGCACTATGGCAAGATAAGTTCAGGTGCTTAAGCGATGGCTTATGATCTGTATTATATGGCTGACAAATACTAAATGTGGGATCTTAAAGATACAGAACAAAGTCTGAGATCCGGACTGCCAGATTTGAGATTTTTCGAGATATTGGATCATCAGTTTAAAACTCGTAAGATGGCATGTAGAAATTATAGAATTAAAAATATGAAATCATGATTTATGAACTAATGAAGCAATTATGATCTAAAAGGTAACAAAATTTACAAAAAAAAAAAAAAAAAAAAAACCTTAATATTTATTTGTTTACTTTAGTAAAAATTTTTTTCAATTTGTGCTAATAGTTTCTCTTTAATTCTGTAGACAGACATATTTTCTTATTCAGTTACAAAGTTCCATTGTTCAAGTCCTGTAATTGCTGTGTCGAGAATTCCGACTAACACGTCAATCGAAGTTTTTTCGTTTTCAATAACTTCTTTACCACTTTTTCACTATTGGTAGTGGCATTTTTTTTTATCTAGAACCATAAAACTACAGATTTCGCCATCCATTGATTGATGATTGCAGCATTGTCATCGCAGTGAAAAACTTCTGTTATATCTTCATTTTGGAAAATTTTATCTTTGTTTTGAGATATCCGAAAATCTTCACATTCGCGACTACCATCCTCATCATGAAATATGCTAGCTGGCCATAAATTATGCCAAGCCCTTTTTAAAGTATCTAGAGACATATCCTTCCACAATGCTCCACAAAGCAAATTTTAGGCTCAAATGCTAAACAACTATCTTGCAATTATTCAAGAAATTTAAGATGGATTTGAAAAATTCTACTTTATATTTGCATTTTCAGTATGTGCACATTCTATTATCTATAGGCTGAATGATTGGGCGCATAATTTGGAGGAAAGAATAATACAGATACATTACCTTTCACTACAATTTTAAGTGAAGTATGAGCTGAGCAGTTGTTCAAAAGTTCCTTTTTCTGTTTTCTTATGTGATATATAGTTGCCTTTCCAATTCCATTCTCCTCGGATAATTTGGAAACCTTTATCAATTTTTAATTTTCACAACTTTAATTTTCATAAAATTGCTGTAATAAAAAGAGCCTGCAAAGAGTAATTAAGCTGGATCAAATCAGAAAGTTAAGGAATAGCACAATCTGTTATATTAACTGAAATTCCTTAGAATCAGTAAAGTATAATTTTATCCTAGCTTAATAGCATCCGCTATACATTATTGGCTATGTAGCATGAGATTCGTGACGAAAGACAAGTTGTTCCACTAAATTTTGACTCGCTTTTATTGCACACTGAGACAATTAAGCCTGATTGTATTAGTTATTTATTATACTTACGTCTATGTTTTGCACATGCTTAAGGCTTATCTCAGTCCTGAATAAATAAATTCCTACACATACGTATGGATTATCGAGGGATTATCGATCTTACCTCCTGATGCAGTCTCCTGTGGGTCCTATATTCTGCTATCAAACGCCTTAAGTTCTAAATTTTTGTCGCCCCTAACTTAAGGATCCCAGTGCTTTCCCTAAATTCCAAAAATATTTTCATCTCTGAATTTTGTTGCTCAGTGCTTCTCTAAATTCCAAAATCCTTGTCTTAACTGAATTCTGCCGCCCACTGCGGTCACATGAGCTCTGATGCCGGTTCTGTTAATGTGAAAAACAAATCAAATATTCTTAATTCAAATAGCACTAAATGTAATCTTTTTCCCTATGAGTAGCATTAATAAAATCTATTTTTAGCATATGGAAAGAATTTTTTATTAAATTTTTCCTCGTCAATATTTCTTAGCACATTTAATTTAAAAATCTGTAATCATTGCCAAGCATAATGTCCATAAAAGGTTACCATACTCTTTATTATTCAATTACCAATATAAAAAAAAAATTGTTTGGGCATTGCTGCGTGAATCATTACTCAAGTTCCATGTGTTGATAACCATGCGGTGATGAAAGTAAAATATAATAAATAATGATTCGCCAGGTTGGCATCAGGGTTAGGTAGGTTAGGTTATTCAGTTATGGCAAAGCACACGAGGGCTATCTGCCTAAAGGGAGGGATGCCTTCGTGGAGGACTTTCTAAGGGAAACTGGCTCGTATACACGTTACACATGGGGAAAACCACGAAAACGCCCATGCAGCCAGCCCGTTCGTGGGATTCGAACCTCAGACCGAACTACCAGTGTTCAGCGTCTTTACCGCTCGGCCGCTGGCATCAGGGATATAAAATATTAGTATGTATAAAATCAGCGATGTTTCTATCTAGAATGTTTCAGTTTGAGATGTATGCCAAGCAGATACGCAGCTATGGAGGCAAATTATTGATCATGCAAATTTATGCTAAATTATTGTTTCTTTGATAACCAGGTATTTATTGAGTGCCGAAGAGAAATTAAGAATGTGGACTCTCCACGTTTTATTTGGAAAAATCAAATGTCCATGCGTAAAGCAAAAAAAAAAAAAAAGTCAGCTGTTTTGAGGTCTGGATTTTAGATTATTCCGGGTATTCGACGTCCGGATCTCGGACTTTGTACTGTATATGTCGGGAATACATTATTTCTTTGATCTGCATTTCAACAGTTATTGGGACAGTAATTTTAGACAACAGTCACCAAGATAATGAAAATGACACTATGCCATGAAGCTTGTTGCTCGCATATTTAAGCATAGCATTTTTCTCTATGAAACTCTATAAAAGTCAACGGAAAAAGTCCACTTACAACAGGGAATTAATTTCAATTTATTCCGCACTTAAGAAATTCAGACATAGGTTAGAGGGAAGGAATTTTTAACTTTATATGGATCAGAAATCGTTAGATTTTTTACCTTAGCAATTATGTTATTAGACTTTTTTTTTCAGTATTCTTCTGATATTAGGCATTTTAAAAACATTGTTGCTGATGCCCTATTGAGAATCAAAAGTGCTTCCATAACAATTTTCAGATTTAAAATTTTTTTTTGAAATTCGAAAGCTTAATTCGAAGGTACAAAACCTTCTCAAAAACAATATGTCATCTTTGAAGCTGGAACTCAAGTGATGCCAATACTCTTTGTGACATCACTACAGACATTTCTTGTCCTTTTGTTTCAAATTCCTTCTTTCACAGACTCATCTTTAATCATCTGCATTATATCATGTCGGGGGAACCATTGTAGTATGGTGTCAACCTTTGTTGTCCATATCACATTAAATCTTCTCCACTGCATTCATCAAGGGCTTTAATCAGACATAATAAACAATAAGCATTTATCTTTATTTCAAGACTTCTAATATACATACGGCCAATATCTGTTCTATCTCTGCATGCCTCTAAAAATTTAGGATTTGCTAAGTATTTGTATTATTAAATTATTTATGGTGTTTACAAGAATCACCAGAGTATATTTCTTAAAAGGTATGCATTGGATGAAGACAAAGCAGAAAAGGTGCTGACGGAGCTCAAGGAGAGGAGAGGCAGATGGCTGTCGGAGTTCACTGACACTCTTACTTGATATTTGAAGGTACGCCCTTCAAAGCTCCTACTGTTTTGATTTTGGTAATGCTGTAATATTTCCAAGTATGCATAGGCAACTTGTGTAAATTAATTTTAATGTGAATATGAATAACTTACATCTTACTTTATAAAGATTTTATCCAGCATTTTAATGTGTACATAATGTAAAACACTAAACTGGTGACCGGACGTGCCAAGGAGCAGGAAAATGATGCCGAATTGCAAAATACCTTATCAGGAAAGTCGACCTCATCACTGCTGCAGTCCTTCCCTATTGGTCAGCCTTCGGTCATTCCGCACTGTAATATATCTACAGGTCACATTCGCCCTTTTGTTCTAGTTACTTCATCGAGCAGTTTTCAGCAGCCTTCACTCTCTTTCAAACATAGGATCTAAAGCCTCAGTAAAGCTGATCGATAAAAGATATTTTTGGCCTTCAGTGAAAGCGGAAGAGGCATCTTGGGTTCGTGAGTGATTCCAGTGCCAGAACTCTGAAGTGACACGCCATACCAAAAGTAAAATTGGTGTTTTTGTGTCGCCTATTGCTATAGACACATTGACCTCTCCCTCCATTCAAAGGATTTCGATACTGTCTCACATGAGTCATTCATTTTTCTAAGTGGCCTTTAGTAGATGTATCTGCACAGACTGTTGTAGCAGCCTTCTATGCGGGTTGGATCTCCAGATTCAAATCTCCAATCCAGCTAACTATCGACCAGGAAAGGCAATTTGAATCATCAATCTTCGATGTACTAACCAAGTTCCTGGATACAACTCAACACCACACATCCCCATACCATCTGTCTGCAAATGGCCAAGGATTTCATCAGCAGCTGAAATCCGAAATCATGATACACAGCAATAATCAGTGCACTGCTGTATTGCCTACAATTTTATTAGGTTTCAGAGCCATTTGTAAGGATGATCTGCAAGCAACCACAGCAGAAATGGTGTACGAAGAAGCTCTAATTCGTCTCTCAGGAGAACTCCTGTGCCCTACTCCTGGAGCATCAGATCTAGTCACTTCTATCGGAAAGCTTTGCGAATCTATGCAACGCCTCCTTCCTCCTACAAATCAACTTCGTGACGAACAAGCGGTATTCATCAGCAAAGACTTAGCCACCTGCAGTCATGTTTTTCTTCAGATTAATATAGTAAAAAGCCTTCAGCTGCCATACGAAGGCCCTTATAAAGTGATTAGGCGAGACAACAAAGTTGTCACAATTTCCATACATAGCAAATCTAAGACAGTAAGCATCGATTGGCTTAAACATATATTACAAGTAAAGATGCTGAAGACTCTCTACAACAGAGGATCCGATGACAAAGTTGGAGATTCCAGCAGCTATTACCTGTGCTGAATTGTGAATCACCGGCAACAGTAACTTGCTCCGGCCGACGAGTACGCTTCAACCCTAATTTTTTTTAATTATGTTATTCTCTTTATCATAGCAATATACAATGGAACCTCAGACCACAAATCCATCACACCACAAATAATTAATTCGGATTACTTACATATTTGTTTAATCCTCTGAGTAGAAATCATCTGATTTTTAAAATGCACCAAACTCTGGCAATTATGTGCATAATGGTTCATCAGTGTTAGCAAACAATGTCACCATCTTCATTCGTGTTCTTTACGCATATGAATAAAAAATAGTAAATAATCTGCTGAAAATAGTTACCTGATATTTTTATAAAAAGGAATTTTGCACCCAAATACTGAACATCGAAACATTTGAACAGTTTTCAATAGAAAAATAGTGATACTGTGTCTTACACTCAGTATGCATTTGCCCCACATGGAGAAAATTCGTTCTTTAATGTCTGCAAGAATGCAATAATTTTTTGTTAGATTGCTAAAAGGAACAATTGGACTGAATCTATCTTTAAACCGACTGCCACAAAATTTCAACATGTGAAAAAAAATCATTTTTAAATAGGCTTATTGATTGATTATCAGAATAAATTATAATAATAGCATGCAATAATAATATAATAATATATAACATGTAGATGCGGAATAAGTAATTTTTTGGGGCAATTACAAATCATCATTCTCTTATTTTTCTATGAAAAAAATCGGCAAACTATTCCAATGTGGCTGCACTAATGTAAGCTCCAATTCAGTTCATGAAAAAATTTTCAGAACAGAAAACACCTCAGATGACAAATGGGGTCTTGAGCTATAAATGACTTCCTAATGAAGTTAGCAATATATGATTTTCTAAAATGTTTTGAGGCAACCTATGCTATGTAATTAAGACTCATGGACTTTTGGAAATATTTTGTAACTTAAAGGCTCATTAATGTAGGCTGGAAGAAAATGACTTGCAGAAGTATTTCAACCTGGAGAGAATTAATATCAGATTGGGTTGCAGGCACAGACTTTGATGTTAGAGTATTTGCAGTTAGAATTTTTTTTTTTTTTGGACTATGATATCGTGTCTCTAGGCAAAACTATAGGTTACTAAGTTGACAATCACAATGTGAAGATGTTACTAGAGGACTACAAAAATGACCTCAACAAGAAAGGACTGCAACAACTTCAGAAATAGCATCAAAAGGCAAATGTGAAAGAAATATCTTAAGAAGACGAAAGAAAAGTTATCCTAATTTTCTTATTTGCAAAACTGATGCATAATGGGAAAAAAGTTTTCATACAATAATATCAACCTGATAAAGCAGTCAACAAGCTACAACATAATTCAATAACAAAGCCATGTCTCACTTTAAAAACACAGGTAACAACAACTCATGAGAAATTTTGGGTGAAATGGAGGTCCAGCGAGCCTTAAGCTGAGTTGAATGGTGCTCATGGATAAAATAAGATGCCTCCTGAAAATAGTTACCTGGTACTTTTATAGAAAGGAATTTTGCATCTAAACAATAACATCATCCTCATCATTTTCCACTATGACATCAACTCTTCTTCGTCAGGTACAGCAAAATTAAATTAAGATTTTATCTATTTCATCTGTTTAATACTGTGTTTATCTATTTGGTTTTAGATTTAATTGTTTTTACAGATTTCAGGTTATGAATTTCTGCACAAAGTAATGTTGTAACGTTTAAACGAACAACTGCCTGCGATTCAAGAATGAATTAATCCATTTTACATTAATTTCTATGGGAAAAATTATTCCAATTTATAAACATTTTAGCTGATGAATGGTTTCAGAAATAAATTTAGTTCATGAACAAAGTTCACTGTATCAACAATCTCTGGAATCAAATATTTTATACGATTCCAATACAGGAATTACTACAGTTCTGTTCAGTTAATAATTATGTTTATATTCAGATTTTATGTCCAAGTTTAAGCTGTCTTTAACTTCAATACCTTTTTTTCCTGTTACAGCCCTAAAATTGGTATTTTACACATGTTATTATGTAATAAAGAACGCCTTATAATTTTTTAAATCAAGTTTTTTTTCGGAATTGCAAAACAAATAATCAGGATATTTTATGTCTCTCTTGTTTATGTTAATGTAAAGCACATGTAATTATTAAAAAGAGCTACCAATCTTGCAACTTGTTTATGTTAATGTAAAAGCACCTGTAATTATTAAAAAAAGCTACCAATCTTGCAAGTCCCCATACATAATTTCATAGTTATCATTCTACAGTACATGAAATTATTATTAATTTTCTAACAATTATCCTTTAATAATCATGGATATATTTTAAACTGATTAAGGTATCTAAAAAATTACTATATTTGACTTTTATTTTAAATAAAAAAAAATAAACTTAGTTATTCTTTCAAAATTTTTACTTTTGAAATAATTTGTTTTTTATTTAATAGGTATTTCTGAGAATGATAAGATGATAAATAATTAGGGTTATGGTTAGAAGCTATTGGAACTCTCAGATAATAAGAAACACAAAATTCTGTTACGTATTACATATTTCAGTCGTGATTTAAATTGTTTTAAAGGTAATGATTTATAAAGATTAATTTGTTTTTATTTTTGTAGTTGAACTTAAGTTTCTTTGGCTTGTTGAAAAGTAATTGTTGTCATTTAATTTGTTCTCTTGACAGTTTTGGTTAACGCTGATTTTTTTTTTAAGTTGCTTGAGTAATTAATTTTTTTTCTTCTTTTCTTTTGGTTGGTTAACTATTTAAATTTTTGTTTAGTTAATATTTTTTTTCTTAACTTGGTTTGTTTTTCTTTGAGAGCTTAGTGGCTGGTCCACTTTGTTTCTTCTTCACGTTAATGTTTCGAAATTGTTTGCTTACCTTACTAAGGGACGCCTTAGTGTCTTTCGGCTTATTATTTTTGAGTAGTTGGTTGTTATTTCTTGCTCACACGTGTATGTTGTGTTTTGGTTGATTACATTTGCCTACTTATTTAGTTTTATCCTTGTGGGCTTGTTGAATAACCTAGGTTCAACTGTTAGTTAAGTTACATTATTTACCTTGGTAGTTTTTTCACTTCTGTATTGGGGTGTTGCTTTGATTTAGGAAGACGTTTGTATCTCGTTTCGGGTAGAATTTTTGTCTTGTGTTTTTATTTAGTTTTGCTTCACCTTTTGAGGTGGGTGAAGGTAGTTTGCACTCAGGTGATTGTTCAATTTCTTGTTCTTGAAGGCTTGTTTTGAGTAACACACCTTTGCACGTGTTAGAGCTCTGTTTTTTTTAGAGTGTTTATTTGTAAGTTTTATTGTTTTGCTCGTGGTTTTTGTGTTATATTTTTTTTTGGATTAGAGTTGATTGTTGGTTTACATTTCTCAGGCTTAAGCTTAGTTTGGAAGTGTTTTATTTTGTTGTAAGTAGTATTGTGGATTCTGATTCTGAGTTTCCGGTGGTAGGGTTATTATTTTGTTTTACTTAAAAGTTAATTGGTAAAATCTTTTTTTTGTATTTAGTATTCTTTCGTCAGTTTAACAGCTGGCTCTGGTTCAAGTAATGAGTAATTTCTGCCATTGTCATTACTGCTTAGGTCTAACTTTTTATGTGTTTTGTAAAGTCAGAGGTTATTGATTCTTTTCTACCAAAATTTTTCTTTTCGGAACGGGGGAGGACTGTTACATATTACATATTTCAGTTGTGATTTAAATTGTTTTAAAGGTAATGATTTATAAAGATTAATTTGTTTTTATTTTTGTAGTTGAACTTAAGTTTCTTTGTCTTGTTGAAAAGTAATTGTTGTCATTTAATTTGTTTTCGTGACAGTTTTGGTTAACGCTGATTTTTTAAGGCAAATAGTACATTTTACAATAGGTAGAATAATATTATAATAATGCAATAATATATTACAAAATAAAAATTTTTATTTCAT
>KK119805.1:84330-109713 GCA_000611955.2 Stegodyphus mimosarum
AAAAATGTGGCTGCGCTGTGACGTGGCCGAAGTTTGCTTGTCAGATGTCTAAGCCTACAATGTATCTACTATGTTAACTTCACTGTTTGGAACGGTATGAAAATTTTGTTTATTCTCACAACCGCCACCAATGTAAAAATTTGTATTAAGTCAGTTATCTCTTAATAAATTCTAACTTTTCTTGTAATTTCTTCACTTTTAAATTTAGAACACTGGACCCAATAGTATTTTAAATTCTAACACAACGCAAACTTAATCATCTGTTGGAGTACTTGGTCACTATTTACTATTTATTTGAACACTAGTTTTACAGTATATATTGTGTTTATCATGTATGTCACAAACTTTACACTCATGCAATATGTGTCTTATTCATGTGATTTAGAATGGTTATCCAAATTTTGACTTTCATTTGATATGGAATTAAAACATAAACTAAACTCTTAAGTTATTAAAAACTCCAACAATACAACTTCACATAATGAAACTTGCTATAATTTCTAATTTCAAATAACAAACGAAAATGAAGATATGATCTCAAACTGAGTTTCTTTCAAAAATTAGTTTGAATAATCTATTTTTAATGAGGTGTAAAAAAACTAAAATTACTGATGCATACATCTGTTCATTTTGATATATACTAATAATGCTCAATAATTATGTCAAATATTTGGCAATAATCATATCTTTATATTTGAGCATATTTAAATAATTTTTTATGCATGGCCTTTCATATCATAAGAAAGGCTGTAGTGTAGAATTGGGTGCCCCTTGTTTTTTGGCAAAAAATTTTGTTCAGTTTTGGCGATGAAACCCCATTTCTGTTTACCATGAGAATTTTAACATGGTTTTAGCTTCTTTATTTATTTAATTGAAAATAAATCGATGTGTACATGGACAATGTCAAAATGTGCAATGACTAAGTTTGTGCAAGTCTCTGATTTTTTTTTAAGTGAAAATAGGTCGATGTGTACATGGACACGAAGTTTGTGAAATTCTTTGACTTCTTGTTTTGGTTTTGTGTAGCGGCCATCTTGAAATTGTGTCTTATTGGCGCCGATCTTGGCATCAAAACAGAATCGCCAAAAAGCAAGGGGAACCCAATTGTAAACTTTTACCACAAGAAATTTCTGCTATCCTAAATTAAGTCTCGTCATCAAGCAGAAGGTAGTTAACACAATAATTATTTTTACAGTAACATTTCTAAATGAAGTCTGGTCATCTGCAGGAGGTTTCAAGTTTCATTGAAAAATTTTCATTCAATGCAGTCATTGAGAAATGTTTATTTCTTTTCAACAGTTCTTTTATGATATTAACATGAAATAATTAACATTTTGATGACAATTTCATGTTATTAGCATCAAAATAATTTCTAAATTTAAAAGGTATAATGCAAACAAATTTTAATTAGGTTCATCGATGCCTACAAAGCTTGAAAGTTCATTACATTTAACAGAATTTAAAGCCAATAACCTAAATTTTCAAAAGCATTGTTCATGAATTTCAACATCATTTTACATGAACTGAAATACAAACATTTAAAAAAATCCTGATAACTCATTTATATTATCATAACAATCCAAATGTTTCCAACAAGTTACATAGGGTTAAAAGTAATATGATTTAAATCAATACACATTCATAACACACAAATATATAATTATTTAGTTACACACACAATTACAATTTCAATACTTTATCTTGAATCTTCCCTTCTAGATTCTTTTCTATTCACTTCTTTCTATCTTACAGTTATTTGTTAATTTTATCATTATTTTACATAGAATTTGATTACAATAAATTTCAGAAGTCATAGCCAGCCAGCATATATCTAACTCAGCTGATTTGACATCCGCTGCACTTTTTAATACGAATATCACTCACATTCTATAAAAACAGAGTGCTACAGATATATACTTTTAAAATATTATATGGAAAATTAATAGAAATCTGAAGTAACCTATAGTACTGTTACACTGTTAATGAACCTTAAATTAAAAATTTTTTCTTTATAGCTATTTTATATTATATGCAACTTAAATTTCGTACAGAATTTACTGGATGTAAACAATGTACGAAAAAGCGACAAAAGTAATTTTCTTCAAGAAAATAAAACAGCTAATATCGGCTTTTCCTACTATTATAAAGAGAAAATAATTTAGGAATAGCATTTATATTCAATGATGTAACACTTTTCTGATATGCCATGCATGAATAGATCACAGAGCAGAAAATCAAGTCTAAGATGTAAATCTTGCTCCAATACCTGCATCACACGAAAACTAAGACTAAACACTATTTTCATTATTCGTTTCATTCGCATCATATGCAAAGAAATGATATTTACATACGCGAGTTTACCCTAATTTTACTGGTGCAAGAATAAATGAGAATATTAAAATGCAAAATTTAGTTAATCTTACCAGGCTGATCTCTAAATATTTATTGTTTGAAATAAGTCTGTAGTTAAATATGTATTGATTTTTAAAGCCTTTTCAAAATTTCGGCGTCGATCTGCAGAGAAATTGATAATGCTCTATTGCACAATACTCTATTTTAAAATTCACATTTTATATGATCAATATATAGTGAAACCGTAAAAACATGAAGCAAGGAAGCGCATTACAATTCAGCGAATTGCAGTAAGAATTCAAAAATTAAGCCGAACGTAGTAATGCATAGCTCTGCATTATCTTCAACATTTTCTGCAGAGCAGACTTAAAACGAGTATGCGCGTTTGTGAATACTACTTAGGAAGTGGATCACGTGACAATATAAGCCAATCAAAAAATTTCATTTACTAAACGACGAAAAAAGAGCTCTTTTTGTAACCAATCAAATAGCAAATTATTCCATCTCATTCACTTCAGGTCAATAACAAGACCGTTTATAAAAGCGAAAGTAATCAAAAGTAATTAAAAATATTTCCATGAAGCTTAAAAAAATAAAAATTTTTATTTCAAAAGCATAATCTTAACCTGACTTAATATGAAGTTTCTAATTAGGACACTTAATTACTTAAAAGAATTTAAGCGCAGCAAAGAGCACATATTCTCTTTCGAATATCATCTATTCCCTGCTATTAAAATCTGATGAAAATTGATCCTGCTTCGATCAGAAAAATTTAGAAAACAAAATGTATCTAACATCGATTTTTCATACACGATAATTTATTTAAAGGCAATGTAAAACCTAAAAAAGGGCAAATCATTAATTTTAGAATCACCAGAAATGGATACTACATTAAATTTTAAAACTATAATTTATTCATTGTCACATATTTCGATTTGCGGTAACAGCTGTTGTCTCAGATACATATTAAAAAGAACTTAAGTTCATTATATGGCTATCATATTTCCTGTCATATTTCCGTATTCGAAAACGGGAACTTGGCATAACGTGCTAAGCCAACCTTTATTATTCCAGCAAAAGTTTAATCCGCTGGCCAACAACGTTTTGCCAGAATAATGCCATGAATATTTTTCCAAAGAAGTTATCCTCAGAAAATTTCAGCCTTTCCACTTTTTACCCTGTAAAACTTCACCCATTCAGTGTTCCAGCTTTGGCCTTACAACTAGCATAACTTTTAATGTCTCAACAGATTTCAGCTTTCCCTATTCCCTCGCCATAACAGGAAGGACTTTTCGCAGTATATTGCATTAATTCCATGTACTAAGGTATATATGGCATTAATGCAGTTCTTCGGCTCCTCAAAATACAAAAAAACCCTTAGGCTTTTCTGGACAAAATTTTGTAATCATAAGTAGCGGAGAGGAAATGATTTGCGACCGTGATTAAAAACAAGGCTATCATTCATTTTGTTACCCATAAGCTTCGTCACTACATGATTAGAGCCTATACTGTTTGATGATGTCATTAATAAAGTTCGGCATTGTTACTGTGAAACTGTATGAATACTGGTGCAGTACTTTTTATAAATAATATAAATAATAATAAAAAAACATTATACAATACAACAAAAGTCTTGAAAATTTAGGTATCTTTCTCTTATTCCAGAATAATTTCATATTTAGTTATTTGAAACAAGAATAGAATTATTTTTATTTCACTTGAAAGTGAATCTGAATTACATAGTTCTAGGAGGTTCCATTGATCGAATATATGAGTTTGTTCCGTTTCGGTGGGTATCAACTACTTAGACGAGCTGTCATACACTTTTCTGTTCATGTATTCTTCAGTAGAAGTTGAATTCACTTGAACTCACTTCTCAGATTTCCTAAACTGTATTCTCACTTGTTGATACAGTCTAAGGTTCCTCTAGAGGAGCCTTAATACAGTCTAAGTAGGTTTTATAAAAAAATAAATTCACCTACCAGAAAATAGCTTGCTCCATTAATTTCTTCTGAATCTACTAACACACTTGTTATTTTTGGACATCAGAAGTCAGATGCTTTTCACTCTTCTTTAGATTTTAAATTGTTATATGATTTTCTTCTGTAGTTGAAATATTATCTATTTAATTAAGAAAATAAATCTTTCAAATATATGCATTTGATCTCTTGCAAACGACAACCACAGTTTCAATCAAAAGATTACATACTTTTCCCCTGCAATATAACAGGATATTTTTCTGGGAAAGAAGATAAGAACTAAGCTTTTCACATAGACTTCTGGTATGAGATACAGGTTATGAGACTGAATAAGAAACGAGTATTTTAATAGCTTTTGCAAAATGAGGTAGAGTCTTGATACATAAATCAAAACGACAAATTTGAAGAGAACTTAAAAAGAAGAATTTTTTATTTATTTTTTAAGTAGTACATATGCTGAGTCTAGTTCTGACACCACTTTTTAATAAACAGAAAACATGCTTCCTATTTTGCATTATTAAAATCAAGAGCTAAAAGTTTCCCTCGTTTCCTTTCTACAACTCTTAATGTAGTTCCGATGAGATTGACATTGATTATAATGTCAATCTCATCGGAAAAAAAAAATATCTTTCGTTACCATGACTGATAGTTTTTTCATATAATGCATCTTTTCCAACGGAACGAAACAAAATCTCAGAACGTCAGCTACGCACCCTCGCCTCCCCCAAAAAAGAGAGAAGGGAATTAATGCAGTTTTACGACTGCTAAAAATACAAGGAAACCTTAGGCTTAGTTGAATGAAATTTTGTAATCAAAAGTAAGTCAGGGGAAATGATTTGTGCAACTGATCGCGATAAAACCAAGGCTCTCATTCGTTTTGTTAACCATAAGCTTCATTACTACTTGATTACAGCTTATACTGTTTGGTGATGTCATTAATAAAGTGCGTCATGTTTAGTGTGACCATTCTTTTTCTTTCTCAAAAGGAACGTTTATTAATTTTTAGATAATAGAATGAATATGGAAAAAAAGCAGTATTTCTTCATAGTTTTTGTAATTAAAAAAAAGAATAAATAGGTGAAAATAAATAATTTATATGGTCATATATATAAAAAATATATATAAAATAAATAACTTATACAATATATAAAATATATAATTATATACGTAAAATATATAAAATAAACAATTTAAATAATATATATGGTAATAATATATATGGTATATACATATATATATATATTGTTACGAATTTCACATTTGTTTGGCTATTTATTTAGAATCAGTCAGTCAATGATTTTATAGCCGAATTATTGCAAATAATGCAACTTTACCGGCTCAATGACAAAATTTGCCTAAAAAGGCCACAAGACGTTGAAAGTCCAGACAAATAAAAAATAAAAGAGCAAAGGTCAAAAGGGAAGCCACAAGTGGCAAATACAAGACGACTGAAAAGATATACAATGCATAATAAATATAAAATATACAAGTTTAAATACGATACAGTATCATGAGTTACAAAACAGTTAATGTAAATTGAAAAGTATAAGTAAGGTAGGCACCAAACATGTACAGGATATTAAACATTGTGTGAACGGAAACCAGTCATGAATTTTTATTACGTGGGGAAGTTAGCACTCCGCGTGAGGAATGCTGCAAGTGCACGAAGGTCAACGTCCTCTTCAAGGATGATGTAATCAAACGTGTTGAAGTGCTTCAGTCGGTCACAATTTATGGCTTTATCGAAGAAATTTTTGTTCAATTTGTGCAGATATTTTTCCATAGTTTCAATTTGTAGATCCTTATGTAGCATATCGTTAGAAACATAAAAGTGAACTCCGGTAATTAATCTTAAGAATCTATTTTGAATAATTTGAAGAATTTTAATATCCTTTGCCTTATAGGCTGCCCATGCGGGTGAAGCGTATGTCATAATTGGACGAATAATAGCAGTGTATATGTGACGTTTTTTATAAAGGTCTAGTCTTGAATATTTTCCAAGTAAGGGAGTGAGGCTGTTAATTACTCCTATGGTCTTCTGTTTAATTTTTGCAATATGATCATTCCACTTAAAGGAGGTGTTCAGCACGATACCAAGGTACTTGGCTTTGGTGACAAGTGGTATTTTTTCATTAAATAATTTCAATTCACCATAGAATCCTTTGCGTGCATATCTTCTCCGGATGAGTAAAAGTTGAGACTTTGATGCATTAATAGCAATACGCCACTTGGTGCACCACGATTCAATGGAAGGCATAAATTTTTGAAGTTTTAATACTGCATGTTCAGCCCTAATGGATCTGACAGCCACTGCAGTATCGTCCGCATAGCAGCCGATAAAGCAGCCGCTAATCAGATCCAGGGGCGGAAAATCTGACACATAAAAGAGATAAAGAAGGGGTCCTAAAATAGAACCTTGTGGAACAGAAGCTTTAATATTCCTGAGACTTGAGTGTTCATTTTCTATGGAAACAAAAAATTTTCTATTTGTAAGAAAGGAGTATAGTAACTTGATCATTTCCGGTTCAATGTTTAAGGAGATAAGCTTGTAGATGAGCCCCTCATGCCAGACGCGGTCGAAGGCTTTCGCCACGTCTAGCATGAGTAAGGCTACACAAGATTTGTTATGCAGAGCATTTCCAATAAATTCAGTTAGCCGAACGAGCTGTTTAACAGTTGAAAGGTTTTTCTGAAATCCAAATTGTTCCTTGGGTAAAAGATCGAAATAAGTTTGAAGTCTGTTCATAATAATTCGCTCGTAAATTTTGCCTAGACCAGGCAAAAGGCTGATAGGTCGGTAACCTTCTGGCTTCATATGATCTTTGCCAGGTTTAGGAATCAGGATAATTTTGGCTTTTTTCCAGCAAACGGGAAAATATAAATTTGTAAGGCATGCGTTTATGATATTTACAAATCTGCATAGAACATTAGTAGGGAGATGTTTGATTGCAATGTTTGTAAGCTTGTCGTGCCCTGGGGCTTTTTGATTCTTGAGCTTCTTGATAATATAAATAACTTCTTGAGGTGTTGCAAATTTAGGGCATCTATGTACTGCAGGTGCATTAATCCAGTCAGAGATATAATGGTTGACATAATTAGTGAATTCTGGGTCATTTGGTGACTCATTAGGCGAAAACTGAATTTCGAGATGATCAGCATGGACCTCAGCTTTTTCTAAGTTAGTGAGAGCAATTCTTTGTTCCCCATAAATGGGTTTATTTATCGTAGGTTTATTTTTCAGGCGCTTAGTAAAATTCCAGAAGGAGTTGTCAGGCGCGTTGAAATTAAGTATTTTTTCATCCCAGATTTCCTTGCGATGATCTGCAATTTCCTTTTTAATTTCACGATTAAGTTTATTAAGTTGTCTTTTTAATCCAGGGTCCCATGATAAATTCCATCGTTTTCGTAGTTTATTTTTCATTTTTTCATTTCATTTTTTATTTTTCATTTTTTCTCGAATGCTTGTTGGTAATTTTCCAGTAAATCTATCCGCCGGGACGCTATGCGTTGCATTATCATACGCATGCATAATAGTATCTGTGAGCATGTTGATAGCTCTATCAATGTCGGTGTTATTCTTCAAGGGAAGGAAGGGCGGGTTGTAATTGTATAGAATTTCAGTAAATTTGATCCAATTAGTAATCTTTTTTAAGCAGGGTTTTTCAGTTTTGGAGATTCCAAGAGTGCCAATAACCGGAACGTGATCAGATGTCAAGTCAATATTTAGAATTGTAATTAAAATTCCTTTTTATATCCCCGTGCAACGCAGACGATTTTTGAAGAGAAAGCTACGCCGAAAAAAAATAAAAATAAAAGAACGAGTGCATTTAATACTTAATAAATAAATATCTCGTAATTACTGTTGCCATCCAGAAAAATCTAGAAAATCAAGGTTGTTCTATTGATAATTAAAAAGCTTATAAAAGCCGAATTGAAACACTTCTAAACAGGCACTTTCGGTTTTTTTGTGGGATTTTGAATGGCTTTATTTACTTTTAAATTTTACTTTTCATAGGGCAAATTATTGATAATAGCCCCGCCTTCCTTTTGTTTTTACTTACTTTAATTAGTACCTTTCATATATATAATTATATATTTTTAAAAAAAATCTGTTATTACTTATTTTTAAGTTATTTTGTACTTGCCAATTTATTAGAATCATACTTATGCATTCGATGAGGGGTAGGGTCCTTTGACCCATGCACCCTGGTTTTCGAACCACTCTCCTCGCCATTCTCATCTCAGCAGTTGTTGAGTTGTCGTTGTAGTTGTAGCTGTAGCTGTTTAAAGCGAACTGCTGTTTGTTTACTTAATGCTGTAGCGATTTCGCTGTGAGAGAGAATTAGTTTATCTGTTTTGAACTGAGTTTTGCTGAATTAGTTTATCTGTTTTGAACTGAGTTTTGCTAAACGTTTGAGATATTGTGATATTGTGCGAATATCTGTGTAGAAATATTTCAGCATTTAAATTTATTTCTTGTGGAAAGAGTAAATTTTTGTTAACTTTTTACTACTTGTGCATTCAATATATAACGAACCCGTACGCACATCTTTGGTGTCAGGAGTGGGGATTGAATGCCATTCACGAGAGCAATGGAAGAACAATTGAGACAGCTTGTGACTGTTTTTGCTGCATTCCAAGAAAAGATGGAAGGGGCCGTCAACTCCATTAAAGAGGAGATGAAAGCTGGTCAAGAATCAGTTAAAGAGGAGATGACAGCTGGTCAAGTATCTGTTAAAGATGAAATGAAGGCTGTTCAAGAATCTGTAAAAGATGAAATGAAGGCTGTTCAAGAAAAGATTGAAGCATGTCAAGAGGAAATGAAAAGGGAAATTACCAGCGTAATAGAAAATAAATTCGAGGCCATGGAAGGCAGAATTGACGCTGTTGAAAATAAAGTTGAACACATTGAAGAAATAGTTTCTTCTGTAAAATAACAAATAGAAGGAAGAGTTTCTGCTGTGGAGCAACGAATCGAAGGAATAGTCTCTGCCGTCCAACACCAAATCGAACAACAAATTGATGACAAAGTTTCTGCGGTTGCGAAAGAATTTGATACTTTAAAGAAATTCGTAGCGACGGCAGGAAGCAATTCGGATAGTTTCAAATTTCTACCCATGCGTGTTCGTCTCTCTCTGAAGCTATCCACATATGATGGGAAGACCTCTTGGCAAGTGAATGAGACACAATTTTCTACAGTAGCGGATGCGAATGGATGGGATTCCCAAGCTAAGGCCTGCCATCTTGCTGCTTCTCTGAGAGCAGACGCAGCGGATATGCTGCAGACTCTTCCCGAAAACCAGAGACTAGATTTCGAAGCTCTGTCCGGCGCTTTAGAGCTGCGTTTCGGAGAGAAGTGTTTAAAAGTTTATAGCAGGTTTTAGTTAAAATCCCGTCACCAGAAGCCTATGGAAACGCTCCAGGAGCTCGGCACGGATGTTGAAAGGCTGTCCCACCTCGCCTTTTCAGAGTGCCCGACAGAAACAAGAGAAATCCTGTCCCTGCAATACTTCCTCGACGGCATCCGGGATTCTGAAATACAGAAAGCACTGCGAATGGCTGATGTGAAGGGTATAAAAAGCACTCTAGTGTACGCCATGAAATTCGACGTATCTCAGCAAGCAACTCGTAGAGGTCACCACCCAGTCAGAGCTGTGCGAGTCCATGAGCCAGTGGATCAGGTGATGGCTCGTTTAGATGATTTAACAAGACAAGTGAATGCCTTGCAGCGGAATATTGGTAATAAGATATAGACAGTAAAGTGCTGGAACTGCGGAGCTGAAGGCCACTTACGAAGGAATTGCAGAACACCCCAGAGCACGGAAAGTAAGATCATTTCCCAGCAACGACGCAGGAAGCAAATTAATGATCATATCGCGGAACAGAGTTTGAGCGGTAGTGAACAACCCCGTTTTAAAGCGCTCAAGATTTCTGCAGTGTGTGGCAAGATTGTCCATCAATGGGCATATCGATGGAGTGGCTTGCAACATGATCATTGATACAGGAGCTAATGTTACCATCATTCGGAGAGAATTAGCTAAAACGTTTAAGGAAAAACTGATTTGGACGCCATCCTGTGTTACCCTCCAGACTGTACCCGGTGAGAGAATTGACATAGATGGAAAGTTAAACGTGAAAATCACGCTTGGAAGTGCCGTTTACCATCACACGGCATATGTGGCAGATATCACAGATCCTTGCATACCCGGATTGGACTTTTTAAGGAAACACGATTTTTCCTTAGACTTCGAAAACAACAAACAGCTTTCAGCATTTGAGGACATGACTATCGATCCTCAGAAAGGATCTTCCCCACGAAACACCGATGTGTTGTCTGAAAGACTCTGCTCAGAAAGCTGCCGAAATCATATTAGGGTCGAAGAGAAATCCAAGACTACCAGCAATTCTCCATCCCAGATATTCATCGGTCGTGATCTTCGTCTGCCTTGTGATTTCTTATTTGGCCGCCCTGCAGATGCGCCTTCATCGCCTGAGGAATACATCCAAGATGTCCAGGCCCGGTTTGAAGTGAAGCACCGTTCTGCACGAAAGCGAGACAGCTTGGAGACGAAGAAGATGAAGACCCGCTGCGACACGAGAGCTTCTGAACATCGACTCAATGAAGGAGACAAGGTGTGGTTGTGTAAGTTGACTTTCTCCAAAACTACAGCCACCTTGGGATGATCCTTACACAGTCCTAAACAGACTGAACGACGTCGTGGTTCGGATCCGTAAGTCATCGAACTCTAAAATTAAAGTCGTTCATTACGACAGGTTAGTTCATTACTATGGCCATAGTACGTAGTGTATATAATTGTAAATAGTAATGTAGATAGTATAAGACATGGTCCTATTAGTATTTAGTATTTGATTTGTATTTGTTAAGTGTTAGTATTTAATAAGTATTTGCACTTGATAGCATTTGTATTTGATAGTATTTGATAATATTTGTACTTAGTATTTGATAGTATTTGAATTGTATTTAGCGTTGGATAGAATTTAATTTGTTGAAAGTTACTTATTGCAATTATTATTTATTTTGTTATTATATAGTGATGTTTATTATAGCACTGATGCCTTAGTTGTAAGTTTGGCTTCCTGTCCAAGGATTGTACTGCCCAGGACGTGCAGTCCTTGGGAAGGGGGAAATGTTACGAATTTCACATTTATTTGGCTATTTATTTAGAATTGTAATTAAAATTCCTTTTTATTTACTCGTGTAACGTAGACGGTTTTTGAAGAGAAAGCTACTTCAAAAAATAAAATAATAAAGGAGCGCGTGCATTTAATGCTTAATAAATAAATATAGCGTAATTACTGTTGCCATCTAGAAAAATCTAGAAAAATAGAGATTGTTGTATTGATAACTAAAAAGCTTATAAAAGCCGAATTGAAACACCTCATCTCAGTAGTTGTTGCAGTTGTTGTTGTAATTGTAGCTGTAACTGTTCAAAGCGAACTGCTGTTTGTTACTTTTATTGCTGTTTTTAATGCTGCAGCGATTTCGCTGTGAGATAGAATTAGTTTATCTATTTTGAATTCAGTTTTGCTAAACGTTTGAATTATTGCGATATTGTGCGAATATCTGAGAAGAAATATTTCAGCATTTTAATTTATTTCTTGTGGAAAGAATAAATTTTTGTTAACCTTTTGTAGAGACATTAGGATTTTTTGGAAGCAGGAACGATGAAAAATATGCATCGCCTTCGCCGGGAATCGAACCACGGATCTCTGAAATACCGGCTCAGTGTGCTGACCATTACACCACGAAGGCACGCTAAGAATGTGGGAGATATACCTTATATACTCCCCTTTTTAAAGGGCGACTAGGGTTTTAGGGGACCTAGTCGCCAAATCCTGGGTGTGGAGAGTCATCATCCACAACCCTTTTAGTTCGATCGCCACTGTAGAGACATTTGGTTAATTACATAGCAGGAGACATGAAAAATATGCATCGCCTTCGCCGGGAATCGAACCACGGATCTCTGAAATACCGGCTCAGTGTGCTGACCATTACACCACGAAGGCATGCTAAGAATGTGGGAGATATACCTTATACTTTTACTACTTGTGCATCCAATATGTAACGAACCCGTACGCACGTAACAATATGGTATATATATATTTTTTGGAGGAACAAATTTTCTCAAATGTATTTGGTTTTGATTTCAAATCAGAATGCAATTCTTGGCAAAATGTCTTACAGTTTGCTTTGGTGATTAAAGAATACAATCAGTTGACTGAAAATGGTTGTCTTGCACCGTGTGATAAACCTTCTGTCGCAGCAACTTTCAGATTTTCTGAGTTAATAAGAACAAAAATGTAAGAAAGAATAAAAAATAAGTACCGAAGAAGTCATAAGAAATCGTTCGATCTAGTCTGAGTTGAGTCTCAGGAGAACGGAATAGCTATATGTGAATACCAGCTAGTTTACTTCAGCAAATACTACACGAACGCTCCCTTCCTCTTAGGTATAGTTCGACCGCCTTAGCCACGACCATAAGCGCAAATACGCATGTGCCATTTAGACCGATTTATTCTCAAAATGGGGTCGATGGAATCAGGGTGGAATCATGCCGTAGGGATTTTTTTCCGTTCTTATTTTTCCCTGTTTATTTTAACGGTGTTCAAACGGCATAGACATAAGAAGATAAAATTGCTTTTCAGTAGCCTAAGCTAATATGCTGAATCTCTGCTGGAATTCTATTGATTGGCTTCCTTTTCTTAAAAACAAATTTAGCTAAAAAGTAGCGTTCCGTAATTTTTAGTGACCTTACCCTTAAAAATAAGAAAAGAAATACGGATTGTTCGTATAAAATTCAGGAGTTATTGAAAAAAATTCAACATTCTTGTTTTCTGGGCTGCAAACCAATGTGAATAGTAGCATTTATTTCTGTAAACATTTAAAAGAAAAGGGGGAGGTAGCGAAAGACAATTGACGACAGCATCACCCGATGACTTTTCCTCCCTCGGTTATATAAATTCCTTCTTTCCGACGAAAGAGAACTTTCACGTGACCTCTCATTTCGCGGCACTTAACTTACGCTTCTTTTCTACGTTCTATGTGTTTTTGCAGAATGCCAGCCAAAGTTGCTTTTAAGACGGTAGGATTATAGATACCCCTGGGGGCTCTGCCGTATTCAAATAACTTACCGTAATTTTATTTTTAGTTTAAATGAAAGTAATTTATTTAATAATTAATTAAACACTTTAGAATTATTTTAAACAAACGTCAATCTGAAAATTTGTTATTTAGCTTATAAGGTATATCTCCCGGATTCCCAGCGTGCCTTCGTGGTGTAATGGTCAGCACAGTGAGCCGGTGTTTCAGAGATCCGTGGTTCGATCCCCGGCAAAGGCAGTGCATATTCTTCATCTCTCCCTGCTTCCAAAAATACCTAATGTCTCTACAAGCTATCAATACATAATTTAATGACCAAAATGTAGGAATAACGAAGTGTAACCACCAAAAATTTCTTTTGTGGCATTAATTTTTGTTTCTGTATGTTTTAATAAATATTTAATAACGAAATTTAAAATTTATTTAAAGTACTCTTTATTTTGTTAAGAAAATCTACCTGCTCAGCTCTTTTCAGATCGTGCATTCGGCCGGTATTTAGTTTGAGTTTGAGACCACTAATTTAATAAACTCTCATAAAAAATTCAACTAAATTAAATCTAAAACTAAAAATATTAAAATATCGAAACTAAGCATATGTGAACAAAATACATATAATTTTAAACAAGAAAAGAAATACTACATTTCACTTTTATTATCTTTGATGTCACTTTTATTATCTTTCACTTTTATTATCTTTAACACCGCAATAAATGAATGTCTGTAAAAAAGCAAAAAAATTGAAGCGTATAAAACTCTCTGATTAAAAATCAGTTCTCACGTACCAATAAAAATGATAGAATTAATGGATGAAAAATGTTGGAAAATGCTCATTTTCAGAAATCTAAATAATACAGGCTTTGCTATATCGCAGTTAACAGTGTGGCATAAATCATGTCTTCGTTACAGCTTTAAATACGTGATCCTGAATAATCAATAAAACCAATTCATGTGGAATAAAAAGAGGTCGATTTAAATTAAATTAAAATGCATCTTAATAATAGCTGTATTTGAACACTCAGCGTTCTTTTTTACCACCTGTGTGAACAAAATGCCATGTCATATTATCTGAAATAAAACGCTTTCAGGACATATACGTAGATAGATTCAAACCTTTCCGGAGTGATACGTTTCTGAAAGAAACAGAAAAAATGTTAATAGAACAGTTTGTTTTTAAATTTGACATTTTGTACCTTGATACACTTTTCACAACATTTAATGAGCAACTCACGGCCCTGAAAAAATAGTATGATGGTTTGCCCTTAAAAATATTTAGTAACTGCTTTCATATCAACCTCATCATAAAATTTATTTTTAAGAAGGTCAGATTTTAGTTTAGAAAACAGATAATAAACATTTAGAGATAAATTTGGGCTGTAAGGATAAAAGTTAAGCTTCTTAAACCCATAATATTGTCTTTGAATTGCACTGACGGTTTGTTATTTTTAAATAGCTGAAAAAAGTCGGGATGCCCATCTTGGAGAGATTGTTCATGTGAGGATGCCCATGCAGAATTTGCAAAGTAGCGTTGCTGTTGCTGCTAATCCTCGGGTCCAGCTCCTGCTAGATGAGACCACGAGTTTATTCACCTTCAAAAAGTCATAGACTAGCATAGGAAGATTTAATACGTCGTCGTAGGACAAACCCAGCCACATAAGAATGTGTGCCGAAGATGTCTGCTCATTATTATATTTTGGACAAATCGAGTGGGTTTTTAGATCACCCTGGAATATAAGGCTTCTTAAATGGGCACTACTAAATCACGAGAGTACCGTCTGGATGCATCTGTCACTGTTTATAGCGAGAGATCTACCAGGGGATGGAACACGATACCAAGTATGTGCCGGAGGGACAATCCAAGTCATTTTATGAACATGTTTTCTGGCAGAATACAACTTAAGGTTAGTCAGACAATTGGAAGTAGTCAGAACCTCCTCGGCACCCTTCTTTGCCAGGGCATCCGCCTCTTCATTTCCACAAATGTCCGCATTGTTATAATTTGTGTGTACGGTGATCAATTAGATTTGGATTAAGTGATTAAAGAATATGAATCATAATGAATGTGACCGCAATAACCCATAAATAGTTGAGAGAACCGTGATGATAAAATGTGTGATCTAGAGGAAATGCAAATAAAATATAACTTACTCCAAAGACAACAGATACTACCGAATCAAATTGGATTTATTAATTATCTTGGTTACTGAAATAATTATTGAAAAAATAAAATCATATGCCAGATAAATTACATCTCAGAATTAGAAGAATAGCACGAGTGACGCGAAGAGTATGCCAGATATATTATCATCTCGGAATCAGAAGAATAGCACGAATGATGCATCATTTATGAGTTGAATCACTAAAACGAAATATGACCATCTTTTTACATCGACGCGAACGAAGTCTCTTCACAAAGAAATGTTCATGATTTAGATTGCAGATGTTCAGAGTCCTTGAAATTGCACAATATTAGAGGAATTACTGCTCTGGTTGTGAAACTCAGATCTTAAAAAGAAAAAACGTGCACATATGTCTCTACTGACACGAATAAGTGGAACGAAACAATTATCAAAATAGTTCTCCAGAATGACGTCTAGTTAATGAAAGCAACAAACATGTCGAATCTTCTTCATGTCATCTCATTCAAGAAAAAATGGATCTTCATGTATTTGCGTAATGGATCTTCATGTATTTGCGTTACTTAAAAAAAAAAAACGCGAAGTCACGAAAAAAGGTAAAATTAACATCTTGGTTAGGTGAGGACATCCCAACTAGCGGCGTCCTACCTCTTCGAAAGCCAGCAGCAGAAGAGGGAGAAAACCGATCTTCACCTTCAGGAGCGATGCCATTGTTAGACGATATTGGCATGAATGGGTGAACCATGGCCGCACACAGCGTCAAGAAGGAAGCGGTAGGCCTAGAGAAACGACAGAACGTGAAGACCGAGCAATCGTCAGAGAGGCACTCACAGCCCCAGATACATCATTATCATCTATTGTACGTGAAACTAAAGCAAAGAGTATGCCAGATATATTATCATCTCGGAATCAGAAGAATAGCACGAATGATGCATCATTTATGAGTTGAATCACTAAAACGAAATATGACCATCTTTTTACATCGACGCGAACGAAGTCTCTTCACAAAGAAATGTTCATGATTTAGATTGCAGATGTTCAGAGTCCTTGAAATTGCACAATATTAGAGGAATTACTGCTCTGGTTGTGAAACTCAGATCTTAAAAAGAAAAAACGTGCACATATGTCTCTACTGACACGAATAAGTGGAACGAAACAATTATCAAAATAGTTCTCCAGAATGACGTCTAGTTAATGAAAGCAACAAACATGTCGAATCTTCTTCATGTCATCTCATTCAAGAAAAAATGGATCTTCATGTATTTGCGTAATGGATCTTCATGTATTTGCGTTACTTAAAAAAAAAAAACGCGAAGTCACGAAAAAAGGTAAAATTAACATCTTGGTTAGGTGAGGACATCCCAACTAGCGGCGTCCTACCTCTTCGAAAGCCAGCAGCAGAAGAGGGAGAAAACCGATCTTCACCTTCAGGAGCGATGCCATTGTTAGACGATATTGGCATGAATGGGTGAACCATGGCCGCACACAGCGTCAAGAAGGAAGCGGTAGGCCTAGAGAAACGACAGAACGTGAAGACCGAGCAATCGTCAGAGAGGCACTCACAGCCCCAGATACATCATTATCATCTATTGTACGTGAAACTAATGCTTCAGTGACCGCAAGGACCATTCATAGACGGTTCCAGGAAAGGGGGCTGATGTCCCGGCGCCCCTTGCGCCAACTACCATTGACTTCTGTACAACGTCAAGCCCATTTGCAGGGGTGTCGGGCTCATTCGCACTGGAATGTCACTGACTGGAGTAGAATAGTCTTCAGTGATGAGTTCCACTTTGAACTGAGCCCCGATGACCAGCGAAGGCGAGTCTGGAGCCGCCCCGGACAGCGGTGTGATACCAACCTGACTGTCTTCCGGCAGACAGACCGACAACCAGGAGTGATGGTCTGGGGTGCCATTTCATTTCATAGTAGGACGCCTTTGGTTGTCATCCGTCGCAATCTTACAGCACAGAGGTACGTCGACGAAGTTCTAAGGCCCGTTGTGTTGCCCTTCATGCTACGCCACACTGGTCTTACATTTCAGCAAGATAACGCCCGCACCCACACTGCACATGTTTCTACTGCTTGCGTTAGTGCTTGCCGAACATTACCTTGGCCAGCAAGGTCGCCGGATCTCTTTCCTATTGAGCAGGTTTGGAGCGGGGCCTCCAACCAGCTCGGGATGTTTACGATCTAATTCGCCAGTTGGACAGAATTTGGCACGATATTCCTCAGGAAGACATCCGCAACCTCTATCAATCGTTGCCAAGCCGAATTATTTCTTGCATAAGGGCCAGAGGTGGACAAACGCGTTACGGATTTTTTCACTTTGTGAAGCTCTGTCACTTCAATTAATCATCCAATTTTACTCAAACTGTAATCATTTATTTTTCTGTATATGTGCATCACTTCTACCGATTTTCGTCCCATTAGGATAACTCCTTCTTGGTGCGTCGTTTTTTTTGTCTAAGAGTGTAGTTCTTTAACTTATAAGATCTGGTCTTTTTGGCTATCATACAAAGCGTCTAGATCTCAAAGCTCAGCCTGGCGACTTCTCGTACAGGCGTGAAGAGTAACACGACAGCGAAATTATGTAAAAAGCCTTTTTACTTCCTTGTACGAAGTAAAAAGGAAGTATTGTAATCACTAAAATTTCCGGTATTATATTTCAATGAAAATATCCATTTTGACCTCTATCGAATGCAATTTAAAGAAGTTTTTGCGTGACTTCTGTACAAAAGGACAGAATAAAGGACCCCTTTTCCCCCAAAAAATTTTAAAACTGGTTTAAAATGGATTCTGAAGAGATTCTTTTCGTGGCTTCTGTGAGTACGTACGTGGATATGTATGCATATCGCATAAGGAGAAGCCTCAGAAATTTGAAATTTTGTATACAGGACTGCTATAACATGCATATGTCACCTCCTATTTTGGTTGGTATATAGTATATATGTATATACTAAAAGTATATACATATGCACTATATACCATCTCTGTTACTCGGTTCAGTTTTCTTTATTCTTGTATGCTTGTAAATTGTGCATTTTTTGCTTTAAAAATGATTGAATTATGCTGTTCTTTTTTTCCGGTTAAGGTTTTTATGCCTTTAGTTAACCTGCATGTTATAGTTGTAGAATTATCAACGATTTAAAAGTTGTTTAAGTGCGGCTTAGCCTAATTTTTTTTTGCTCATAGCAGGCATAATTGTTTACATTTGAAACTTAGCCGAATAGTGGATTTGTTGCCAGTCTAGAGAAACTAAGCTTCGCAACAACAAAGGTAATGCCTTCCTTTATTACTGCGAATTAAATTATGCTTAATCCATTCTGGAATTGTCATTTAAGTTAATAGGCTATCCCATTTATTGACACAGCATAGCGTCCACAACAAATTAAGTCGGTTTCTACGCCTTCAGTATCCTTTTGCAAAGTGAGACCAAAAGTAAACTTTCAGTTTTGCGCAACGAAAAATTTGCTGTTTTACCCGCTTGTCGAATTGCTTGTTTTCGCATAGAAACTAATTTTAATTGTAACGTTAAAAAAAAAAAAAAAAAAAAGAAGAAAACTGTATTTGGTGTTTTATGTTTTTCTATTGCTTTAAATTCGTAATATATATATATTTTGAGTTTATGTGTATTTTTGGCCTTCGCGAAGTAAGAAATGAATTAATTGAATGAGAAATATATCTCTAATGAAATAAGTTTAAGGGAAAGGCAGGTAAAAATGCGCATAATTTAATATTCCGTACAAGGAAGTCATGCGGTGTATACATCAGATTTTTTTATTATTTATCACAACCCTCCAACAAAAGTACACGATTTCCCCAAAGAAAAACCCAGATTCCTTGAGGTGAGAACTGAAAGGTTAACTTAACAATAAATTCGAAAGGTAAGGATTAGTGTTAAACTTCAAATTGAATTTAACCTAAGAGGCTGACTGAGCAACCTACACCGACGATAAACTAACTAAACGGCCAGAATGCGTAGCCGCTACTAAGATTAACACCTAGAGGACAAAATAGCAAACGTGCGCACCAGCAGCGAAACTATGCTTTGTCTAACCTGTTCGTTTCACTCATTTAAATACTCCTTTTCGCATATTTAATTTGCATCCTGGCGAGGATATTCGAAGGGAAATAGAGAATTCAGAAAAAATATCAAAATTAAAATACTTTGCAGTAAAGTAAGAGAAACTCTATAATATGGCTCTTTTATAGGTTGCCGTATTAAGATTGTTTAGGTTAATAATTTTGTTTATCTATTGTATAGTGAAGACCAGGGCTGTGGAATCGGTAGCGCCGACTCCGAGACCGATTCCTACTCCTTACTCCTGGAATTTTAAACTTAATGACTGCGACTCCGACTCCCTCATATACATGTAAACATATACGCACATGTGTTACGGTTTATTTTTTAGTATGAAAAAAGTAATAGATGCTACAGAAAAAATATGATGGCATAGCAAATTATTTATATTAATTGGAATTTATTATGAAATGGATAAGCTGGCATTAGTTATTTCTAAGAAAAAATATAGCTTCGGCAAGATCTTCTTTGTTAGAGGACTGTAGAGCTGATTTGATAAGCTTGTAAGGTTTATTCTTAGTTTATTAATAGTTATTTTAAGTTTTGTATCTTTCCTGTCTTATTCTAATTTTAGCTTACAATTTCCTGCCAGAATGTAGATTCAGAAATGCAGTTAATGCAAGTGAGAAAGAGTACTATTTAAGTCGTGACTTCACCGACTTCGAGAGAGAGAGTCTGATTCCCTGATTAGCGCGAGTTTGCCTTTTGGTTACGTCTCTCTTAGCTGTTACCACGCTCGGCCATACCCTAGGCCCTTACTTGGCTTCGCCGATTTAATTAATACTTAGGGGCCAACTAGTTAGATTTTTGATAGCTTCGGCTAGACCTTTCAAACAGCTTAGTTAAGCTAGTTTTAGTTTAAATTATTATTATTTTGAGTTCAAGCCCGAGTGGCGGCTTTGTGTAAAGTTCCAAGTAGGAATTGCTTGTAAATATACTGAAAAATAAAGGTTATAAACCCTCTTTAAGTAGTCTTACGTGTTCTGTTCACACACTTAAGCGATTATTCGCTTGTTAGTGTTCGTGGGGTTCTGAGTTAGAATTTTAGGATTAAATAGTAAAACCCTACAAGCTTCAGAACTGAAAAGAGTCTTTCTACACTAACTTGAGTAGCAGGAAGAGCTGTTATTGTTAGGACTATCTTTTTAACTTTTCAGGATAGATTTTTTTTAAGTTCTAAAAGAAGTAGGTGTCTTACAAGACTAATTATATTTCTCTATTTCTTCAAAGACTGTATAGAAATCTTGTTTATATTTTTTTATATCTAAAGGCTCCTGATTCTTTATTTTCATTCGCTTTGCCTTAGGTTCTTCAATATTATTCAAACATTTATCAAAATCTAATTCATCACTGAAAGAGGATGATAGAGACTCGACTGCAATGCCCGCAGTTGGACTGTCCTTATTTGAATACTCTAATTGTTCTGAGAATAATTTCATTGTTAATGAAAGCTGAAAGATGGCTCTTTTTGCCTTCTTAAATTCTTCGCCATTCAACAAAATTAGGTGTTTTGGATCTACATAGATCGAAACCAGCAAGATCTCCTTGTCTAGCAAACTAGTTTCTCTTTTTTCATTGAAGAAATGATTCCTTTTTGAATAAGCTCTCCATTTCAGAGAGAACAAATATCACATTCTTCCATTCTCCACTCCTCTGAATTCTTCAGATTGTAGCTTTTTTGTGACTATATACGGCATACAAAGAAGAATTTCCAATTCTGAAAGATCATTCCGTTAGTGAAGCATTAGGGTTATTTACATCTTCTAAAAAAGTTCTGAATTCTAACAATCTGCATATCATCGAATAATATACTTCGCCATCGTGTTGCTTTATCAATAATTGCTCCCTTCCCTGCTCACTTCCTAAGAATGGCATCAGTTTTGGAGTTCTTGCTGCTATTGCTGTTTATTTAAATTTACCAATGAGATTTGTAACTAAATCAATCAGTCTAATCGATAAAGGCAAATATCACATCCATCCTCCTCCCTTATATTTATTTATTAATATGTCAATAAAATAGAAAATAACTATTTACTAATATATATCGAATATAAATAAAAATAATAACTCAGTTTGTAATTAAATGTTTTTTTCAATTCACTTTAATTTTATTAGTCCAAAGGGATTCAGTCCCGAAGGACTATTACTTTCGTTTTGCGATTTTGCGTCGGAAACACAAAAACGGGGTATCACTTTTCAAATTGTTGCCACTAAATGTTATCGCTCTGCATTAAATTTTAAAAAATGAAAAATCTGCATAAATGTATGCATGTTTTTTTTTTTTTTTGACGTAGCTTTCTCTTCAAAAATCGTCTGCGTGCGTTGCACGGGAAAATAAAAAGGAATTCTAATTACAGTTCTAAATAAATAGCCAAATAAATGTGAAATTCGTAACAATATTCTCTAAAACTTTAACGAATTTTTCATTAACAAACTCAAAGATTTCAAAGCCAGCAATACCAACGTTGTACAGAAAAACATTTTTATCTCCAGCGCGTGAGAGCGTGCACCGAAATTTCTAAAGATATGCTCAATTTAAAATTCTTTTGCGATATTGCTGTTGAACTGAATTTTATGGTTTAAGTGCGAAGAACATGGTATTTAACAAATAAAGGTAACACACAAATGTTAAATGAACGTCCCTTTGGACGTAATTTAAAATCTGAAACATTTCAGATTTTTTTTTAATAATTTCTTTTAATTTTTTAATATATAAACTAGCCCCCCCCCAAAAAAAAACTGGAGTCGGAGTCAAGGGCTCATTTAGCGACTCCAGCTCAGACTCCTTTTACACAAAAACCTGCCTGACTCTGATTCCGACTCCACAAATCTGGTGAAGACATACTTTTCTTTGCATGGCTATATTGTATCTTGACATATTATGCAGGGTGTTTATAAAGTCCCGGACCCATTTTGATGTTTAATAACTCAGAAAATAATGAAGATATAAACAAACTTATGGTATTTATTGATGGAATAACTTATATATTTTCCTTTTCAGGTTTGAATATCTTTACTTTTGTAAATATCTTCTGCGCCTATCGTTAATTTCAGATAATTTCATTGTCCAGTCTAAATATGCATTTTTCTGTCTTTTGTTTTTGGCAACTATGAATCAGCTGTGATCTCTGAAGGCAGAAAGGGATTCCTCAAAGGTTAATGTGTGGTGTGGACTAATGCAAGACTGAGTCATTGGGCCTTTCTTTTTTACAGAAAAGACAGTCTCATCAGTTGTATACTTAGACATGTTGGAAAACTTCGTATTTCCACAACTAGAAAAGCTTCAGCCACATGTCTCTTTGCAACAAAGTGCTGCACCACCTCATCGTAATACCATCGTTCGTAGTTCTTTGAATGACCATTTTACAGGAAGATGGATTGGGCGAGGAGGTCCCATTCCTTGGTCACCCAGATTACCCGATATAACGCCGCTGGACTTTTTTCTTTGGGGATTTGTAAAGGACAACGTTTACAGGAGGAGTGTCGAACATGGATGACCTAAAAGCCAGAATGACAACCGCAATAGCCTCTGTGGATGCCGACATGCTTGCCGGTACCTGGCGTGAAATTGAATATCGACTTGATATTCTTCGTGCGACGAAGGGGGCGCACCAAGGTCCGTGGGGGCGCACGTGGAAGTTCATTGACAAGGGTCATGGAACTTTTTGAGTCTATCTAACCATTTATGTTATTAATTTTAATCTATGTTTATTATTTTATGAGTTATTAAACATCAAAATGGGTCCGGAACTTTATAAACACCCTGTATTATTAAGTTTATTTAGTTTAATAATTTTGTTTACCTACATCTGGCTGTCTTAACTTTTAAAGGAAAAAAAGCTTTTGTAATTAAACACATCTAGAATTACTGAAATATTACCTAGAACTAATGATTTTTTCTAGGTAAAGTGTTTATGTGGATGGGTTTGATTTAAATTTAAAGACATGTAAGGTTTATCCTAATTTTATTAACAGTTATTTTACGTTACGCAACTGTGCTATCTATTCTAATTGCAGCTTACAATTTCCTGCCAGAATGTAATTTCAGAAACGCAATTAATGCAAATGAGTAAGAGTACTATTTAAGTAGATGCTTCACCGACTTCTAGAGAGAGAGTCTGATTTCCTGACTAGCGCTCGTTTGCCTTTCGGCTACGTTCTCTCTGAACTACTACGCTCGGCCATACTTTAGGCCCTTGCTTGGCTTCGCCGATTAAATTAATATTTAGGGGTCAACTACTTATAATTCTGATAGCTTCGATTATAACCTCTCAGATAGGTTTAGTTAAGCTTAGTTTAGTTTAAATTCCTGGTTATTTAAGTTCAAGCCCTAGTGGAGGCTTTGTGTATACTCCAAGTAGGAGTAAATTGTATTTACTCTGAAAAATAAAGGGTAGTTAACCCTTCTTAAGTCTTACGAGTTTTGTTCACACACTTAAGGATTATTAGCTTGTTAGTGTTTGTGTTCTAAGACAGAAATTTGGAATTAAATAAGTAAAAACCCGCAGACATTTTGATCAATCGTGTAATAATTGCATCTGCGAAATTTTAGAAACGATAATATAACTTCTGTTATATCAGAGATTTGCCCCAAAATTATGAAATGTGATCTATTTGATACTGAAACAATTTTCTAACTAATTATGTATAATTTCTTTATATACTATATTTGCAAACAAGTACATTTATTACATATAAGCAACCTTTGTTATGTATTTCAGTTTTACTTGATGTTGAAACAGTCCACGATGAATCAGCTGGCACGGAGGATTGTCTGTCGGCGAAAAGTCCTAGAACCCTTATATTAATGCACTACACTCTTTATTTGCAACGAAAGAAAGTTTAAGAGTTTATCATCAAAATATCGATGTGAAGCAAATGCGTAAAAAATAAATTACCAATATTTTGTTATTGACGCATACTGTTATCAGAAACCATTGTATTGTTGCATGCTTTCTGGTTCGTTATGGATTGAATGCACAAGCTGTAAAAAAAGTTAACAAAAATTTATTCTTTCCACAAGAAATAAATCAAAATGCTGAAATATTTCTTCAGAGGTATTCGCACAATATCACAATATCTCAAACGTTTAGAAAAAACTCAGTTCAAAACAGATAAAATAATTCTATCTCACAGCGAAATCGCTACAATCAATAACAGCATTAAGTAAACAAACAGCAGTTCGCTTTTTACAGCTACAACTACAACAACAACTAAGATGAGGTGTTTCAATTCGGCTTTTATAAGCTTTTTAATTACGACCAGAACAATCTCGATTTTTCTAGATTTTTCTGGATGGCAACAGTAATTACGAGATATTTATTTATATTTATTTATTAAACATTAAACGCATGCCCTCTTTTATTTTTATTTTTTTTTTTGACGTAGCTTCTCTTCAAAAATTGTCTGCGTTGCACGGGAAACATAAAGCAATTTTTATCAGATTCTAAATAAATAGCCAAATAAATGTGAAATCCGTAACAGTATACAAAATCTGACTATGAATTGCATAATCGTAATGTAGAATAACAATTAAAGTAGTAATTTTAGTTTAATGAATCAGGTACTATTAGATAAATTTAATCTATGAAACTAGTTTTCTAATACAGCGTAGCTGCATTAGAGAAACAGCGGTTTTTATTACTTGCAGATGAGCATACTGATAAAAAACCTGAAACCCAATAAAAATAATGAGAATAAATACTGAACACACAA
>KK119805.1:109775-136210 GCA_000611955.2 Stegodyphus mimosarum
TCCGATAATTAAAATTATTACCTGCAAAGTTGCTATAGATACATAAACTGGACAGTTACAATATAGATCACATGTATTTGTTCAGTATGCTATTTAGAACGATCGAATATTTAGCTGGTTGATGTTGATCGTAACAGAATTCTTTTGAGGAACTTAATCAGGTGGAATAGAAACGTTATATTAAGTGCCGAAATTTTGCCAATGGAACCAGCATTCAGAATGAGAACTAAATACAAAACTAAGTCTTACAAGTATGTGTTTGCACTGTTCCATCTTAGTGCAATATTTAATCTGAAAATATATCCTGAAGATAACAAACTTCGTTCATTATCTAAGTATATGATGTGGGTGTTCAATCTTTTCATTTGTACATACCACATCTTGTTCGAATTTGCCTTTTCGCTGCAAACAGGAAATTTAGGTTCAGTTGCAATCAACATATTATTGTTGTTTACCAGTGCTGCCCACCGATTTACTCTGTGTTTAAAACTTCCAAACCTGGAAACTATCATACGCCTTACACTGAAATTGAATTCTTGTTCTACAGTTGGTCATCAGCGCTTGGTTTTGATTTACACTCTACTCAGCATTTTACTGCATATATTACTTCTTAATTGTTACCTTTATAGTGATTTACACTTTGATAAACTTTCTAGCTTCATTTTTAGAACTCATATTGAAAACCCAACAGTGTACCATTCGATGAATGTTGTCTATAACTTTACTTTGGTTTTTTTCATGTATTTGCCAGTAAGTTCTTTCTCAGTATTCTACGCAACAGCGTGTAAGCAATTCATCGCAGTGGTTCGAAACTTTGTGAAATCAATAAAAAACGCTGAGGCATTTGATTGCGAACTATACCTACGGAATTTTGATTTTTTAAAGAATATTTTGGAAGAGAAAAATAAACAACTTTCGTTCTTAACTTTCTTGACTCTCCTGCATGATGCTTTTATGATGTACTTAATGGTTACTGTCATAATACTGCCTAAAGAAACTTATAGTATTGCGATAATTGCTGAAGTTATGATTCTGTTTTTCATCAGCTTTATGTCCTTTCTATTAGTGACTGTGTATGCTTCCTTGCTTTCCGAAGCATTTGTTGAGTTGAGTGCAACTGCTGATCATCTCATGGAGGAAAGTAACTATTTTTCTCAAACTAAACTGTTATTCCGTGCAAGAAGACAAGAAAATGTTTCGTTGACTGTGTGGAATATATATCCAATCAAAAGAAGCATGATTTTAGCCATTTTCGGAACTATTTTTACGTACTCAATCGTAATACAAAGTCTTTAACAATATAACTGAAATATGTACGCATAATAAAAAAAGATATAAGTGTAGTTGCATGATATGTATGCTTACAGAATTTCTGAAAAAAAATTGAAGGTTTTTTTTCCTTTCTTTTTTCTTTTCAGTTGTTGCCACCAAATATTATTGCCCTATAAGAAATTAAACAGTGAACAATCTGCATATATGTATGCATGTTCCTCGTGTTATGAGAAAACGATAATACCTAGAGCCATCCAGTTTTGAATAATGCAGTCTCCACCCGAACGTAATCATCTGGAAGCCCGAATTTTGAAGTTCGCGTTTTGTATTTCATATTTTGTAAAACTTTAATGAATTTCTGATGAACAAAACGATTTGAAAGCGAGCAGTGAAGTGATTTGAGTGTTTTGTTTAGAACACTGTTCTAAACAAAAGAATGTTTAGAACAGTGTTCTAAACACTGCTCTTAATAAAACATTTTTATTTCAAGCGCGCGAGAATGCTATTCGAAAAAAATGTAAGATATTTATCTTCTCAGTAGAGTGATGTATAACACCAAGGTACCTAGGGTTAAAGCCCTACCGTTTGTAGAATAATTTTACGTTTCGAATTTTAAAAGTGAACTGCGCAAAAAAATAGGACAGTTCTATATCTTCCATTCTACTCGGCCGATTGTCGAAATTCAAATTACGTTTTCATGTGTCGAAAGCGCGACTTAGGATATATATTAGATTTATGTATAGCATTTTCCTAACATAAGTATTTTGACACAAAATCGGACTTTTCGTGAAACAACATACCAATTTTATTCCATACTTCGACTCTACGTTTCAAATTATGCCTAGATAATAAATTTTGTAATGTTTGGTGAAAAATTTATGGGACAATATAAAAATTTATCTTGGCGGATTTTCTTCGGTTTACGCAAAGAATAGTTCACTTGGCGAACTTCTTAATTTATAGCAACCTATTTTTCGTTCATTTTCTTCATTGTACACGTGCGGAAAAAAAGTCATCCTTCGTACTGTTAGGGATTTCGTATTTATTTACCTATTTATTTGGAATTGTAATTAAAATTGCTTTATTTTCCCATGCAACGCAGACGACTTTTGAAGAGAAAGCTACGTCGGAAAAGTAAAAATAAAAGAGAGCGTGCATTTAATATTTAATAAATGAATATCTCGTAATTGCTGTTGCCATCCACAAAAATTGTGGAAAATCGAGGTTTTACCAGAGTGCTCTAGTAAATAATTAAAAAGCTTATACAAGCCGAATTAAAACACTTCATCTCAGTTGCTGTAGTTATAGCTGTTTTAAGCGAACTGTTTGTTTATTTAATGCTGTTACTGATTGTAGCGATTTCGCTGTGAGATAGAATTAGTTTCTTTGTTTTTAATTGCGTTTTGTTTAAAGTTTGAGATACTGTGATGTTGTACGAATATCTCTGAGGAAATATTTCAGTACTTCGCTTTATTTCTTGAGGAAAGAATAAATTTTGTTAACGTTTTAACTACTGGTGCATTCAATCCATTACGGACCCGTACGCACGCAAGAATGTTTTGGTGTCAGGAGTGGAATTCTTGAATGCCAATTACACGAGGAATGGGAGAACAATTAAGGCAATGTACGGCAGCCGTTGCTGCATTTAAAGATGAGATGAAAGATTCTGTTAAAGAAGAGATGAAATCCGTTAAAGAAGAAATGAGAGCTGGTCAAGTTACCGTTAAAAAAGAGATAAAAGCCGTTAAAGCAGGTCAAGAAGAAATGAAAAAGGAAATTACTTGCTTAACAGAAAATAAATCTGAGGCTGTGGAAGGCAGAATAGACGCGATTGAAAATAAAGTGTCTTCTGTCAAGGAACAAATAGAAGAAAGAGTTTCTGCCGTTGAATAACAAATCGGTTAGAGTTTCTTCTGTGAAAGAACAAATTGATGACAAAGTTTCTGCAGTTGCCAAAGAAGTTGATACCTTAAAGAAATTCGTAGAGATAGCAGGGAATGATACCGATAGTTTTAAATTCTTACCCATGCCTTCTCTTTCTTGACTGAAGTTATCCACATATGATGGGAATACCTCTTGGCAAGTTTACAAGACTCAATTTTCTATAGTTGCAGATGCGAATGGATGGGATTCCCAAGCTAAGGCCTGATATCTCGCCGCTTCTTTGAGAGCAGATGCAGCGATATCCTGCAGACCCTTTCCGAAAACCAGAGAAACAGTCGAAGCTCTATGTTCGAAGCTCTATCCGGCGCATTGGAGCTGCGCTTCGGGGAGAAATGTTTGAAAGACTACAGTAGGCTGCAATTAAAATCCCGTCAACAGAAGCCCACCGAGACACTTCAAGAACTCGCCACGGATGTTCGAAGACTATCTGACCTCGCCTTTTCTGAGTTCCCGAGAGAAACAAGAGAAATTCTTTCCCTGCAATACTTCATCCACGGCATTCGGAATCCTGAAATACAGAAAGCACTGGGAATGGCTGATGTCAAGGACTTAAAAAGCGCTCTAGCATTCTCCAGGAAAATGGAAGCAGCACAGCAAGCCACTCGTAGAGACCGCCACATAATCAGAGCTGCTCACATACAAGAACCAGTGGATCCAATGACTGCTCGCCTAGACGATTTAACCAGAAAGGTGAATGCTTTGACACGGAATACTGGTGACAAGAAACTGTTCTTAAAGTGCTGGAACTGCGGTGTTGAAGGGCACATTTGAAGAAACTGCAGAGCTCCCCAGGGCACCGACGTTAAGACCGCGCCTATCAAGATGGAGGGAAACTAATTCTTTTCCATCTCGCGGGGCGGAGGTTGTCAGATAATGAAAAGCTCCACTTTAAAGAGCTTCATATTTCTGCAGTGATTGGCGGCAATAACGGAATTTTCATCATGGGACAAATCAATGGAATTCCTTGTAACATGACAATCGACACGTAAGCCAATGTTACCATCATCCGAAAAGATCTGGCTCAACAACTCGAAGGTGAACTTATTTGGACGCCACCCTTCGTTATCCTCCAGACTGTGTCCGGCAGGAAGATCGATATAGAGGGGACATTAAACATTAACATCACGTTTGGAAGTGCCGCCTACCATCACACGGCATATGTAGCAGAAACTACATACCCTTGCATACTCGGATTGGACTTTTTAAGGAAATACAATTTTTCCTTGGACTTTAAAAATAACGAACTGCATTCTGCCTCTGAGGACATAACTTTATTCGGGATTAATGATGGAGGAGTGAAATCTATCCACAAAATCGTAGCTCAAGACATCACAATACTGGCAAGAACAGAAATTTTACTTCCTGGATCCATAGCCGAAAATAGAAATTTCCGCTACGGCGTCATGGAATATCTCAAGAATTGTAATAGCCCTAAAGGAATATTAATAGCCTCAGCACTCGTCGACCTATCGGGGACCGTTATCCCGGTGAGACGTCCCGAAAATGTCCACCAGCTGAGAAGCTTTCTAGGGCTTTGCACCTACTATAGGAGATTCGCGAAGGATTTTTCATCCACTGCGAGACCCCTCCACAAGCTGACAAAGAGCAAGCAAAAGTTAGTGTGGACAAAAGAATGTGAGGATGCATTTAAGAATCTGAAGGAAGCCTTAACATCTGCTCCAATTCTGACGTATCCTCAGTTCGACAGACCATTTATTATCGACACAGATGCGAGTAATGAAAATGTCGGCGCTGTTTTGCCCCGAGAAATAGAGGGCCAAGAACGTGTAGTGGCTTACTGGAGCAAGTGCCTGCCTAAACCGGAGAGAAATTACTGTGCCACCAGGAAAGAGTTGCTCTCCATAGTCAAAGCCGTAGAACATTTCCATAATTATCTACACGACAGAAAATTCCTGCTCCGCACGGATCATGCATCATTGGCCTGGCTTTTAAATTTCAAGAATCCTTAGTGTCAGATAGTTAGGTGGATGCAGAGACTCCAGGAATATGACACCACTATCCGTCATCGCACGTAAACGCTGACGCTTTGTCTAGAAGACCTTCCCCAGAAAAGTGCCGATATTGTTCCAGCGTCGAAACTAAATACCAGCTGCTTAATCCAGTCGCATGACAAATTACAATATCAACATCGGTTGATTCAGACTCATGGAGTGACAAGGAAATCAGGAAAGACAAGATGGAAGACTGTGACATTAAACCCATAATTGATTTAATGGAGACCTCAAACCAAAAACTTACCTGGCAGGACATTTCGAGCTATAGTCCCACGGCAAAGCAATAGTGGGCTTTCTGAGACTCCCTTCATATTCGAAACGGTGTTTTGTACTGGAAATTCGAATCGGATGATGAAAGACATTTCGATGGCAGCTGCTACGACCAAGATCCCGGATCCCGGACGTCCTTAAAGAACTACGTAGCAGCCTTGCAGGAGGCCACTTCGGAATAATGAAGACCTTGCAGAGAGTTCGGGAGCGTTGCCATTGGAATAATAGCTGCAACGTTACAATGTAGGAGCACCTTCTGAACGTATCGCCTTTGACATTTTAGGACCTCTGCCACGAACTGCTGATGGCGACAAATACATCCTCGTTGTCATTGATTACTTCACGAAATGGCCTGAAGTGCATCCTATTCCTAATCAAGAGGCTGTGACAGTAGCAGAGATGATGAAACAGCACTGAATTTCCAGGTTAGGAGCGCTTCTGCAGTTACATTCTGATCAGGGGAGGAATTTTACCTTGGCTGTACTCAAAGAACTCTGCAAGCTACTTAGCATTGACAAAGCCCAAACGACGCCTTTACATCCCCAGTCAGACGGCATGCTAGAGAGGTTTAGTCGAACCATCCTCAATAACCTCTCATTAGTGGTTTCCAGAAACCAATTGGGCTGGGACAAGAAGTTACCACTATTTCTACTGGCTTAATGCAGTGCTGTCCACGAGACTACCGGCTATTCCCCATCTCAGATGCTCTTCGGTCGTGACCTTCGTCTGCCTATGATCTTTTGTTCGGTCGCCCTTCGGATGCGCCTTCATCGTCTTAGGAATACATTAAAGATCTCAGGCCCGGTTTGAAGTGATGCACATCTTTGAACGAGAACGAGTCAACTTGGCCACGGAGAAGTTCAAGACCCGCTACGACATGAGAGCTACTGGACACCGTTTCACCGAAGGAGACAACGTGGGGTTATGGAATCGGACTTGTCGAAAAGGACTTTCTCCGAAACTACAGTCACCTTGAGATGGTCCTTACACAGTCCTAAGCAGGCTGAACAACGTCGTGGTTCGGATCCGTAAGTCATCGAACTCTAAGCCTAAACTTGTCCATTACGACAGGTTAGCTCCTTACTACGGCCGTAGTACATAGTGTATATAATTGTAAATGGTATAAGACCATAGTCCTATTTGTATTTAGTATTTGATTTGCATTTGTTAAATATTAAAATTTGATAGGTACTTGTATTTAGTATTTAATAGTATTTGAATTGTATTTAGCGTTTGATAGTATTTGATTTGCTGAAAGTTACTTTTGCAATTATTGTTTATTTTGTTATTGTAACGTAATGTCTATTATTGCATTGTTGCCTTAGTTGTAAGTTTGGTTTCCTGTCTAAGAATTGTACTGCCCGGGACGTGCAGTCCTTGGGAAGGGGGCAGTGTTACGGATTTCATATTTATTTAGCTGTTTTTTTAGAATTGTAATTTAAATTGCTTTATTTTCCCGTGCAACGCAGATGACTTTTGAAGAAAAAGCGACGTCAGAAAAGTATAAATAAAAAAGCGCTTGCATTTAATATTTAATAAATAAATATCTCGTAATTGCTGTTGCCATTCACAAAAATCGTGGTTTTACCAGAATGTTCAAGTAAGTAATTAAAAGAGCTTATAAAAGCCTACTTAAGCACCTTAGTTCAGTTGTAGTTGTAGCTGTTTTAAGCGAACTGTTTGTTTACGTGATGGTGTGATTGATTGTGGCGAATTCGCTGTGACATTGGTTTTGAATGTGTTCATCTGTTTTGAATGTGTTCATCTGTTTTGAATGTGTTCATCTGTTTTGAATGTGTTCATCTGTTTTGAATTGAATTCTGTTTAACCTTTGAGATATTGTAATATTGTACTAATGTGTCTGAGGAAATATTTCTGTGTTATATTTTATTTCTTGTGAAAAGAATAAATTTCGTGAACGTTTTAACAACTGGTGCATTCGATCCATCAGGAACCCATACGCGAGCAGCAATACGTTAAATTTCAAAACGCACCAAAATACAAATTCATGTATATCTTAGGAAATTCTGAATAAAAAACGATAATCTTTTGGCAGGTATGCTTAGAAATACTTCTACTTTAAGATGACAGCATAAATGTGATAGGTTATGCTTTTCCGAAAAAATTATAAAAAATGTTTAAAATGCAAATTCTAAAAATAAATTATAAAAATTTGGCGAATTTTATTTGGAATGAAGCTACATTTTGAAATATGAAAGCAATAATCAAATACGTTCAATAAAAAAAAGAGGTATTAATAAATATATATCCAATTCAATTAACATTGAGGAGCTGAAAGTTTGGAAGCTAATTTCTTAAAAACTACTCGCGCAATATTTCAAAACTTGCCAGTTAGGCATAATTTGATTCGTAGAGTCGAAATATGGAATAAAATTGGCATGTTGTTTCATGAAAATTCCGATTTTGTGTCAAAATACCTATGTTAGGGCAATCTCACATATATCCTAAGTCGTGCTTTGGAGCATGAAAAATGCAATTTGAATTTCTTCAATCGGCCCAGTAGAACGGGAGATATAGAACTGTCTCATTGTTTTTTTTTGCTCAATGTACATAACCTGTGAAAGAAATCTAATGAAATTATTTTTAACAAATTGTGTGGGGTAAGAAGAGTAATAGTTCAAAAGCAAGTGGAACTGTTAGGGAAAGGAATCGTCCAAAATTGGAGGCACAGAGCTGTCGTATTTCATATTGTAAAACTTTAACGAATTTTTGATTAACAAACTCAATGATTTCAAAGCAAGCAATGGCAACTTTGTACGGGAAAAGAATTTTATTTCCAATGCCCAAGACTGTCTGTCGGAAATTTTAAAGATAGGTTTTTTAAAAAATATTCTTATCCCAAAGAAGCATTAGCCCAAATCCTCTCGAAATGTGTATGTAAATGAAGAAGCTCTTTTTTGGGCGTAATATAAAATCTGAAAGCATTCAGATTTTTTTTGTGTGTTTATTTCGTGGCAGAGGAATGTTAATGGTAGCATAGTAAAAATTTCTTAAAAGTATTCTGAAATTGAGCGAAACATTAACAAGAGACAAAATAAGAGAATTTGGCATATTTAAAAGAATTGTAATATTGGAAAAGTTTGATATCTAACATAAGAATTTCATATTGCTTTCATTCAAAGAATTATTGCACACTTTAGAATTTAAAAAAAATTGTGATAAAAGTTTTCAGAATACATTGCAGATAGTAACAAGAAAGACATTCTAAAATAATTTTTATTTTCTAGGACAACTATATTTGACAGAATAGCACATTTGAACTCTCACTATTTCAATACTCAGAAATAAACAAAATTAACAGTTTTTAACAAACAGAACATGAAATTTATCACAAAAGTTCTCTGCACGTGAAGAAAAATTGCCTTTTTAAAACAAATACATAAAAACAAATATTTACATAATACTCCTGTTACTTAGGAGTTTGATGTAACAAAGATTCTCTCTCTAATTCTATTTTTTAATACTGTGCGAAACTACATTTTTTAAATAGGAACTAAACATACAAAATATTTGTTTTTTTTTTACAAATATAGCCATTTTCAAACGTATAGATCAATACAGATATAGTAAGCATTTGATAAGCTTTGAAAACAGAAAAATATATAGAATTAGATTGTATTATTATAATATTTATTTTTATATAAACATCCTGCGGACTGAAATATACGACAGTATATAAATTCAAGTTAAAATAGCTTTGCTTATAATTAGATACAACTTAGTCGAAAAGTTACATATTCGCAAAACAGAAAGTAAAATTGGATTTTAATGCATTTAATTGACGAAATGTTATTTGGAAACAGTGCCTGTGTTTTATCAAAAATCCTTTTTATTTTACTTTATCTATCCACTGCTAACATTTTAGCTGTTTTATACATATATTTTGTTTATACATTACAACAAATAGATCCTCAAGAAGTTATTTATATTATCAAGAAGCTCAAGAATCAAAAAGCCCCAGGGCACGACAAGCTTACAAACATTGCAATCAAACATCTCCCTACTAATGTTCTATGCAGATTTGTAAATATCATAAACGCATGCCTTACAAATTTATATTTTCCCGTTTGCTGGAAAAAAGCCAAAATTATCCTGATTCCTAAACCTGGCAAAGATCATATGAAGCCAGAAGGTTACCGACCTATCAGCCTTTTGCCTGGTCTAGGCAAAATTTACGAGCGAATTATTATGAACAGACTTCAAACTTATTTCGATCTTTTACCCAAGGAACAATTTGGATTTCAGAAAAACCTTTCAACTGTTAAACAGCTCGTTCGGCTAACTGAATTTATTGGAAATGCTCTGCATAACAAATCTTGTGTAGCCTTACTCATGCTAGACGTGGCGAAAGCCTTCGACCGCGTCTGGCATGAGGGGCTCATCTACAAGCTTATCTCCTTAAACATTGAACCGGAAATGATCAAGTTACTATACTCCTTTCTTACAAATAGAAAATTTTTTGTTTCCATAGAAAATGAACACTCAAGTCTCAGGAATATTAAAGCTTCTGTTCCACAAGGTTCTATTTTAGGACCCCTTCTTTATCTCTTTTATGTGTCAGATTTTCCGCCCCTGGATCTGATTAGCGGCTGCTTTATCGGCTGCTATGCGGACGATACTGCAGTGGCTGTCAGATCCATTAGGGCTGAACATGCAGTATTAAAACTTCAAAAATTTATGCCTTCCATTGAATCGTGGTGCACCAAGTGGCGTATTGCTATTAATGCATCAAAGTCTCAACTTTTACTCATCCGGAGAAGATATGCACGCAAAGGATTCTATGGTGAATTGAAATTATTTAATGAAAAAATACCACTTGTCACCAAAGCCAAGTACCTTGGTATCGTGCTGAACACCTCCTTTAAGTGGAATGATCATATTGCAAAAATTAAACAGAAGACCATAGGAGTAATTAACAGCCTCACTCCCTTACTTGGAAAATATTCAAGACTAGACCTTTATAAAAAACGTCACATATACACTGCTATTATTCGTCCAATTATGACATACGCTTCACCCGCATGGGCAGCCTATAAGGCAAAGGATATTAAAATTCTTCAAATTATTCAAAATAGATTCTTAAGATTAATTACCGGAGTTCACTTTTATGTTTCTAACGATATGCTACATAAGGATCTACAAATTGAAACTATGGAAAAATATCTGCACAAATTGAACAAAAATTTCTTCGATAAAGCCATAAATTGTGACCGACTGAAGCACTTCAACACGTTTGATTACATCATCCTTGAAGAGGACGTTGACCTTCGTGCACTTGCAGCATTCCTCACGCGGAGTGCTAACTTCCCCACGTAATAAAAATTCATGACTGGTTTCCGTTCACACAATGTTTAATATCCTGTACATGTTTGGTGCCTACCTTACTTATACTTTTCAATTTACATTAACTGTTTTGTAACTCATGATACTGTATCGTATTTAAACTTGTATATTTTATATTTATTATGCATTGTATATCTTTTCAGTCGTCTTGTATTTGCCACTTGTGGCTTCCCTTTTGACCTTTACTCTTTTATTTTTTATTTGTCTGGACTTTCAACGTCTTGTGGCCTTTTTAGGCAAATTTTGTCATTGAGCCGGTAAAGTTGCATTATTTGCAATAATTCGGCTATAAAATCATTGACTGACTGACTGACTAACAAATAGATTAGAAAGTTAGTTATATTTTTATTATGTAGAACATCATAAGTTTTAACACAAAGTTTTTACATTGTATTGTTAGTTTACAATATAATAAAATGAAGTAGAACGTTTTAAACCTTTTTTACAAATTCATCAATTAATTAAATATTTTTACAAACATTAACTATCACAAAACACCGATTATTTCTCTCAGAACAACGATTTCTTATGTTAATATCATTAGAATATATAAGAAATATTCACAAACAACAAGATTTACAGATTTGAATGAAAACTATGTTACATTGTAAGCGCAATTAGAAAGAGAAGTGATTATTTCAAAAGATTTCAAATACCAATCGCGAATAAAAACAGGATAAAGAATAAAAGCTATGGAAAATTTTCTCTTCATGTAATTTTCTTTTGGATGCTTTATTTATGTGAATAGATGCTAAGTATAAGAGCTAATTTTATGAAATTACAGACGTTGCCATTTTTTGAACGATTTTAATTTAACTTAATAACTGAATCAACTAAAGATAAATATTAGCTAGCTAGCAAGCCCGCCAAAGGAGCGAGCTGTTGCCAAAGCAAAATGTATAAGTTCTATGTTCACCTGAAATGAGAATGTATAAAAACATTTCAATATGAATGAAATAAGTTCATTCTTTCCAAGCAACAACCAATTCCTAAATAAGTTTTTGTTGTCAAAGCAGGAAACATGAACTTTTGACACATTAGGTTAATACGTTTACATATGACGTCATGATTTAAATTTAATGTGACATAAAAACTATTTCTCAATATCAATAAAAGAATTAACATACCAATAAGATACAGTGCCAATTATCCTAACTGAAACAAAAAAGTTGCCGATACATTGACGTCACATACAGTTGCATGCTTTCTTCAATGTCAGACTATGACCTAATATAACAACAATATATTTAAAATTTGGCATTGCTATTTTTATTTCATATTTTGTAAAACTTGCAAATTTTTTGATTAACAAACTCTAGGATTTGAAAGCGAGCAGTGGCAACATTTTTCGAAATAAAGCAGATTTTTATCTCCAACAAGCGAGACTGTTGCCGCTCGGTAAAATGCGAGCTAAAATTAGCGTTTTAAGAGTTTTTAATAAGTATCTCGTACGAAGATGTGAATAGTCGAAATGGCTTCCCACGAAGTTTTGGAATCCACGATTACCTCTCTCGGAAGGTCTCTCGTTTTGAAGGAGTACACAAACAAGCAAACAAACAGAGCGTGCAGGTTTTAGTTGCATAGATTACCTACAGATTTTCCCCAAAAAATGAGTTTTGCTACAATAAAAAATTTTATAATCTCAAAATGACTCAAATAAATTTTTAATAGCAAACTACGTTTAAGCCCTTTCCGAAGGTAGTATATTTTCAGTTTTCTACAATAAAAACAACAACAACAAAAATAAATGCAAGAATCTTGAAATTGAGGTGTATAAATGCACAATAAGTATATGACTTATAATGTAGAGAAAAGTAGACAATATCTGTTTGCTTGAATAAATAGAATGCTAAATATGTATTCGATAAAGTGCGTGTGCTTCGAAACCATTTTAAAAATTAACTCTTTCTGAAAGAGTACTTCCTCCTAAAAGGGAAATGCCTTTAGTTTTTAAAATGTTAGTGTCTGCTTTGATTGAAATAGTAAACAAGGATTTAAATTGAAAAGGCAACGGTGTTTATTGTTTCCAAGCTGTGTTAGGTAGCATTTTCCATATAAAACTAAAATTAAGCAGACATGACAGAAATGCAAAAATTAAACCTATTTATTATTCAAAAAAGTTTTAACGCTCATTTAAAAAAGGTGCCCTGCTTTTTTAATGCAAAAAAAAGCCTAAATTGTTCCAAGTAACACGTCAACAATTACTTTTAAATTTCTAGGAAAATTAACGAAAGAGACTTGTATAAAGCGGATGTTCTTTTCACACCTTCCGACAAAGTCTCATGACATGGCACAAATGGACTAAGGTGCACTCAGTCTGTTAAAATTGGTTTACCTATTTGTTGACCAAAGGGAAAAAACAACGCAAGTTAGATAGGAAAAAAATTCCTAAGATAAAAGTTGCCCTTTTGTCATGTAAACCTAGGCACGAAATGTAATTAAGAGCAAGGGGTTATTAATTTGAGCTCTTAAAAATTTAGATTTGGATCGTAATTAACTACTTTACTTTATTAAAATCGTTCAAAAATAGGCGACCAACCTCTGTAAATGAATAAACATTTTTTTATTAACGTTTGTAAATGAATAAACACTTTTTAAATAACTAATATGGTTTTATGCACAAAACAGTGGAATATTCATTTATTTTTACAACATCCTTAATTGCCTGTTTAGGAAGAAAAAAAATATTTTTTGAAATTTTACACTCGCGCGATTGGTTAAATACTCATATTTACAGTATTTGCTCTTTTATACAAAATATACAGATAAAATATTTCTTTTTCATTAAACAGAGTTGTTTGGACGTTCTTCATTAGAGTGAATGTTATTTAGTTTCAACTTATACTTTTATTTTTCACTATAGCTACGTTTGCCCAATCAAAGTTTATATATTTTGAACAGAAACGCACTTATTTAAAAAAACTGTCACAACAATTAGCCATTTAAAACTTCATATTGGCCATTTGGAGCACAAAATAATGAAACATATTTATATTCTTAAAAGTAAATTCTGAATAGTTTCGGTATGGTTAAATATTATTTTGAAACTAGAAGTATAATGAATCTTAAATCTTCTCAAATCCGTGCAGACTCTTGAAAGATTTTTGAACTTCTTGAACCTTTCGAAACTCTCGATTGTTTCATATAAGAATAATGATAATGAGAAAAATAAGTTTTTTAAATTTAATTTCAAAAGTTTTTAATTAAAGCAAAAATTTGAAGTTAGAGTTTAATACTAGAGAAACAAATTTAAGAATTCAGTTTGAAAAAAATAATATTCAGCAATAATTAAAAAGACATTCGAAGGAAATTTTAAAAGTGACATACACATTTGAAACTCTCGAATTATAAAGTTCATTTTCTCAATGAAATTGACAAAAATATTTCAACAGTAATTCCACTTTTTAAAATTTTTAAAAATCTTTTTAAATCAAAGCAGCAGAGTGTGAGGGAAGAGGGCTATTTAAAGAGTTAAGAAATAGTGATGGGCAAAATTCCTCCTTCGTGGGATCGGATCAGAACTCACTGAAGTGAATCAGTTCTTTTTTATGACTCACAGCTCACTAACCTTGACGAAACAGATCCAGAACGATGAATGAATCAAGAGCCAACAAGAATGGAACAATGAGCAGAAAGAATCGAATGAGCAATGGGATCGGGACCAGTTAGAGAAGCTGCAGTGAAAAACGAAAAGAAACAAACAGGGAGTCGAATCGGAAGAATTGACTCACTAAAATGATAAGTCCCTGAACTGATTTCTTTCAGTTACAGTTTTGAGATTTCCCTAAAACCTCTTTTCTGCACATAATTAACAGTAAAATTCTAGATTACAAATTTTTCAAAAAATTAGGAAGTGAGGAAAATTAATTTTTTTTAACATGGGACAAAAAAGAAACACCCAAAAAAGATTTCCCTAAAGTGGGAATCAATCTTTTCTTGCCCGTTTCTAAAAAAGAGATCCGTTTTCATTTCGCTAACGCTACTTCGTGAATGAATAACAGACCTCTACATTTCTGGCACGCTTTCAACAAGTGCTCTCCGTGAGCTGTAAAAGGGCTAAATTTCCGTTTCCTGGAATGCGTTAATTCACTCAGTAAAGTTAATCGTTTCTTTGTATCATTTAAGTGACTCATCCAACTCTGTTAAGAAAGATGAACACTGAACGCCGCTCGAACTGACCTCCATCCAGGGTGTTAATCATACAGGGTTTAGTTGCCAACACAGATAAAGACAAAATGTGGACCTTTATATTTAGTTCAGAAAATTAAGACTGTGTTGCTCAGAACTTTGACGAATGAAAATGGTGCTGCAGGTTACTGAAACTGCACGAGTCAATTTTTTGAAATGTTCTCTTGAACGTCAATTAAATTATTATTTTTAATGGTTTGAGTTCAAACGTTTGAAGGTTCTTCGATTTTAGGATTCGAATGGTGAAAAACATAAGAAGATTCGAGGTTTCGAATGTCGAATCGTTTTTTAGATTTAAGAAAACTGAAGATTCGAATATCGCTTCGTTGTTTAAGATTTTGATAAAACTGCATAATATGCAGGTTAGTATTAAAATTAAGTGTTAATATTATGCTTAGTATTCAGAACTTATTTAAATTACTAAAATAGAATAATCAGAATTTAGGAAACATACCTTTATTTCCTTGCTTGAAATTATAATTATAGAATAAATAAGCTCATAATTAAAGGATTTGGAGAATCTGATAATCTTTATATCGGTAATATTACTATTGAACGAACTAAGCGGCTTTATGAAAATTGAGATTTCAATTTGAATATTCAAATGCGATACTTCAGCAACTATTTAAAACTGAATATGAATTTATATCAAAATGGCTCAAGTTGCAGAAATTATGCTGTGATATTTAAGTGCGTGTTTGCTGAAAAAAAAGCGAATTCTGCTCGAGTACATATTGATATTCTGGTTAAAGCTTTAAGTTAAAAAATTAACCAATATTATAGAAGTTATGAGGTATGTATTTTATGTCGAAATCGTCGTATCTTTGTTTAATGCAAAACACTCCACTGCGTTCTCGTGCAAAATATTTAAAATTTGAAATATTTTCCATTTTGAGTTATTATATGTACATTTATAATTTTCAAACCTTTACACAGCTTTGGGTATTACAAACTACAAGAGTGTATTTTTGGTATTAAAAATAAGAGAAATGTATAAAAAAGCCCTTTTCGCGTTACAAAACATCAAGAAAGTTTTTAAATATTTATACAATGTCAGGTTTACTCAAAAAAATTCCACAAAAATTTCCAACACGGAAAAATATTATGATAAATTAATCTGAACCGACTAATGTTTTATAATACATTTAAGTATCTTAATGAGAAAATACAAGAACACATTTTATGAATAGCTTTCATAGTTCAAAATTACTAATACTAAGAATTAACATGATATGCATAGCTTTCCGTAGGCAAGACGTATTTCTATATCTACAAACATTCTATGCAAAATGTACAAAAATTACAATTTGCATGCAGTTCCTCTTACGAATTACAGATAGAATGCATATGAATATACACTGATATTTAATCAAGTTTGAATGCTGAAAATATCAAATATTTTCGAAGTAAATATACACTTGTAGAATTATTGATAAATATTAAATATGTCACCTGTTCAATCAGATGTAGTTAAATATGTTACCTGTTCAATTAAATGTTATTAAACATATTACTGTTCAGTCAGATGTTATTAGATATGCCGCATGTTAAATCAGATGTTAAATATGTCACCTGTTCAATTATAAGTTCTTAAACAAGTCACCTGTTCAATCAGATGTTATTAAATACATCACCTGTTTAATCAGATGTTATTTAACATGTCACCTGTTGAATCAGATGTTATTAAATACGTCACCTGTTGAATCAGATGTTATTAAACAAGTCACCTGTTCAATCAAATGTTATTGAATACGTCACCTGTTGAATCAGATGTTATTAAACATCATTAAACATGTTACAGTTTAATCAGATGTTATTAAATACATCACCTGTTCAATCAGATGTTATTAAACAAGTCACCTGTTCAATAAGATGTTATTAAATGTGTCATCATAATACACAAAGTTAAATTAAAATGCTTTTAAAATCCATCATTATTTCTTTTTCGTTTAGAGTTCACAACATGAAATACAATGAAGTAAACATTTGCTCATAAACGGGAATTAGTTGGTGTTTTATTATGAGCACTAAATATGTATTATGATTGATAAATGTGCTGAAAAATTTAAATATGTTTATATAAAGGTTCAATGAATATATTTGTATGCATTTCGTTCAATCCAATCCATAAGAGCTCTGCATGCCACCCGACAAACATTACAGAATACACACTAAGAACATCACATTTGGACAAACACATCAACACATATTTATACATATTTTCATTGGATATGTTAATTCTTGATAGGACTTCGTAAAGAAGTCAGAAGTTGCAGAACATGAAATAGCCTACATCTATGTTTAACACTAAACGCATTAAAAGTGACAGACAAGACGTTTACAAGCCACTAAAAGAACACAAAGTTAGTCATCTTTACTGTTCTTCAAATAAAGGATATGTACTAAAAATACCAGCTCATTGGGCAGAATATTTTACTGTTTACCTGCGCTGCTTTTTAAATGTATAAAGGTTTTACTAAAACTGCTTCAGGATTACGTATAGGAGCTATGGGATTTTATTTTGGGAGCAATTAAATGTACTTTTGCTATTAATTAAAATATTACTGTTTAAAAATAAATTTGACGTTATATATTTAAAGTCCTAAGAATCTGGAAAAAATATCATTTACAAGAACAAAAAGAAATACAGGAAATAGCATGAAGGAATTTCAATGTAATCTGAAATATGTAAAAATTCATAGAATTATATTTATATACGACGGTAAGAATCTCAATGCCATTAAAATATGTTCAATGCATTTTTTTCCAACTTAATTAAAATTAAATTTTGCAAATATAAATGTGATATCGTAAAGAGATTTTTTTAAAAAATATTTAACGTTATAGGTTTACAAATAAAATTTAAATGAAACTTAAGAAAATAAAATTATAAATGAAACTTAAGAAACGGGGAACAATTTTATTCTAATTCAGTTGGCTTAGTTAAAAAACAAAAATCATACAAGAACTGCAATAAATATACATAAAATTTAGTTCATAATATTTGCGGAGATAAACAATTCATTGAAGATAAAAATAAAAACAGCCTGACTATTATTAGTAATGAGTAAAACGTAGCTTGCTTCTTTTCGAAGAATTCTTTCAAAATTTAGTTTGATTTTAGGAAATTCGAATTTATAGCCTAATATGTTTCTAATTTCTATATTCGGTTTTATCAACTATATTAAGAAAATTAGTACACGTTACCTTCCTTAAGGTAAAAACAATACATTTGTTTCTTATGCTATGTTAAAAGTTAAAAAGTTATAAAGCGTTATTAAACATATTTAAAATAAATAATTGTTACACTTATTATTCCTAATTTAATTCATGGCAAAATATTTATTTTAAATAGTACTTTTAAGCCTCCCTTTTATTGCTATACATTTATTCGGTCATGTCTTTCATATTTTAAAGTGATAAGCAATTATTTTTCCCGTTAACAAAGAAAAATGTTGTGTCGCGAATTCTGGGTCGCAAAGATGTGAGATATACTATCATTTCTTATTTATTTGTTGGTATGGCTTTATTTGTTTAATTATAGCAAAGTACTCGAAGGCTATCTGTCTAAGGGGAGGGTTGCCTCCCTGGAGGACTTTAAAAGAGAATTTGGCTCGTATATACGTTACGCATGGGAAAAAACACGTAAAAGCCCATGCAGCCAGGCCGTTCGCTGGAATTCAAACTTCAGACCGAACTACCAGTGTTCCGTAACTTTACCGCTCGGCCGCTGGTGGGCTTTTTATTTGTTAAAGATCATAAATGATTCAAGTTACGTTACACTGCAAACCTATCATTTGATTTTCTGAGAAATACTGTTTACAGCTGGCAAAGTCATTCTTCTTATAAGATTTAAGATTAATAACATGACATAATGATATTCATCAGAACGCAACACTGAATATGTTATATCTGAAATACTGGGATACAGTTCAGGGAGGAAAAAAATGATGCCATTGATAAAGAAATAAAAATATAAGTTATGTAAATAAAAGTAAGCATTTGAATGTTTTCGCATTCTTAAAGGTAAGAATGCCAAGGAAGTTTGTTTAGGAAAAAATGCATTATAGAAGTTTTTGAAATGTATTTTGAATGTTTTCGCATTCTTAAGGGTAAGAATGCCAAGGAAGTTTGTTTAGGAAAAAATGCATTATAGAAGTTTTTGAAATGTATTTTGAATGTTTTCGCATTCTTAAGGGTAAGAATGCCAAGGAAGTTTGTTTAGGAAAAAATACATTATAGAAGTTTTGAAATGTATTTAATACTTCAAATAATGAAATGGTTTTTTAACTGTTTTGCTTTTATATAGATGGTATTAAATGACTATTTTACCTTTTGAAGTTCATTCGCTTTTAATTAATCATTTAGAAACCAATTAGTTTCGGAAAAGCTACTCACGAATAATGCCACGATTTTCTGTATAAAATTGTCCGTCATTTTGCGCTTTATAAGATGCCTCTTTTTTATATTTTCAACAAGTCATTTTCCTATATGCCATTTTGTTCATCGTATGAAAATAGTTAGCGAGGAAATATTTTGCTCTTCACATTAAGATTCTTGATAATAGATTAATTATGTACATTTGTTTAATAGATTGTAATTGTTTAAAAGCTTATAAAACAAAATTTAAAATTCTAAAACGAAAACAATTGAAGTAAAAATTTGATAAATTATTCATGAAAAAAAATCACTCCATATCGAAAGTACAAATTTAAAATCACATGCAAGTTTTACACACTTAAGAAATAAATTACGTTCAGTTACATTTGTTTTCTCCATGACACGGTTAAGTTCACACAGTATGTAAATATAAACAACACTTCATTAGAAAATCTATTCTAAACACTCAGTGCACTCAACACCACATGATATGACGAATAGCTGATAGTTAATAAACGGGGATAAACATATGAAAATTTACAAGTTAAACACAAAACACACGCACAATCATAAATTGTGAACATACATTTTCAGACATCTACATGATATGTGTGCAGGGGTATCGGATATGGCTTGCTTTTCGAAACCCCAAGATGGCAATAAAGAATTGGTGATATGTATAACAGCACTCAGAAGCTCATAGGCGCATTATTCTCTTTGACATATGTACTGATTGAGTGCTGGAAAAACACATATTTGAGAAATAAAATTCACACCAGTTGAAAAAAATCCTAAAAAGAAAAGCTATTTCTATATATATATTAGCATACAGAGTGCAAAACAAATTTAAAGAAACAGTTAAAGAAACTATATGCAGTTAAAACTATATATCATATTGTATATTGTAACTATATATGATAGTATAATAATTGAAACAGTTAAATTATATGCTTAATATTTAACGTCAAAAGTGAACTTTTTTGGATTTGAATTATAGGTTTTGAAAGTGTAAAATTCTGAAGTTTTAGTAAGAGATCTTATATTACTGCTCATATTTATTTTAATAATTTGCTTTAAATTTTGCCTTTTTGACATAAACTGAGTCATAAAAATTTTAGAAAAATGATGCATATTTTAAAATAATCTAATGGAGTTTAACATTTATGAATTTATTAAGCTTATTGGAATAAAATAGTTAGCTGAGTTTTAATTTAGACAATAATATTGAAGAGAAAATTTAAAGTACACTGCGCAAAAAAGGGAGTACAGTTCTATATCTCTATTGGTCCGATTGACGAAATTCAACTTGCGTTTTACATGCCTCGAAAGCGTGACTTAGGATACGTATTAGATTTATATATAGCATAGTTCTAATATAGGCATTTTGACTCAAAATTGGATTTTTACTGAAATGACATGTCAATTGTTTTACATATTTAAATTCTACGACTCAAATTATGCCAAACTGCCGAGTTTTGTAAAAATCGCAGGAGTAGGTTTTAAAAAATTAAGTCTCAAAAGTTTAGCTTCTCCATGTTAATTGAATTTGGTATATATTTATTAATCTTCCTTTTTTATTAAATTTACTTGATTCTACTTTCACATTTCGAAATTTAGATTCATTTCAAATAAAAGTCGCCATTTTTTATGATATTTTTAAAATTATATCATATTTTTAAAATTTGTATTTTAAAATAAATTTTATAAATTTTTCGAAAAGAATTTTGAATTATAACCTATAAAATTTTTCCACCCTCTTAAAGTAGATGTATTTCTAAGCATACCTGCAGAAAATTAGAGTTTTTATTCAAAATTTGCTGAGACATACGTGAATTTACATTTGGGGCATTTTGAAATTGGGCTTATTTATTATAAAAGATAATAACGAAAATGAGGTTTACACAATCTGTTAAAATTATTTGAAAGTATGAGCGATGACTTTTTTTCCGCTCGTGGACAGTGAAAAATAAGGAAAGGAAAATATTTTGCTATAAATTAAGAATTTCGCCAAGTGAATTACTATTGGCGCAAACTGAAAAGCATTCGCGAAGATAAAGTTTTTAATTTCTCCATAAATTCCCCACCAAAAATTACAAAATTTAATATCTAGGCATAATGTGAGTCATAGAATCGAAATATGGAAAAAAAACTGGTATGTTATTTCAGAGAAGTTTGATTTTGTGTCAAAATACTTAGGTTAGAATAATGCTATATATAAATCTAATATAAATCCTAAGTCGCACTTTCGAGACATGAAAAACGCAATTTGAATTTCGTCAATCGGCCCAGTAGAACAGGAGTTATAGAACTGTCCGACTTTTTTTTTCCCGCAAGGTTTCTGAAGTTTCCCAACAAATGTAACTTAAATCTTTTAATATACCAAAAAATAAGTTTGTAAACTGTATTGCAATTTTATGAAAAAAATTGCAAATTATATATTTTATGTAATGCAAATTAATACTGTTACCAATCTGAAACTGGAAAAAACATATTTCAGAAATTGCGTTTTGTATTAATTATCTAATCGTCGTACGTTCATTGTGCTTAAGGATTTAGAAACCTTGAATAAATAATAAGCATACATTCAGTGTTTTCTCGTCTGTGCATCCAGAGTTTAAAAGAAAGTTTAGAAATGCAATAGAAAAATATGTTATAAAAATAATCCGAAAAACAATTTTATTTTAGGCTGTTAAAAGTGTCATTGTATATGATATGCAGTTTAGTGGACAGTACAATAGAGTTTTAAATATTTTAAAATTACAATTGAATAAGAATAAAAGCTCTTTTTATATTTATAACAACTTGTATTTTGAGCTAGTATACTGTCACCATAAATAATTTTGCAGCTTTCAAATTTAAATACACTAATCACTGTGACAAATTATATTTCTTCTATTTTCTAATAAATACTGATTAGAATAAAACAGTTTACTAAAATAATGATGTTTGTAAAATATGCATATGAGTTTTGTAAACGTTTTGCAATATTTAAAAAAATTCTAGCAAATTTGATTTCATTATTAAACTGAGCAGTATAATATGAAAGCATTGTATTCTGATATGTAATTATTCTAATAATTAGCATTTGATAAACAATGGCACAGAAACTTTTAAGTTAAAATCAACTAAATGTATTAAAAACTATTACGGTAGAGTGCATGAATTAAATGCTAAAATGGGTTACTAAATTTGCTGTGCATTTTATGTAATTTGAAATAGCTAAGTTTTAAACTGCTTAAGTTATTTCTTAATAATAATTAAAGCACTAATTACTTTGTATTTGTTTCGTGGATGGTATTTTTAACTAAAGACCTTGAAAAATTACATTTCTAATACCATACAAAAAAAGCGGTGGTTATAAAAATAACTTAAAATCAAAAAAATGATTATAAATAAAAAAAGAGTTATAAAAATGACTTAAGTGTAAGCGAATTGACTAGAGAAATAAGATCTGACGAGTTTGCATTAAAGCAGCACCCTATGTGAATATGTACAATAATTGCAGGAATGTAAGCATTTCAAGAGGAATTATTAACATGATCTTGAAATGTGTCACTTTTATCATTTGGGAAATATCGTAATTAATTATTTTCATATTGAGTACATACAAACAAGGGCAATTATTATAATAAAGATGTCAGATTCTGAAACAATGTTGTGGAACAGTCATATTTAAGTATGTTGATAAAAGATGCATCTATAGAACCTGAATTCTTTATCAACATATGGCAGCCTTTCTAGAGGCAAATAATGTTTATCGAAACTTTTCAGGCGTGACGAAGAAATATCAACTATGAATTAATTGTCAGATTAAACAACAACATGGCAGGTGAAATGACTATCAAAAAAGATAAACTATATCTAGCACCATATTTAAAACAAATAAAGATCGAAGAATATAAAACTTAGAGTTTAAAAATCAGTTTAAAATTTCAGACTTAGTAAGATCGTATGAATTATTGCATACAATTAAACCTCTTCTAATTGAAAAGAGAGATCTAATAGCACCATAAATATTACTAGAATTGTTTAACCATAAACTATAAAATTATAATAAATTGCAAACAAGATTTTACACGCTGTACATCAACAGTAAAATATTTTAACAAGTAACTAAATATACAAAAGTTTCTACAAAATAATTAGGTAAATTTCAATCGCTTTCATTTACGTCATGAGAATGCGTATAGCTCACAACAAATAACATATATTTATCGTACTGTTATAATTATATTTTTGTCATACATAGCTCAAGTAAATTTGTTTCATATATTACTAGCGATACGCCTACAAGGTGTGATAAAACATTTCAGTGAAAAGTCACTGTAATTTGACTCTATAAAATATTTGAAAACATTCAACTTACTGGTCATGAAGGCAATTCTCTTTTAATACAATGTGTTTTTGACATCTTTCATATAACTAATAGAAACGCCTGGAGAAGTCCTTCGCTTATACTCCTTTTACGTTCCATGCCATAGCAACTTGGCTATATAAAATGTACTCTTTCAGTGCAGATTACTGTTTTGAGAAGTGAAAAATGTGTGGTGGATCATGGTCGAGAGAATACAGAGGTGGCACAACTCATTAACTCGCAGGTTAGTGCAATTTTGCGGATTTCCATTGCGATTTTATGCAGTTTGAAAGAGAACTCAACAGTGATTCTCTGTTCCATTACGCATTGCATTAATAACATGTACACTGCGAAAAAGAAAGGACATTTCTATGTCTCCAGTTCTACGGGGCCGATTGACGAAATTCAAATTGCATTTTCCATGTCTCGAATAAGCGACTTAGGGTATGTATTTCATTTATATATAGCATTGTTTTAATACAGGTATTTTGACACAAAATCTGACTTTTCTGAAATGACATGACCATTTGTTTCGATATTTTGATTCTGTGATTCAATTTATGCCAAATTGCCAAGTTTTATAAAAATCACAGCGAGCAGTTTTTAAAAAATCAGCTCTCAAAATTTGAGCTCCTCAGTGCTAATTGAATTTGGTGTGTATTTATTAATATCTCCTTTTTATTACACTTACTTGATTCCTTCTTTCACAGTTCGAAATTCTGATTCACTTCAAATAACATTCACCCACTTTTTATGATTTATTTTTAAAATTTGTATTTTTAAATAATTTGTATAAATTTTTGGAAAAAAATTTGAATTATAACCTATAAAAGTTTTACAATCAACTTGAAGTAGATGTGTTTCTAAGTATACTTACAAAACATTAGAGCTTTTATTCAAAATTTTCGAAGATATACGTGAATTTATACGTTGGCGGGTTTTGAAATTTGGCATATTTGTGGAAAGCGATAACGTCTAATGTGGTTTACGCACTTTGCTGAAATTACCACAAAGAAGAACGATGTGACTTTTTTTCCGCTCATGGCACAATGTAAAAAGGTAGGAACGATGTGAACATTTTTTCCGCTCCTGCACAATGGAAGGGATTGGAAAATAGGTTGCCACGTATTAAACACGTTAGCCGAGTGAATTATTCTTGGCGCAAAGTGGAAAAAAATCACCAAATTAAATTTTTGAATGTTTCCATAAATTTCCCACCAAGCTTTACAAAATTTAATATTTAGGCATAATTTGAGTCATAGAATCGAAATATGGAAAACAATTGGTATGTTATTTCAGGAAAAGACCCATTTGTGTAAAAATACCTTGTTAGAATAATGCTATATATAAATCTAATATATATCCTAACTCGCGTTTTCTAGACATGAAAAGCGAAATTTGAATGTCCTCAATCGGCCCGGTAGAACGGGAGATATAGAACTGTGCCATTTTTTTTTGCTCAGTGTACAAAAAGCTACTGCGTAAACGGAAACATCCTAAGCAATGTCGAAACATGTTCGCTCATATTAATTGATAATATATTAACTGATAAACTGAAGAACGTCTCCAGCATGTCACCGGAAGTAGGAAAATTCCTATTATCCAATTAAAGATAGATTTATTTTACTTTCTTATCACACCTTGTGCTTCAGTAATAATAACTAACATCAATAATATAAGCTTACATTTGCTTTCAAACAAGCAGCCCTTAGTACAGCAAACTTTATATTTCTCAAATTTTGAGAAGTTAAAATAACTTGCGAAGCAACATGAATACACTGAATATAAAATTGCACATGTACGTTCTCTCATCGAAAGTTTGCAGCATCATATCTGATGGCTTTTTACATAGTTTATACAATGTTCTTCAGTAAAGAACTTTTAAAATTACTCATTCTTTGAATTTAATTCTAATAATTGAATTGTAGTTTATATTACACATAAACAAATTCAGTTTTCAAAACAATTTTCTCATAGAAATTTTTACAACTAGGGAATATAAAGATTACTATAATTGATTTCAATATTTTGGGAGAAATTTTATACCAGTAAAATTAACGATTGAAAATTTATTAAACAATTTTCAACTTCTAATAAATACGTTTTGGTAAATCTTAAAAAAATTCCAATAATCAGAATTATACATTTGAATCAATGTTAGTATACAAAGGGTTCTTATAATGAAATTCTATAATTCTGTGGTTGATAATATTTTTCATTCACTCGTATAGACGCCAAAGATCATTTAAAAGTAAATATCCACAAACACTATGCTAAGAAATGAATTCTTGGAAAATATATAATTTAATATATAATTTAGCAGTTTTGATAAGACAAATGTCTTACGTCTGTCTCGGAAGTGAAGGGTCTAGAGATATTTTTTCTTAATATTATTCTGATCATACGTATATATGAATTATTGAGACACACATTAAAAACAGGGAGATTTGATACCAAAAGTTATACAGTATGCAGACCAGGAAACGTACACTAAAATTCTCAAAATTAATTCCCATGCAGTATTATTATTGTTACAAAGATTAAAAGAAAGCAAGAGCTGAAATTGTCTTCAGATAAAACGTGGTGTAAACTTAAATGCTTAAAAGAACAGCAGCTATCAATTTGTGGCTTCATATTACAAGAGAAGG